>CAIGQZ010032312.1:16181438-16212528 GCA_903798205.1 Danio tinwini
ACATATATATATATATTATTACACAGTTGTACTTTAATTCTGTGATAAATGAGTTTCTTCATATTTTACTTGCTGTTCAATCTTTATTAAAAAGTTTTAATGCTATGTAAATAATATAATTTTGTAATGCATATTCAATGATTAGCTTGTTTGCCATTATAATGAGTCTTTGAATCTTTATTTTACTGTCCTAGCAAATAGAGATATATGTGATTAACTGTGATTAATTAATCTGCATGTCACGACAGCCCTAATTCCCAGATGAATGCTGATATTTAAAACAAGCCGTTGGATGTTTTTTCTCTTCTAATTCTGAAATGAGATGAACTTTTATCATCCATCCTTGGCCTTTACAGCTATGATTCTAAAAGCGCAGGACATTGATCTTAATAATGGCCAGTTTATGACCAATATGCACCACTAATTGATTCAATTTGGCTATTTTTATTGAAGCACTGACTTTCCATGAAGCACATTGTTCATTGTATGTTTGAAACATGGAAGACAGGTGCTTTCTAATTTATAGAAATTTCATGAATATTTCAGCGTTTGGAAAATGTCTCAGACAGAGTATGCATTATTCAAGACACATGGTGCATGTGCTTGCATTCAATTATAGATGTGACAAATAAGCCCTGTGGGCAAACGTATGCAGTTATTTATATGTGTGCTTAACACTAGTTTGATATGAGCTATAAAAGTTTCATGCATTTATTCTGCTTTGTAATGAAAGGTCGTTTTAATGTGCATTGTGCAGACAATTGCAGGAAGCTGAGCAGCCTGTGTCTTTATCAAGGATTAAATTGGGCTGTCAGTTTAACGTGTTAATTTAATGCAATTAATTATGGTAAAACATTATGTATTAGCACATTTAATCAAGCTTAAATGAACATTGCATCTAAGCAATTTAAGCTTGACTTTAAAATTATGAATGCAAGTCCACATACCAGCGCAGGATACTGTGACTCAACAGGTGGCACAACTAGTCAGTTGGTAATGATATATGTAAGAGGTTTCTCTTTTGTGAACAGTATATTGTACATTGTCAAAAACCAGTTGCCTAAACCAAGAGGGATCAAGGTATGATATGTGACTTATTTATGTTGTTAGATCTTACTATATACAGTTGAAGTCAGAATTATTAGCCCTCCAGAATTATTAGAAAAACTAAACATACTGTTGGTTTCATACCCATTATTTAATCAAACAATGTTCATTTTCAACATGCTCGCTGCATTTTAAAGTAGACACTTCAAGCTTTCTAAAGATATATGTCTCATGTCTCTGTGTTTTGTTTTCGAAGAGTTTCAGTACATTTTACTGACGCGTTTCTAAAAACAGTTCACGGAGAGAGAAAAGAAAGAATGCCTACACTGTTTGTTTTCCTTATTTTGCAAAAGCCCACACTTTTGTTGTAATTGTGAGTGTATACAAACAAAAATAAACACCTAACAGATTCGATTGATGTATTGCTGTTATCTGTACGATCAAAATTAAAAGTGTAATTTAAGTTATTTTCAGAGTTATCAGGAGAAGACGCCTCAAAACACGTACATGCAATCTTCGACCCCTGAGGGTTAATTAGGTTAGGGTAATTAGGCAATCTATTGTATAACAATGATTTGTTCTGTAGAAAATTGAAGAAAAACAATCTTAAGGGGGCCAAATAATACTGACCCTAAAATGGTTTTAAAAAAATGTAAAACTGCTTTTATTCTAGCCGAAATGAAACAAATAAGACTTTCTCCAGAAGAAAAATATATTATAGGAAATACTGTGATTTCTTGCTCCGTTAAACATAATTTGGGAAACATAAAAAAAAAAATCACAGGAATACTAATAATAAATAAATCAAAATAAATTCAAATGTTTATTACTAAAAAAACATGCCATGTATACAAAAATCTCCATAAACTTGACCGATTCAAAACAAACGTAACTAACAACATGCCCAAAGATGCTTAGTACTGTTCTTGAAAAATATTTTCCTTTGTTTCACTCATTAAAGAAAGCATTTGCTACAATATGCTATCAAAATATAGCTTTTATATGCTAAGAAAACTGTTCACTTGTTTGTCATAACAAATTGTTTTCTGTTTCATACATTACACACTGAACAAAACTTTACCCTTACAAACATAAACCATGTTTTTGCTACAATTAAAACAAACAAGCAATGCAATTGTTTGCTTAATATAACCATGGTTTAGTTACAATGTAGCGATAATATATATATATATATATATATATATATATATATTGGCCAAATACGAAAGTCAATTGTTGTGAGATTCACTGTTGTATTTACAATGTTTCTGAAACATTGAGTTGTCTTAGTATAATATTATTTAAAAGGTAACAATAGTGCAACATTATTTTAAACTTTATTTTACTCACAATATAATAATATTTGCAAGTGTATTTGCAATATTCAAAGAATGCAGGCTGCATTCAGCATATATCAATAATAACAAAATAACACTGCTGGAATGTTGATTTGAGAAGATCATTGTTTATCAAGTAAAAATTACATCATAAGGAAGGACATTCTGAGAATGTTGTTCTCAGGACATATTTAAGGTGCAATATGTACCACCCAGTGGTTGAACTAGGTATTACAGTCCTGCATGAAAATAAATGCAAGCGCAGGTTGCCAGATTGAGGACAGTAGCGAGTGATTTAAATCGTGTTCTAAATAAAAGCAACGGCAGCCGATAGAAAGAATATTTTACATATTAAAAGGAGTTTCTGTTCAAACAAATACCCCAAATTGATATATTACTGATATACATATATGATATATGTTGATATATTAGGATTATTATATCTACGTCTTGCAGCTGAACAACAGAAAACTGACAATGATCACCTCAGGTACACCTCATGTGCTTTATTCAATGTTAAATGCTAACAATGTGAGTTTGAATGCCATTTTACATGATATTTATTGCCATATACTGAAACCAACAGCAGATAGTTCACCTTATATCTTGAAAAAAAAAAAAAAACGTCTGAAATTAAACTTTGGAACTACATATCAGTGATTCAGAATGTACATTTAATAATGTTAAAGAGGTTTAATATGTATTAAATAGATTATAAACCTTACCATTTCTTGAGTGAGTGCACTATTCTGTGCTTCAGAATGTTTGTATTTAAATTTCTATCATGTTTCGTCTGGTGCAAAAAGCCAAATTGCTTATCACTACATATCTCGTCAAGTAGTGTGTTAGGACACGCAGTTACAATGTAACCTGCTCATCTAATGTTTACGTTCGGAATATTTATATCACTTGCCAGTTAAAAACCTCATGTGGAAATCTGCATCTCATTTCGGAGTCTACTGTCCACCGGAGGTCGCATTTCAGTCACGAGCGCATGCTTTCACAGTCTTTCTGAATGAATGAAATACGCGGTTTCCACCAAGACAACAATGAACAAACAAAATGATTCAAGGTAAACAATTTATACTGTAGGCATATTACGTTGAACATTTCTAAATTTAATTTGTTTGTTTAAATTCAACCACTTGCCTTTAAAAATATTAAATGCAATGAATCTTTTTTTTCAGTGTTTGTTATTTTAACATTGTTTTTACATTAACATTCATGTAACAATTACAAAACATTGTATAAATGTTCCATTGAAGCTGTGATAGTGATGATTAAAGGTGCTTGAATTAGGTTGAGCAAAATAGTATCCCTTTAAACCCTAAATATTTATACCAGGGCTGCCCAAAGTTTTTCGTATGAAGGCCCAAAAACAAAATATCCTTGAGAGCTGTGGGCCAAAGCTACATACACCAAACTATATTACATTAAATTTGCCATGAGTAATTTCATAATTTATTTAATAGTATTTCAAAATAGATAGAAAACATTACTTTGAATTGTATTAACTAATGCAGTATAACTTTTTAAATGATAACTTATTGCAATAAAAACATAAACAATCACATTTATAACACAGTGGAGTTCAGTGCTGAATACACTAGTCAAGCAGAATCTGCCTTTGTCTTGATTTACTCACCAATGTCTCTGCATTGTTGGGTGACAGTTTGTACATTTAAACAAAATCTTATTAATTTACACCGTTTAATTGAAACATTTATTTTCAGTTAGCTTTTAACAATAAAACAAACAAAGGGTTACATTAAATTTTAATTGACAATCTCTAAAGGATTCCCATCAATCTCCCTCTCTTCTTAGATGGGATGGCGGGCCAAATCAAAGGTTACCATGGGCCAACTTTGGCCCTCAGGCCCTAGTTTGGGCATCTCTGGTTTATACCATCAAGAGTAACACCTATTGTATTAATTTAAGTGTTTACTTTTAGTGCTCATGGTATAAACACACAGCAAACTACCATGACAGTAAGAACCAGCACCTTTTTCACCTCATAGCTCATGTCAAATTAATTGTGTAGATTTACTCAGCTCTTGTTGGTTAAGGCCTTTCAAATAAGAGAAACTTTGGAAACAGCTGGGGGTGAAATTCAATTTTAGTGGCAGAGCTCCACTAGACTCCCTACTGATGTTCCCTACTGTTCCCAGATCCTCACAGAATCGCACCACCATCCACAGGAATCCGCTTGTAAATCGAGATGCGCTTTGCAGGCACAGGCGCTTTGCACGCCAGATGCGCTTGTTAGCACTGTGTTAGCTTGTCAGCAGTGAACTTTGCCACTATGATGAAGAGTACAATAAAGAAAACAAATCTCAAAATATGGACTAGAAGAAAATGCAGGTATGCTTTAGATTGCAGCCCCCAAATTACTGTATGTGATGCAAATATATAGCATACTTTTTTGTAATAGTATACTGTACACTACTTGTCAAAAGTCTTGTTGCCTATTCAAGTTTTAGGAACAACAAATAATAACTTGTCTTCTAGTTGATCATTTGGTGATTACTAGATTACACTTATTTTACCAAAATAAAACAGGATCATGTCTTGATTTTTAATGATTTAATTAAGACAGTAAGATCTGGCTTTGTGTATGAGCTTCCATGAGCTTGGACGACTGCATCCATAAATCTCTGCAATAACTCAAATAACTTTATGACAAAAAAGTGTTCTTGGAGGACTCCCAGAGTTCATCAAGATTCTTTGAATTCATTTTCAATGCCTTCTCCTCCATCTTACTCCAGACATGCTCAATAATGTTCATGTCTGGTGACTGTGTTGGCCAATCCTGGAGCACCTTGATCTGAGTGATTTTTGTTTTCAGAAACTTTGATGTGGAAGTATGAGGAGCGATATCCTTCTCCTGTGCTTTGTAATGTAATGGGCAATACAAATATCTTGCTACCGCAAGCTGTTGATATTGCCATCCATTCTGCAGATCTGCAGATCAAACCATGATTTTTCCTTCGTCAAACTTGACGGAATTATGTGAGAATCTTGGGTCCATGCGGGTTCCAATAGGTTTTCTGCAGTATTTGTGATGACTGGGATGCAGTTCAACAGATGATTCATTGGAAAAATCTACCGTCTGCCACTTTTCCAAACAATCAACTAGAAGTCAAGTTATTATTTATTGCTCTTACAACTGGGATTAATGTTAAGACTTTTGTCAGGTAGTGTAGAGTGCACATGCAAGTATAAGAGAACAAGTTGAACTATTTTGGAAAATGGGGTATTTCTGCTTACTATGAAAATGAAAATGCTTTTCTTACTAGACAATAAGAAAATCTCTTGTTTTCAGAAATAATGTCAAAATTAAGTGAGTTTTTCCCTTAAAACAAGCTAAATAATTTGCCAAATAGGGCAAGCAAAATATTTTAATTTCAAAGCGCAAACAAGAGTATTTTGTGTACCCCATGTCACAGTGACCAGCTAGAGTACCCACCAGACACACTAGGGGGCGCTCTACAAATCACATCTACCACTCAACCAGACTACACATCCCGTAATGCTCTGCATCTTTGATTACACTACACCTGCAGCTCATGTTGTATGTTCTCTAGTGGATGTCTTTGAACTGTTTTGTTCTAGCGTTTGTTTTGTTTGTGGTTTGTTTAAAATAAACTATTGCATATAGATCCACCTCTCCCCTTTTCCCTAAACCAACTTTACACCCCTTAGGCAGATATTTGCTTGTTTTAAGGAAAAGCTCACTTAATTTTGGCTTATATTTTCTGAAAACAACACAACAATTTTGCTTGTCCAGAAAATGCTTCTTGATTTAAGAATCTTTAGATATTTAGACTAGAAACAAGATTAAAACTCTAAGAAATGCACTTTTTCTCAGTGACTTAAGCAGCTTCCAAGTTTTTTTTTACACGGTTCAAAGAATATAAATAAGCAGAACAACATATTCAGAATTGAATTATTGCACAATCCAATGGCGTTTACATCTGAGAATTTCCATAATATCTGTAGATACAGGAAACTGACCAAGTCATGACAAACACAATGTAAAACACACTTTATAGATACACTTTTATTATTGGAACATGCTGTCAACTCAGTTTACTTTCCATGTAAATTGTGGGCTGTAATCTAAAGTGTTAGCGAGAATGCTGACAAGTGTTGACATAATTGTGCTATAAGTTGACATCTGGAGACGAATGTAGCATAGAGGATTGTTGAGGAACGTGGGGACTCGTGGCATTAGGAATGGCTGTGTTGCTGAAGCTAGTGGTAAGGGAACGTGTGGCACTGAATGCTCAAATTAGACCACTGTGGATCGCACTGTACTATTGTGTGCCTTCACAAATGAGACAAATGAAAACCTGATGAGTCCCTATGGCCTGGTGAGAGACAGCCAACACAAACAGCGCTCCTGGTCGTCCCCTAATTGGACCCAGCTGGGACTTAATTTCACAACCATGGGTGTTTCAAGGACTTGGTGTGTACCAGGCTCCCACAAAGACGTTATATCTGGTCTGGGAGTGAGAATTATGGAAATATGATTGTTTCAGATGACACTTTCTTTAAGTCTTGGTGTAACATACTTTGTTGGCCAAAACCCAGAAACTAATTATTAGGATATGCCTGTTAATGTTGACAGAAGTAAACAAAAACGGCACGCTGCCACTTCAGCTCTCAAATAACAATTTAATTAGACAATGTTTTGACCTACAAGGTTTTCATTGGGTCTGATAACATTTCCATTAATTCTTACTTTAATGTAAAGGGTTTTATTTTTTTGGTTAAATGTCTGAAAGATGTTTGTGGTTAACACAAGATCAATATATTTTCACGTTTTTTGTTCATATAAGCACAGAATACAACAGTAATGTCTGTTGCGATGTATTTATTTTTTACAAATTTTTATTGGCTTGTCTTGGATGCTAAAAAGTGTATTAATGCGACTACTGAGGCTGTCAAGTCATTAAACATCATCACATTGAGCGGGTAAACTCATCTACTCACCGGTGGCGATTCTAGGGAGGGCCGGTGCTCTTGTGTCTATAAACTTGGCCCCCCTCTGGCCCTCCTAAGTTTGGACGTGTATTTTTGTGCCACAACGAAAACACCACAAAGCAAGATCAGCCATTGATGGCAGACTGTGGTAATATAACGAAGGCTTCTCTCACGCGTTCTCGGTGTCGCGCGCACTCACTCTCTCTGTTTTCCCATGAACTTTGTCAGTGACGGTGCTGCGTGCATCAGTTTCCCTTATTCATCAGAAGTTAAGCCTCAAATTGACACCTGTAATAAAAAAATTCTACTTCAGTCATGTTCATGTTGTGAAAATCAAAATGTCCTCTGTTGATTATAATAGACTTTTGTTTTCAATAGCGATTTGAAAAATTTATATAGAAAGTCCTTGGCTATGCAGAGGCTATTATTAATCAGAAATTGAGTGTACAGAGTTTTACGTTATGAAATGCAGTTTGAATTTAAAAACAGCCAGCAAGTACCGGATAACAGATGTAACAAATTGATATAATTTAGTTTTAAGTCATGCCCATGTAAAAGTAATATTCAACTCGTTTAGTTTAGCTTTTATTCATTTTTGTTTTCAGCAGTGACATAAAGCACGAGTCTTTAACACATGATTTTTTACACAACACGATTTTAAACATAATAATTTAACTCACTAATGTCTAATAACTACATCTTTGTCTTTCCCATGATGACAACATAATATTTTACTACTTATTTTGCAAGATAGCTGTATTCAGCTTAAAGTGTAATTTAAAGACTAGGTTATATTAACTAGGAAAGTTACAATAATTAGTCAAGTTATTGTATAACTGGTTTGTTGTGTAGACAAGGAGGCTTCTTAAGGAGGCTAACAACACTGACCTTAAAATTAAATAGAAAAAAATAAAAAATTGCTTTTATTCCAGACAAGCTGTAAGAAATAAGACTTATTATGACTCCAGAAGAATTATTTTTGTTTTATAGAAAATACTTTGAAAATGTCCTTGGTTTGTTAAAGATCACTTGGGAAACATGATTTCAAATTAATGGTATAGGGCAAAAAATGACTTCAACTGAATCTGTTAAAGTTTACAGGTGGCAATATGTGCCTTGATGGACTCGAGTGTTAAAAATGTGTTATCCCAAAACAAAGTTACTAGTCAAATAAATTAACATGCAGGATTATTTTGAGTTTAAGTTATTTAATTAGCTTGTTTATGAAGACTGCAGAGTGATGCATAAAAAAATAAAACACTTTGAATAATTAAGTAGTTTGTGATGTATGTTAAAGTGTGCCCCCTAAAAGTACAAGTAGCCTCTGCCCGGGCCCCCAATTACTCTGGTCTAGAACCGCCACTGCTACTCACTACTCTATTTTCTCAGATTCATCGTGTTTACAACAATGGTGTTGCAAAATGTTCAACCTCAGGGTACATTTACAATTTTGCACACAGACAGCTGTATTTTCAAAACGAAGTCAAAATGTTTCAAAATGTCTTTTCATAAAGTTGGAAATTTGACTTTTTAAAGAAGAAGTACACTGCATGTGCTTTCTTCTGTACAAACAGATCTGCAGTCCACTATTATAGTTTTATTTGTCAAGTATTTACATATTTAAATGGATAGTTACATTTATTAACTATTTACTGTCCCTCAAGTAGTTTCATATCTAGATAAGTTTTTTCTTCTTCTGTTGAACACATAAGAAGATATTTTGAGGAAAGCTGAAACCCTGTAACCATCAACTTCCATAGTACAAAAAACAGATTTGGAACAAGGGTGAGTAAATGATGACAGAATTTTACATTTTGGGTGAACTATCCCTTTAAGGACTGAAGTAGTAATTCACAAGCTAAAATTTTCTATTTAGAGATTCATAACTTCTGATGGACGTCATTATGTGACACATTGCTCGTGTTCCATAATGTTGTGAATGCAATCAGGGCCACTTGCTGGGATTGTGGATTACAAGTAATAATTTTGAAGATAATATTCAGTTTCTTTCACCAATTGTTTCACTTCATAAGACATCATTGTATTCTTGAGGCCAACAAGTATTAGAAAATTTCCACACCATTTACTCTAAACTTTCATGATTTTCTTTCTTCTGTTGAATACAAAACAAAACTTTCTGATGAATGTTGGGGAAAAAGTGGCCATTGACATCCAGCAAAAAACTATGGAAGTCAATGGCTCTTTATTTTTCCCAACATTCCTCATTATATCGTCCTTAATGATCAATAGAAGAAAGAAACTCAGACGTCTGAAACTAGTGGATGATGGGTAAATGATGACAGAATTATTTTCTTGACAGATGACAGAACTATCCCTTTAAAGGGCACCTATAAAGAAAATCATCTTTTGTAAGCAGTTTGGACAGAACTGTGTGTAGGTATGGTGTGTCCACAATCATATTGGAGTGATAGAAACACAATAAGTCATTTTTTTTTATTTCCTGATCTTAAAATAGAATCCAATTCCCTCACATTTTGAGGGCAACCGCAAGTTGACATAGGAGTGGGGTTTCCTAGCCCACTGAATTGATTGACAGCCGCTTTCAAGCTTTTCAAGCTGTTTGGACAGACATATGTGTAGATATAGTGTATAGACCGTCATATTGGGGTGATATAAACACACCCAGTCCTTTTTTTTTTTCAATTGAACAACATAAAAACGGTGGACTAATTGGAGCGGTTTTGAGACCAACCGCAACTTGACGTAGGAGTGCGTTCCCCCCGCCCACCGAATTGATTAACATCTGCGTATTAACATGTCTCTGTAGTAACGTGTATAATCAAAACAACAAGACAGGACGTGCGCAAAGCAACCGGGAATAAAAGATCTGTTCAGTTTGCTAGGATCATCAATCATTATCAAATGTGATCAAGAGTGAAGTTTAAAATGTTTTAAAACAGTGCATGTGTGTAATGAATTACAGCGATTTACTTCAGCTTTACTTCATCAACACAGCCATATGTCAGAACAATTTAAAAAAAAAGACGCTTGAATCCCGGTTTGTGGACGTTAAATCAGGTTCATTTTGTACATTAACATAACAGATATCCATACAGCAGTGGATATTAACATGTATCCTGTCACATTTGCGTGCAAAAAACAGTGCAAAGCTAAACACGCACGCTGTCTGTGTGAACTTTGAACGACATTGTGTGTGACTCATCGTTGCAACTCCACAACAAATGCATCAAATACTCATTGGTAAGGTTCTTACTGTAGTATTTCTCAAAAACGTTACGTGAGATCTGCTTCCTCCTTCTCTGACTGTCTGTTGTCTGACGCAGCTGAGGGAGGAGATTAAAGCTGTGGTCACACTGGACTTTTCTCCCCATAGACTTCTATTCATACGCACGCGAATGCGTCAGACCGGAAACGCAGGGTCATGCGTCAAGTTTTGCATTTCGCTGCGATGCAAAGTTCAAGCTTGGTGAACTTTAACCTGCAAAATCGCATCACTTGACTGCGTGAGACCAATCCAGGATCAAAACATGGACTCTCTGAACAGAAATTTAAAACATGGAGCAATCGCTTGCTTTTTTTATGCCTAATCATCTTGTTCAACCCCGCCCCTTTTCGCATCACCCTGCAACAGAATTTCGCAAGCTCAAACTCTAGTGTGACTGCAGCTTTAGGTACGCTGACAGGCATGTGGAAACGGTGGGAAGGACTAGCCTTAAAGGCACAGTTCACAAAAACCACTACCTGATGGTTAAAGCTATAAAATAGAAACTTATGAAAGGTATAATAAAAAATCTGATGAGTGTTTTAAGCTGAAACCTTACAGACACATTCTGGAGGCACAAAAGATTTATAAAAATCTGAAAAAAAGGGTAACCTAGGTGCCCTTTAACATATCTCCATAGTAACACGTATTATCATATTAACAAGACAGGACGTGCACAAAGAAACTGGGATTAAAGGATCTGTTCAGCTCTCTGTGATCATCAATCATCAAATGTGATCATGAATGAGTTTTGCAAATGTTTTTAAAACAGTACATGTTTGTAATGATTTACATTGATTTTGAGAAAGCCGCATGTCAGTACAATTATAAAAAAAAGATGCTTCAATTCCGCTTTGTGGACATTAAATCAGGTTTATTTTGTACATCAACTTAACAGATATCCATACGGTAGTGGATATTAGCGTGCATCCTGTCACATTTGCGTGCAAAGTTAAACGCATGCGATGTGTGTGTGTGCGTTAACTTTATAACGACATTGTGTGTTTGTATGTGTTCTTATCGACTTATTAACTCGTCAACAAATACATCAGATAATCATTGGGAAAGTCCTTACTGTAGTATTTCTCACAAATGTTACGTGAGATCTGCTTCCTTCATGTCTGTCACTGTGCTGTTTATCTGATTCAGCCGAGGCGGAGATTGAGGCACACTCTGACAGGCATGTGGGAACAGTGGGCGAGGAGAACTAGTGTTAAAGACACAGGCAACAAAAACAGCTACCAGGGGCTCAGAGCTAACAATTACAAACGTCTGAAAGGTATAATAAATAATCTGATGGGTGTTTTGAGCTGAAACTTACAGATACATTTTGGAGACACAAAAGACTTGCAGTATCTAGGGGTGAAATAGGTGCCCTTTAAATCTCTTTTGCCTGTATATCTCAAAGTGCTCAGGACCATTGATTATTATGACTAAAAGTCAACATGAATTGCTTTATGGTGAGCAGAATAACAGATTTTCTTTTTATTTATGAATCAATGATAACTTTAACAAGTTACACTCACATATTCACTCTATAACCAGAACTGAATTGGATTTTAGATTCACATTAAGTAGATTTATTAGAAATTCCATGCTGCTAAGCTGACTATGTCTTTACTCCTCCATTGTCTGTCTTACAGTATATATTTGCTGACAGAAGAAAGGATAGAAAGTCATAAAAGGTACATGTTACCCCTGAGTGCTAAAAGAAATCATAAAAACAAATAATGAGAGAAATATGCAGCCAGGCAGCCTCAGCTAATTAATGTTGAACACCAGGATTATGACTTGTGTAAAATGCTTTAAGAGCTACAGCGTAGTTTCTGATGTGAGGGAATATGCGAGGCAACTTTAGGACCTTCCTTGTGGGACACGGTTTTAAATAAATGAATTTCATGTTTGCATAAATTATTGTTTGAAGCAGGGTCGGCGTGCATTGCAAATGATGATTAGCATTAAAACACTGGCTTGTGCAACAGAAAGCGGTCATTAGCAAGTTTTTCTCACAGCTGTCAGGAACCTTCTGTCACCCTGTGCCAAGACAGCGTTACGCCCACTGCTATTTCTCGCCAGGGACGGAGAGAGAGAGAGCACCGGGCCCCTGAAGCCGCATCAACAAACAGGTAATTGAATGAACCTGCGAGCCTAGCTTGAAGTTGCTGGCCTGAGGAGATCGATATATTGTCACTTGGCCTTTATAGGAAACTGCTGCATTGCTAAGTTGCTAAGTGCATGAGAGAGAGCGCGATCCAAGGCCAGATGGAAAGCCCCCTGCTGTCAGTCGGCAAGTGACAGGCCTGGTAATTCGGCCGGTCTGCCGCTCCTGTCCTCCCCTTCAGAAATATATATTTAGATATGAGTGGATCGACAGGCTGTCATCGCAACACAGACTGTGTGGCAAGAAGAAAAAAAAACTGTGAGATGAAGCCTGTGATGGAGATGACCTTGTGTCGCAATTCAAACTTTCGATTTTTTTGCGCCACGGACCTGAATGCGTGTGCAATTTACCGAGCCATAGTTTTCATCAAGGGCATGCATTTCGCTGTCTGAGCTCTGGTCGAGGGTTTGTGCATTTATGAGCATCAACAATGAAAGCACTGTACTCATTCATGTGTTGTGCATTCTATACTGAATGATTCTTGCGTCGAGTAAATTATGCTGAAAAATGCCATTTTCTGCCTTTCTTAATTTTGAAGTTCTAAGAACTTTCAAGAGTCTGTTTTAGTCTAAAATAATTTGTATTTCATGGAATGCTATAATTAGTTTTTGGAGTTCAAATAGGTCTGGTTCTGTGTTTTTGTCTTGTTCATCCTCTAACCTGAACACGGAGAGAAATAATTAATATGTCTACATTATGTGATTGTTAGCCAGTTTGACTGGCATAGTTGTAGTTACTTCATACCTGTCAACATTGGGATGTGAAAATAAGGGTTATGCCCACCAAAATAAGGGATTCCCCCGATGCCGCCCCACCCCCCCTTAAGAAATCCCCAAATTACTAAATATGTTGATTTGGAGCTGTTTCATGGAAATAAACAGTTAAATGGTCAGTAATATGTTTTATTATTATTATTTACAAAAGAAAAAAAATAGTATACATTAGCAGCAAATACATTAGCAAACAGTTCAGCTTATTAAAATTGATAGCCATCGTAATGAAAAAAAAATCAAGCTATCAAATCTTAGCTGTTTCTTCACTGTATAACTTACACATTCTGATTAAAGAGCAACGAATTAATCTGTTATTTATTTAGATTTTTTTTGATTACGTTAAATAACAGGTGTCACTTTAAAAACACAACCATCTAATATAAAAAAAAGCATTTAATTGCATTCCTAAATTTTTATGCACATTTAGGACAAAATTTGTTGTATTTGAAAAAAATCCCACCAAGATCGACATCTTTAGATATTATTATTATTAATTATGTGTATATGTCTGTTTAAACAAGCACCCAAAACCCACTTTCGCTCCGTTTCAAATCGCATGTACAGAATCTGTTTGGGAAACAGCCTCTATTTATCACTATGGAGTGCGTCAGCTGACAGTCATGCACCGCTATATGAGGATTGCATATAAAGGGGAGACGACACCTGTAATAAAAGGAAAAGGAAACCCGCCATTTTTATATTTATTTCAAAGTGTTTTAATGCCTAAACAAAGCGAAAGCACAAAACAAACTCACATTTTAGAGCAAAGGGCGGCCCCTGGTGGTTTGGCAGTATGGGTTGGTATAGCGAGGCTCTGCTCTTTAATGTTTAATGCCAACCTTCAAAGAAAGACTGAAAATATAGGAGAAATACGAGAAAATACCTTTACGGGATGATAGCGGTAGAGAACTGTAAAATACAGGAGAATCCCGGGAAAAATTAGAGGGTTGACAGGTATGAGTTACTTATACAACAGTTCTGTCTGGTATTACTCCACCCACATACAGCGACAAGTAGAGGACACTCTATAGTTTGACAAATATTGCCGCTGTTGGGCAACATAATGTACTTTTGAGGCTTTTTAGTCAAGAATGTAGTTGTTAGCAACTATGCAGTTTATCTATAAGTATAGTGCCTATTTTCAAATATTTTACATTTCTGAGAGACAGCACGTCTGTGGCCATTAGTCTGTCATTGAGTAGACCAAAGACGTTTTCCATCCACAAGATGGTGACAGAGACAGCATAATAAGCCCTTAGAAGATAAAACAATAATAAAGTAATTTCTAACTACAGCTGACCAAATCATTATTATACTGGTAAGTAATATTCTAAATTGATCTCTCTCTTTTGTATGCTGTAGTGCTGTATTTATACAATATAATTGTAGTGTATTGAGTGTGAGATGGGACTCGCATATCAGGAATGTGTGTTGTGTTGGCAGAAAGAAGAAATGCTCGGATGTGTTTAACGTTTTTCCTTATCGCAAATACAACAGCAATCTGGTAGTGATTGCGCTGCTTTTTTCAGGGTTAATTATTGTGATATCCCGATTGCAACAAAGAAATACTGTAGACTGTAATACTGTAGGGAGATATCTCTATAGACCGATTTATGCCGTTCAGCCTTATAATCTTAAAATGTGAGCAAAACCACCTGTTTTGTCATCACTTTAGATATTACACTAGAGAATCATTCAAATACTAGCTCTAAAGTGATGTTGGTGAATTTTAGACTCTCCGTGCTTGATTTTCTTTTTTATATACAAGATTATGCCCTCAAACTGTTGTATAAATGCAATAACACACTTATAGCAGTGCGGTGTGGCTGTATATCGTCACTGGTGAGACAGTAATGCCTCTCACCAGTGCCGATGTACAGCCACATCGCACTGCTACGAGTGTGATATTGCTCATTTAAATCAGGTTATATCTTAACATTAAAGGTTTTGTGAAGTGTTTTAAAAATGTGCACTTTTGTTTGACCTGTTATGTAATTTGAACTGAAAGATTTGATTAAGACATTTTAATTTAATTCATCTTTATTTCTATAGCACTTTTACAATTTAGATTGTGTCAAATCAGCTTAATATAGAAGTTCTCGTAAACTGAAACTGCGTCAGTCCATTTTTTAAAGTTGAAGTTCAGTTTAGTTCAGTGTGGTTTAAATTTCACTGCTGAAAGTGCAAACACTAAAGAGCACATCCATCGATGCACAGCTCTACAAGTCTAAAAGCAAGCAAGCCATTGGCGACAGTGGCAAGGAACAAAACTTCACCAATTGATGAAAGTGAAGGAAAAAAAACCCTGAGAAAAACCAGGCTCAGTTGGGCAAGATCATTCCTCCTCTGGCCAAACTTCTTGTGCAGAGCTGTGGTCTAGGCGCCGGGGGCTGGAGAATGCTGGACGTCCATCATGGAAAAGCTGCAGGTGACCGGACATCAAATGAAAAGCAAATGAGAAATGTCTTGAAAGGGCGGGACATGACAGATACTAGAGAGCATTTGATTGGTCAGAAGATTTAAAGAGGTGACATCTAAAAAACTGTTGTTGCATTAAAGGCTGATTTATACTTCTGCGTCAAGCGCACATGTATGGTCCGATGCAGCCTTTTTTCTCAAAAATTTCGAAACGACATGTAGCACAAGCTCTGTGATTGGTTGGCTTGGTAATGTGCTGAGTGTGGGTGGTGCTGAGAGCTGCAAGATCGTGAAGGAGCTCCAGATGTTTTACGTTTACCTTATGATTAAAGTTGTTTCACGTCCGCGGGTTCCTGCCTCTAAATGAGCGAGTTTTAGTTACTTGTATATTAAGGTAGTGTTCAGAAAAAACAAAACACCCAGAAGAAAGTCCACACTGGGGAACATAAAGCCTCACTGCCAGCTAGCGTTTCAGAAGTGTTATTGCAGAGCAACACAAACAGAAGTAAAAATGCATGGCTAAGCACCATGACATGTGCCTTGGGTCACGGCGATTGCTCAATGCAGAAGTATAAAGGCTGATTTATACTTCTGCGTCAAATGCATGCGTATGCTCAGGCGCACCCTGTATGTGGTTGCATAGCCCTTGCCATGGCCGTCGCCGACGCTCACCTCTCAAAAAAATTTAACTACACATCGCAACGACACATAACGCAAGTTCTGTGGTTGGTCACCTTGGTATGGCTGATGAGTGTGGGCAGGGGTGAGAGCCAGAAAAACAAAACACCAGCGTAGAAACTCAACACAGAGGATAAAAACCCTCCGCGTTTCAGAAATGTTATTGCAGAGCAACAAAAACAGCGCGCTGAAGTATAAATGCACAACAACATGCATTGCATGCACTGTGGGTCATGCCGATCACTTGATGCAGAAGTATAATCCAGGTTTAAACCAGCCTTAAAGCGGAAGTGACAAACTGCTAACAAGTTTTGGATTTTTATATATTTTTCAAGATTGCAAAATTTGTCATGCTTTTGTAGCACACATATCCTTAAGACTAACATATTGAACAAAGTAACATCAAAACTTGGTCAATGGTTGTATATCTTGTTTTTTTTTTACTTCATGGGGACTTTAAAGCTTAAAGTTTACTTTAATGTATTGCATTTATTATTTTATAGTTTTTTTATTTTGTTTTTAAATGAACAAACACTCAAAAAGTAAAAAAAAACGTTACATTTATGCAAAACTTTCCATAGATTAATGTTTTTTTATGTATTTATTTATTAGCTTATTAATTACACATGCAATTCATCATTTACTGTACTTTTCAAAAAATACTAATACAGCAATGGGCTATATGCACAGCTAGTGTTTTTCAGCCGCCTTCTGTGACTATTTTAAAGTTTATAAGGTTCCTTTTACAGCATCAACATCGTAATGTTATTAAAATGCAATCAGTTAAATAAACTTATGCATTCATTTAGTTGTTCAAGCATAAAACGAGATGATAGACCATGTAAACTCTAACACTGTCATTTGCAGCAGGCTAGCCCAGAAACTCTATTTAAAAAACTGAGGTAAAATAAATGTTCATATTTTAAAGAGATGGCAGGGAAAAATGGAATTCAATGCAGTGTTTCTTGTCTGGTCTGAGACACACTTTATATTGTATATCTATCAGGCAGTGAAGATCACTTATTATTTATTTAAATCAGATCTCAAATGTGGCGATTTTGTAATGGAAAGGCAGTTCACCGGAAGCCGATCGGCTGACTGGCGGAAAGTTAAAAGTCTGTGTGCATATACCCCATTGCCTATTTTGCAAACCCCTATACTCGTTTACATTATATAAGTTTATTTTGTCATAGACTAACTCCTAAAGGATTTGCTATTAAAGTAGCCTCATTTCTACATTGTGAATGCTCCCTGCAGCCAGTCCAGATGAAGAGAAAGCAAGTCATGAGAAATGGAAGAAAACAGCTCTGTAGCGAGTACAGCGAGCCCTGCTTCTGCCGACTGGATATATGACAACAAAGGGCAGAAAAAACAGCTGGCGCTTCTTTCTCACATGGCATCCTGTAGTTTGTGCGGTGGAGGCGTCTTGATTTATTGACTGTAATGATGCATTTGGGCTGACATCATGAGCCACGGGTGTGGGGGTGGATTAGAGAAGAGGGGCGCGGGTTGCCGATACCAGGCGAACGGGTTGAGTCGAGGAGATTGAGCCTTCCTATTGTGGGAAGAGCGGAGGAACCACTCCTCACGGCTCCGAGCCTTTGTTTTCCATCAGCATGCCAAAAAACAGCTGTGCCTTCTGCGGTAAAGCAAAGTGCATCCTGCTTAAGGAAATCACAGTAATCCGTTCCCCACATCCTGACAGAAGCTGACGCAACTCTAGAGGTAGAATTATCCTGTCAAGTGGCCCTTTCGGGACCCGTATGTAAATATGGCGACAGAAAGGAAGATTTCATCGGCGAGGAGGAGGAAAATGGCTCTAGAAATCGGTAAAATGGTACACTTGAGCAAAAGACAGGCTCTCTGGGTGTGCCAAGATAATGATCAATTTACTCCAAGCCCACTCGGCTGATATTGTCGTGACAGAAGTGCCTTTGTTTGCGTGGCTGGATGGCGATGTGTGGGACGGCTGCTTTTTGACTGAAATTTAGATGGGGATCATTAGAGCTGCGGAGATGTTCGGTGGTGATGGTGGTTGTTTGTTTGCGTGTCATTCGCTGACAGGAAGGAATGAGTAATAACTGGCAAAGAGCTTTGTTCTTGTTGATTACACATTGGCTGAAAAGATAAATTTCATGCCAAATTTAAAGCACACAAGCGAGTTTCACCATTTACTCATTTCTGAGTTTGATTGATGGAAAAGTAATTTTGTCATTTGAAACTGACCTCTTGTTTAACTCTTCAGATACTTTCACTTGGGAATTCATCACACTTATGTCTCAAATGAAAGTTTTGTAGTCTTAATTGTTTAGGTTTTAATGTTTCCACTCGCGTTTGTTTTCACATCGAAGGTGTCAAAGATCACTCTGGCCGCCCTGACAACAACGATGTCAGCTTTTTCAGCTCCAGCGACGACATCGTCAAAATTCGCTGTTTTGATCTCATATTTAAAGAGACCGTAGCAGCATAACAGAAAATCACTTACATTCCCGCATAAAAAAAAATGGTGCTTTCTAGCGTGAAAATGTTGCACGCTTTTTATCAAATTGAACTGTGGAAGATCAAGTTGTGGCAATGCAGTTGCACAGTAGGCAGTGCTGTCGTCTCACAGCAAGAAGGTCGCTGGTTTGAGCCTTGGCTGGTTTGGTTGGCATTTCTGTGAGGGGTTTTACATGCTCTCTCTGCATTCACGTGGGTTTCGTCTGGGTGCTCCGGTTTCCCCCACAGTCCAAAGACATGCGGTATAGGTAAATTGAGTAGGTTAAATTGTCCACAGTATATGAGTGTGAATGAGTGTGTATGGATGTTTTCCAGAGATGGGTTGCAGCTGGAAGGGCATTTGCTGTGTAAAACATGTGCTGGATCAGTTGGTGGTTAATTCCGCTGTGGTGACCCCGGATTGATAAAGGGACTAAGCCAAAACGAAAATGAATGAATGAATGAAGATCAAGTTGTTGTGTGTGCTGTGGCTTTGCTCCACTTATCCAATATGTCCATATGTCTGAAATATTCTGAATATTGTTTTATACTGTCGTTATAGTTAGCATGAAATTTACGCTTTAAAAAAACATATATAATAATAACGCACATCAGTAACTCGTTAGTAACTTTTTTTATTCATGTCCTGGTAAGAAAACATTGTAAATGACTGGAAATCTGGTGACCGCAATATTAAAACCCTTGGGAACAACTGTGGTCGGAACAAAAGTTCACAGGACTGTGTTCTCTGGAATCCTCTTAAGCGGTGGACTTCTACATTCTGATTGCTTGACTTCTGATGAATTCTGATATCTTTGGACTGTGGAGGAAACCGGAGCACCCCGAGGAAACCCTCAAGAGCGCAGGGAGAACATGCAAACTCCACACAGAAATGCCAACTGTCCCAGCCCAGTCGAGGTTCGAACCTGCGGCCCAGCGACATTCTTGCTGTGAGGCGACAGCACTACCTACTGCGCCACTGCGTCGCCCTATATATATATATGAACTGTGACATAGCTCATTAGCATAAAGTTGACTTGATTTTATCTCTCCTTGCCGCCCACACCAGCAAAAACACAACACTTCTCGCCACTTGTTGCTGCCAGCTCCCACTGAAAATGAATGACTTCCTGCTGCCTTCACTGTGAACGCACAGTTATGAATACTTAAAGAGATAGTTCACCCAAAAATAAAAATTTACTCAACCATTTTTACTCAACTGTCATTCTATTGATGTATTTTTTGTTATAATAGGAAAATATATAGCATAAGTGATTGTACAGATGCTGCAAGCTAGATTAGTTTTCCAACAGAGGCACAGATTGTACATTTGAAATGATCTGTTATAGGGTTGTCACGATACTGGAATTCGGTAACAATTGGTATTGACATTTGGAAAACGTCCATTTCCCGCTAACATACGAGTGCTGTTGAGCACATTCTTAAACACAACTGATTTGCCATTGCCGTGTTCACATGCTCAACAGAAATGACTGTGGTTGGCCTTGAAAGTTCAATCAGTTCACCAAACACACCGCTGTTTACTGAGTGTAACCACAGGTACAGGGACACTGGAAGGTTTCAAAGTCACGTCTATTAGCTGGTTTGTCTATAAGCTGACATACGGGCGATCCGCTGATGAATCGCGGCTTTAAACGTTCAAGAGTAAACTCAGTAGACATTGGTGAGTTTGGTGAACTGATGACCTTCAAGACCAATCACGACCAATCACAGTCATTTCTGTTGAACACAATGGCAAATCAGTGCTGTTTGAGAATGTGCTCAACAACGCTCATATGTTAGTGGAAAGTGGACGTTTTTAAAATTTCAATATCGATTGGTACTGAATTCCAGTATCGTGACAATCCCTAATTTGTAACAGACTAAAATGACCTGACTGTAAATATACTAACATTAACAAATATCTCAAATGCAAAAGTAAAAATAAAAATGAAGAATAAAAAAAAGTTCACTTGAGTATGTGTTTAAAACAGCTTGTCAAATTTCACTTCCTGAATAAAAAAAATCCCCAAATTGTAGAATATAAGCTTCATGAGCTAATTTTCTAAAATTGTTTTGATTGGGTAGACTGTGAACACCCCTTTAAGACATAAAAAAAAACCTAATCAAGACCTCCAGGCTGTAAAATGCCACTTGAGAAGGGTAATCGCATCATCATTAAGGTCATTTCAACACATATATCATGGTGACGATGATAACGTGACACAACATGCATTGTTTCCTGTTTAATTATAGAGGAATTAGCTTGAGATGACTGCTTGTGAAATATGTCTTGATGTTATTTTGGGGATGCTTATTTCCTCTATTTATCCTCATCTCAAAAACGGTTCATGGTTAATTTAGAACAAGAGTCTCAAATCCATCCTTGCTGGCATTCATCAGTCTTTCTAAATGAACGCTATTAGCCCGTCTGCTGCGTTTGGCTATTTTAAAATACCACTGCTGCAAAGTAGTAACCGATCAGCTGCAAAACAGGATGTTTTGAAAGATTAGTTTTACCAGAATTCTGCATTAATCCTGCAGCCTGTGACGTGGTTATTAATAAACAGCACCAACCTCTACATTCGCATTTGATTGTGGTTACAGACAGACATAATCAGTGAATGAGTTCTAAAGCCTCAATGAAGTCACTGTAATTTAGTTCTTAAGCCTCAATAAATGCTTTATCACATCATAAAGCAGATCTTAACAGATGTGTTATGAAGTTTTATTACTTGGTATAAAAAGACTTGTCAGTTTACACACTGATCATATGGCATACATTGTATTTATTTATTTTTTGTTAGCAAATGTGTACATGCACATGGGTGTCCAATACATTACACACTGGAAAGATTTGTTGTCAACATGTCTGCACCTTTCTCCAAAATTGTGATGAATAAAGTTGTCATTGTAGTCATAAAAAAAATGTACTGACAAGAAAAATCCAGCATTAATACTGAATCAATTGTCCATTGCGATTAGCAGTGTTGCCAACTAATTTCAATGAAAAGGCGCTAAAAGTCACTAGATTGCGTCGTATGTCAATTTGCATATTACTGACGTCATCACACCTAACCGTTTCTGTTTGTTTAACAGCCTGTAGCTGTGTCCCAAATGGCACACTATGCACTATGTGCTTATGCAGTGACACTCAACAGCATAGTATATGTATGTAGTGTCGTCCCAAATGGAACACTAATGTTTTTTTTACTAAGCGGAAGTTCAAACCATTTCCCAGATGATGTTTGACGGTTGCCAAATTAGTGAAATAAATAACCAAACTACTAAATAATACTGCAGTGAGTATAACCACATTCACCATCGGGAGGCGCTGCAATCACTCTCGTAGGAGAATTTTGCTTTCACAATCCAAAATAAATAAAGTTATCCAACATGTGAGCCTGATAGCTCCGCCCCTTCCGCTACGTGAGGAAAACTGCGGTAGATGAGTGCGTGAAGTGTCCATCATTCCACACTTCATTTTACCGGTTGCATGAGTGCATCAGCTGGGTAATTAAAGCGCACGTATCGTTTTTAGAGTTTTCAGTGTAAACGCACTACTTACACTATTTATACTACAAAACGGCATAGAAGAGTGGATAAGTATGCGATTTGGGACGCACCTTGTGGTAAATAAAAGAGTTTTATATTTGCACTATGCTTTATGAATGCATGTCAATTTAATTACATTTATTGCTGTTTGAATACATTATATCAGTATAGATGTGTGGTGAATTTGTAGTAATCTCTCAGACGTAATAAACTCATACAAGTTCAAAAACGGTCGCTAAAATATCTGTGAATGTAAACAAGAAAAGAATAAACTGTCAAATTAAACTGTTAAATTTAAAATAAAGGAGAAGCAGATCCATTTGATTGTACACAGGAAATACCTCACTCTCGCGGTGCAAAATCATTTGCAGTCAGTATGGAGAGGTGTGATCTGCTCTCAGGCTGCAGGTGGGAGAGACTGCTGTACGAGGGCCCGTGAGTGCTTTGAGGCAGGGGAGGGGCTGACGAGCCGACGCCATCATCCACAGCTCGTTGAGTAGGGACGGTACAGTACGGACACATAAAAGTCTATAAAAATCTCAAGTAACACCAAAGAATTCGCTAGTTGCTTTTTTAAAAATTTGTCTCTAGGGAGGTCTGAAAAGTCACTAAATATAGCAACAAAGTTGCTAAGTTGGCAACATTGGAGATTAGTTCTTTTTAAAATGATCTCATTTCAGTTTTTTTATACTGTGCTTATGAATAAATAAAATAGACGTAAAATATAATAATGGATCATTTCATAGAGGATCAAACTTGTTTCCTACGTATTTTCTGTAACTCTCATCTTCGTATGTAACATAAAAATACTGTAAGATATTTTGAAGAATGCTCTGCCATTAACTCACACAGACACACACACACACACACACACACACACACACACACACACACACACACACACACACACACATATATATATATATATTATTTTTTATTTATTTATTTATTTTTTTTTTCTATAAACGTCAATGGCTGCTAGTTTCCAGCCTCAGAATACTTTATGTCAGAGGTGTCCAAACTCAATCTTGGAGGGCTGGTGTCCTGCATAGTTTAGCTCCAACTTCCTTCAACACACCTGCCTGGAAGTTTCAATCATACCTAGAAAGAGCTGGTGTGTTTAATTGTAGTTGGAACTAAAATATGAAGGACACCGGCCCTCTAGGACCCTGTTTGGATACCACTGCTTTATGTTGTGTTCATCAGAAGAAAGAATTTCATAAAAGTTAAGAACCACTTGATTGTGAGTAATTGGTGAGGAATTTTTCATTTTTGGGTATACTTTCCCAGCGGGCACAAAACAACATTTAAACAAAGACATCAAATTACAAGAGAGTCCTGTAGTCAATTTTTGACCCCAATGTTTTGATTTCAAAGTAGTTTACATAAATTGTAGGGATATAAAACCCAGTGTAAATTTGTAAGCTGTTATGAAGCTTTTAGATGAATACAACTTTTCTTGTATTCTAATATTTTTTGTGTCATCATTTTGTTAGTCAAAAGGGTAACAATGTGTGGATGTTAAATGGACATCGAATTGATTTGTATTTTTGACATGTATTTTAGATGTCAATGTCAATTTGATGTCATTTAGACATGATGTCAATCACTCAAAAAATGACTTTTGCTGCTTGTTCAAACTATGTATTTAAAATGAGTTGAAACAACATAATTTTAAAGTTGTTTTGGGGACAACTTAATTGTTTCATAATGAATCCACTTAAATTTGTAAAAAAAAAATTAAGCTGACTTCATTAAAAATTGTATTGGGACAACATGAAGGAATTGTGTGGAACACAGCATTTTTTACAGTGTTTCTCAAGTAGTGACCTCAACATTTAGAAAATTGAATTATCCACTGTGAATAATTTAATTAAGGAATCACAAAAATTTTCATTTTGTGATCTGAAAAGGACGTTTTAGAAACCATAATGGGAGGGAAAATTAATAAATGGTGGTGAAATTAATAAATATAGTAATCATAACCAACAAAAACACTCCAGAATATCCAGGCCTTGTTGTATTACTTACTTAATTACTCCCAGAGCCATTTATATCAAAGTTTTTTTAGGTGTTTTTATTAGGTGAGTTGTTAGCCCAATGCTTAATAATAATAATAATAATAATAATACATTTTATTTAAAGTGCCTTTCTAGAAACCCAAGGTCACTGTACAACATCATATACACAATTCAATAATTAAAAATAAACCAATAGTATAAAAATAGAGAAGATGATAAACAAAGACATGATACAGAGTGTGGTACGCAGTTATAAAGAGTAAGTTATTTTGAACAGATGAGTTTTAAGTCTGGATTTAAACAGAGGGAGAGAGTCAATGTTGCGGATGTCAGGAGGAAGAGAATTCCAGAGTTTGGGAGCAGAGCGACTGAAAGCTCTGCTCCCCATTGTGCTGAGACGGGCAGAGGGAACAGAGAGGTGAATGGAGGAGGAGGATCTAAGAGAGCGGGAATGAGTGGTGATATGGAGAAGATCAGACAAATAAGAAGGTGAGAGGTTATAGATGGCCTTGAATGTATGCAGGAGGATTTTATATTTATAGGATTTTATATTTGGCTTAACCCCCAATCTGGAGGACCAGGACATACACACATACACAATGAACAATTTTAGCTTACTCAATTCACATACATCACATGTCTTTGGACTGTGGGAAGCACCTGTAGGAAACCCACGCAAACATGGAGAAAACATGCAAATTTCACACAGAAATGCCAACGGACCCAGCCGGGACTCAAACCAGCGACCTTTTTGCTCTGAGGCGACAGCGCACTGCACTACTGTGTTTCCCCTTGTTGTATTACAATTACAGTACTGTATATTTACATATAGGATGACACACACTAAGCTACTACTTCCTCGTTTTACATGACAGAAAGTTTTATTTACTCTTCTGATCCAATTTGTCAGAATCTCCAATGTACAGTAGATGTCATGTGAGCATTAATAGCCCTGAGCCCGTGACCCTCTGCCAGATTACAGTCAATCCTCTATGGAATCTGCCCATTGTGGCCAGTTTTAGAATAAGGAAACTTGATGCATTCATCTCTGCTGGTGCTCTAATGCTGCAATCTGGATCTCAGCCTCTCCCTGTGCAGCTTTGCGTCGGACTCGTCCATGAACACAATGATCTACCACAGACTGCTGGGACACAGCTGGGGGACAGAGAAGCAATAAGACACATCAGACTCGGAACACGGCAATCTGTTGACTTTCCATAAAATATGCATGCACTCCTTGTGTGGTGAAGTCTTTGTAAGACATGTCTTTCTGCATATCCCCTTTGTGTGTGCATGCATGGTTTGGGGTTTGTACATGTGTGTGGGTGTTTGGTTAGTAAACTTTTTTTTTTTTTTTTTGATCAGGCTAACACATATATAAGTCGAAAATGATGACCGAATGATTGAAGGTTTCGATGCATCAGTAATTATAAGGGTAAAATAGCTTTACATTTTCATGCACTTAAATTTTCTGAATAAAATATTATCACTGCAATAAGAATTATTTATATATTCCAGTCAGGCATATTTAGAAAAACAATAATTTCATGACATTAAATACCCTATTTTAGGATATTGAAATATTATTAAAATATTTATGCTTTGTTTCTATCCTTCAAACAAGTAAATTATACCCACGTCTCAGCAAAAAAAAGTTTTTAATTATGTAAAATATTACATAATTTAGTAAGATCACTCATTATTTTGTATATTTTAACAAGCAAAGGTCAGCTGTATGTTGTTTATTTCTTATTATTCTTAATATTCTTTATTTCTATTTATATATAAAAATTCAAAGGGGGGCTTATAATTCTGACTTTAATATATATATTGTTTCTATATTATTACTCAGAATAATTAGCCCCCCTTTTTTTCTTTTTTAAATATTTCCCAATTGATGTTTAACAGAGCAAATATATTTTCACAGTATGTCTGATAATACTTTTTCTTCTGGAGAAAGTCTTCTTGGTTTTATTTTGGCTAGAATGAAAAATCATTTTTTAAAGACCATTTTAAGGTTAAAAATATTAGCCCCTTTAAGCATTTTGTTTTCCTGATAGTCTAGAGAACAAACCATTGTTATACAATAACTGGCCTAATTACTCTAACTTGCCTAGTTAACCTAATTAACCTAGCTAAGCCTTTAAATGTTACTTTAAGCTGTATAATATGGAAAATATCTCATAAAATATTATTTACTGTCTTCATGGCAAATAATACGATAAATTTCTGGAATTTAACAGCCGTTATTTTACGTTTTTATTCCGGCACCCCAGCAGTCGTAAAACAACCGTAAAGTTATGATTTTTTTTTACAGTGTACAAATATCAATTTCAGTTGTTCTTTCACCATTGACTGGTTATGTGCACACACAACTATTATATGTTATGCCAAAAATACCCTTAGTTTATTAATAACATCTAAAACGTAACAAGATTTATAATCCATTTATTGGCTTTAACAATACTGTACTGTACATTTAGTATCATAGTTATTTATCAAAACTCAAAATATACAGTATTCACTCAGTATATATCTGAATATACTACAGTGTACATTACAATATTATGATGCATCAATTCCCTTGTAGCATTGTTTAATGTTTTATTTAACTATAGACACAATATGAAATGTTATATTGGTCATTTAATATTTTTTTGCACATACTTGTCATGTCAACATGTATGTATTTTGCACACTGCCTTAAAATAGATTTGTAATTACTGTCTTGGAAAAGAGAAACTGGAGGAAATGAGAAAGAAATGAAAATGAGTGCAGAGCGGGGTCTTTAGGGACAGGGGTCCGTATTAACAGGGGATGAGAGTGCTAATAAAACGTGAGAGAAGCGGAGGTCACAAGGTCACGCGCTTGTGTAATGAATGGAGAAATTTAACTCATCCAATTATAGGAAAGTAAGGCGAAAATCCATAGCGTTACTCCGGGCACCGGGCCCAAATGCAAAACTAATAATGTCAAGCAAAGCTCTGGCTTTCTCTTTACTTACTCTCTCTGTGTGTATGTGTGTGTGTGTGCTGAGCAAAAGAGAGAGGAAGGACAGAGAAAATGTATATGCATCGACTGTGCAGCCCTTCCTGGCCAAGTTTGCATGCATTTTTGATGTTCAGAGTGCTTGTTTGTCTAATCTAGTGAGTTGCATGTCGTATAATGGGCTTCTACAGCGAGCTGCCATTCACAGGGCCATTTAAAAAGACTGGCCTCTTTCTTTTCTCTTTCGGCCTGCTGCATACTAAAATAAAAAGGTCGATAACACTGAACAATAATAACAGGTTATAGTCCCACCGAAGCCAATTTGGCCCCATTTTGAAGGAGTTTGCTCATGAAATGTGCCCTTAATGGACAAGTTTATGTTAAGCCGGGCATTTGTCGACCAATATATGCAGGAGTGCGTGCTTTCCAAAGGTGATGAGGAGAATATGAGTATCCCAGCCTTGTACCACACAGCAAAAAATATAGATTCATTCTGATTTAAATACAGCAATTCGAGTGTCTGAACCAGAGGCGCAGCGCAGACCTGGTCGGCTATAACTCATATTTTACAAATAACCATGACTCTCTCTCTGCGCTGTGCCAGCAGACAGTCGCAAACACACACACACACACACACACACACACACACACACACGTGCATACAAAAAGACGACACTTCTATCAATCATGTCCCTCATCTCCTAAAAGGAAACTCATAAAATGGACGATTATTTGCGAAAGCAAGCTGCCGAAGGAAAGCTTTAATTAAACCCCTTTATTTATATGTCAAGTGAAAACGGGGGGAAATCTAAATCAAATTCTTTTTCTTTTTTCGCTCGTTTTTTTTTTCTGTGTGAGCTGTAACCCTCGGAGGCAAGTCATTAGGGCTTATACATAACCATCACGCCACATTAAAATCACATTACACAACAACGATAATCATCACGTTCAATTACATGTGGTAATAAATGCCTGTGCAATCTTTGCTAAATCTATTAGTGAGCCTTTGCAGGAGAGAGAAAAAGAGGAGTTCAAATACAGAAAGAAGGGAAGACCGGTTCGATACATTAGTCTTAGTTTGTTTGGGAGTTTGAAGCAAACCTACCTGCAGCATATCAGTGACAGACGGCTTTAAACTAAACCAAATTACTGATGAAAAAGTTTTTCTTCCTAGTCATATTATAGTCTATATTCCCTCACCGGCCACTTTATTTGGTATATCTTATAGCACCGGGTTGTTCCCCTTTTGCCTTCAGAACTGCCTTAATCCTTCATGGCATAGATTCAACAAGATACTGGAAATTTTCCTCAGAGATTTTGGTTCATATTTACATGATGGCTACATGCAGTTGCTGCAGATTTCCATGATGCATCCATGATGTGAATCTCCCGTTATGCCACATCCCAAAGGTTCTCGATTAGATTGAGCTCTGGTGACTGTGGAGTCCATTTGAAAACAGTGAACTCATTGTCATGTTCAAGAAACCAGTCTGAGATGATTCGGGCATTATGACATAATGCGTTATCCTGCTGAAAGTAGCTATAAGAATATGGGTACACTGTGGTCATAAAAGGATGGACATGGTCAGCAACAATACTCAGGTAGGCTGTAGCGTTGACACGATGCTCAATTGGTACTAATGGTACCAAAGTGTGCCAAAAAAATAACCATTACACCACCACCACCAGCCTGAACCGTTAATACAAGGCAGGATGGATCCATGCTTTCATGTTGTTGATGCCAAATTCTGACCCTACCATCTGAATGTCAAGAAATCAAGACTCATCAGACCAACCAACAAGTTGTGTGCTCAGAGATGCTCTTCTGCATACCTTGGTTGTCATGAGTGGTTATTTGACTTACTTTCTATCAGCTCAAACTAGTCTGGCCATTCTCGTTTGATCTCTGGCATCAACAAGGCATTTGGAGATATTTAAAAGAAATTTGGGTTATCAAGCATTTGGACAGGTGTACCTAATAAAGTGGCCGGTGAGTACAGTATATAGCTTCATTTATACGACTAGGCATGTTTTTTTCGCCTTGCGCTAATTAAATAAATCATTTATTCAGCTTTCGCATTCATAGTGTAACATAATATTAAATTATTGCACTTTTAAAAAAGTTCTGTTATTTTGATTTGATTTGTTATTCATTCATTCATTTTCTTATCGGCTTAGTCCCTTTATTAATCCGGGATCGCCACAACGGAATGAACCGCCAACTTATCCAGCACGATTTTATGCAGCGGATGCCCTTCCAGCCGCAACCCATCTCTGGGAAATTGATTTGTTATTATAGAACAATATTTGCTCAAGATGACTATTTGAAAATATGGAATATTTTGGAAAATATGGAATATGGAAAGTGTTAAAACAACAAAACAAAATGGTCTTTTAAGTTTTTTTGCAATGCATATTACTAATAAAAGAAAGGAATTTTGAAATTTTTGCTGTTGAAAAAAAAAAATCTACATGGATACAATATTTACTGTACATGAGTGTGGACATTGAAGATAAATCATTAATTTCACACACTCATAAGGGTCAATAAATGATACAAATGCAATGTCATTGTCGGTTCTGGTGAAAATTAATATTTTAAAATAACTTTAACATAACCTTTTTGTTAGCAAACTTATGAAATTGATTATATTGAGTAAATGTGACATCATAATGCATAAGCAAAAAAACTAACAAAAAAAAAAACTGACCGCATCACATCAGTCCTGCATGTCTAAGCTATAGTCTTTGCAGGTGGGCAGACGATAGAGCCATACAAGAGCTCTTGAGGTCATATTCATACTCACTCAACGTCCACACAGCAGGATACGGCAGAACCTTAAGTAGGGCACTTACCCCTACTTGCCTCAGTAAATATGCAGCTGTATAAACTGTTTAAATTAATGATATGTAACTGGAAAAAGAAGAGCTTTGCACTTTCTGGTAACATAAACGCTATTAGGCTGCCATCAGCGGAGGAGTCTGAAATGCTTGTGCTATGAAACGGGCAGTTTGCTCTGCGCCCTCGAGCTGAAAGTGTATATATCATGGGCAGATGATAACATTCAAACATCTGACACACTATTAAGTTGATGCTCAGCCATTTCTGAGTAATACCTCTTTTGTTACCTAAAGACTTCTTGAATATTTTATCTCGGTACATTTGCTTGAGTTGGCTGCAGTTTTATCACATAAAGTGTTCCAATGTTTGGATGTCTTTTTTTACAGTATGTAGATTTAGCAGCAAGATGTACTTATGTGATACACTGGCAAGGGTTATACAGGCTTAGATGTTTTAATTTAAAACCATGATAAAACCTTTACACATTTTACCCAGCATATATATATATATATATACACATTTTACCCAGCATATATATATATATATATATATATATATATAT
>CAIGQZ010032312.1:16215870-16239938 GCA_903798205.1 Danio tinwini
ATTATTATTATTATTATTATTATTATTATTATTATTATTATTATTATATTGACTCTTAATGTACCAGGAGCTGCAGATGGACTTTTTATGAATCACTAAGGACCACAGTTTCAGCTTTGAAATGTTCTTTAGTGTTTAAAAAAATAAAAAAATAAATAAATAAATAAAAACACATGTGCACAGCAAAATTGAATTAAAATCCTGATGTGACTGTGTTTTAGAGTGAAGTGTTGTTTTATGGTGTTTAATTCATGTTGATAATGTAAAGAGTATCATCTGACTGGTGTAATTATTGAAAGCCTGACCTCATTGGTAGTGCAACATGTATACATCCGGGGCATTTTACATGGTGCACTCTTCAGTCAGCTAAAACTCTTCTTGCAGATGACATTTTATTTCAGTCGCCACGAGGAGCGAACAACCATGTGTTTTAATCAGGATTATGGGAAACTATTATTAACTGCACTGTAAAAAAATCCATAATTTTTTGGTTTATTTTCGGCAGCTGGGGTGAAATTGCGGAAATTTACTGTAAAATAACAGTGGTTATTACAGAAATTTACCAGAAATTTTAATTTAAGGAAATTTCTTTCATTTATTGTCCGTTATTTTACAGTAAATGTCTGTAATTTAACAGCTGCTATTTTACATTTATTTCTGGCACCTCAGCTGCCGGAAATGAACCGTAAAGTTACAGATTTTTTTTTTTTACAATGTGGAGACAATTAATAATAAAAACAATTAATAATTGTATTTTATAAAGGTATGTATATCTTTTTTTTTTTTTTACTTAGTTGAGCAGCACTTGTCATAAAAGCCTGTGCAAATGGATTCAATATGGACTTAACATTAACTTACTTTAATTGAAATGACTAACAAAGCTATATGTTTTAGGTTGGTATAGTTAATATATTTTATACTACTATATTTTATTCATTTGTACATTTCATATATCAAATTTGTGTAACGTTAGCTATAAGGGCTGGTCACAATAATATCCATCTGCCGGTGCTTTTTTTTTTTTTTAAGGAGCCATTTGCTTTACAAGCCTTGACTTCACTCATCCAGAAAGATGAGCTACTCATTAACTGGAAACGTAGATGACAAGTTTGCTTTAATTGTATTTGCAGCATGTAGTTTATAATCTCATGATTTTCTTGACATGCTTACGTTAACGTCTTCCACAGACACAATTTTCTCAAGTTTGGGTTGCGGAGCAAATAAGATGGTCAATGTGATGATTTCATAACCTGGAAAACCAAAAGGTAAGTTATTTCATGCAGTCAAGCAGTACATAAATCAAAATGCTTAACGTTAGCTAAATTGTTGTATAACATCGGTTTTAACTGCAATTGTGAAAAAAGCCTGTTCGAAAAAGTATTTAATGTCGACTTCAGCTCTTTAAGGTCAGCACATTTAGTTAATGCGTGTATACCGGCTATTTTTAGACGAGGTCAATTTAGAATATCACGTGTGTGTATATGTGTATACTCTGTTATTTGTTAGGCTTGTGTGTCATTTAATGTTATGAAATTGCTGCAAAGGCTTTTAGTTTGAAATGTTCTTTAATTATTATATATATTTTTTTAAACACATGATTACATGGGATGACAGTAAATTACTGGCAAATTTTCATGTTTAGGTGAACAATCCATTTGAGTATTGTTGTGTTTTTACACTAGTGTTGACACGTGGTTTGTAATGTCAAAGTTTAGTTGGTTGATTGGTTGAAAATATGTTTTTGGAGCTAGAAACTTCGCCTTAAATGACAAAACTATGAGTATATCTGTATAGAATTGTGCACTTAATGTGAACTTGTGGATTTGACACAAATGTGCTGTGCTGTTGAGTGGAAAAGCTCATCTGAAGAGCTCATCTGAAAACAACGAGACTGGAATGAATACAATTTGGGTATGAAAAAAGCACACGCCAACCACAGAATTAATATTTTCTATTATTTGTAAGTGGTTTAGTATCTTAAAATGTGTGGCTGTTTTAAAGGCAAAGAGAAAAAATTATACCAAAAAAGTAATATTAACTCAAACGTTCATTTGTCCAAACGAGTTGAAACAAACCAATGATTTCAATGGAATCACTTACATCTATAATATTTAGAATTTATTTGAAAGCTGGGCTTATTTTCTGCTCCACATTTAGAATCAGCTTTCCTTTCGGCAAGTAGGAAAAAAAAAACAAAGCATTTAGTCCTTTGACCTGCAAACCTCTCCAAACTGAATCAAGGCTTTTGAATGAGCTACTTCTGTCAGGTATACATAGCTGAAGTAGGTTCTTGTCTACCCAGCCAAGTAGTTGGAAAATTACATTCACTTCTCAAGCCTCTTCACACTTTTCATATCAGCGTTCTCTAAAGTTTCTTGCAGCCCTCGAGTGTTTGGTTGATGGCCATCATAATCTCATGCTGTCAAAAACCCGAATGTCATTCTATCAGGCTGAGACCTTACAATTTGTGCTGTTCCTTTGGGCTTTTATAGGTCACAAAATGATGTTTGTAACTGTGGAAAAAAAAAAAGTTTTGTTTTAAAAGTTATACTGTACTCAGAATTTAACATGTTTTAGAGTGAAGTAGCATATTAAGCAATTAACAATGTAGGGTGGAGCTTTATTCAATTGGAAAAAGTGGACAATATGGACATGTTCTATTTTAAAGGGCTTGTCCTTAATGCCCTAATCCACTTGAAAGAGATTAAGATAAAAAAAACAGTACTTTGACACCAGCTTGCACAGTCCGCATCCCAAATTAAACGTGAAAAATGTCATCCCTTAAAAAAAATCCTTCATTCTGAATGACCCTTTGTAGTGGCCAGTTTGGGCTGTTTCAATTTGGAATGACTTTCAGTTTGGGTGTTTTGATTGCCCTCACGCTGAAGCGCACTTCGACGATGGGGATATTTAGTTTTAATGTACAGGCCTTGAAGATGTCATCTTTTTCAGAGCCAGAGCTAGATGTCATGCAATTTTACATTGTTCAGTTTCAAGCACAGGCTAATCGTTTTACTTCATAAAACCCTACAGTTTCTTTCTCTCAAAAGTGCCAGCTACTGTTTACTTTAATTCTAGAAATCCTCAAAGAACACACTTTCCTCTAAAAATCAACTTTTATGTTATTCTGATAAAAAAAGCATATTGCAAGAGTAAATTATCAGCACATTTATACAGTATGTTAGCTTGAAAACTTTCAGTAGCAATATCTTAAAGGCACGTATGCATTTTTGTCACTAGAGGGTGCATATTCACAACAAACAAAAGAGTATTTTGTTGATGCTCTGACTGAGTGTGGAATGGGGGACACACAAACAATTGCTGATGAGAAGCGAACGCGGTACGGAAAGGAAATGAAGAGTTTAGATGCAAAAACCTCTAAGTGCCATTTTGAATTTTCTTCTACAATGAGCATATTTCTCTGCCTCTTACATTTAATTTCAGTTATTTTATGTTAAAAGCAATTGAAAATCACCTATTCTTTGCTAAGTGAAATTGCTGATTCAAGACATAGCACGCCTGAGGAAAAAAATGCTAATTTTAGAAGAAAATTTCAGATGGCACTTAGAGGTTTTTGCATCTGAAGTCTACAAATAGAGGAGCTTTTATTATGCCACAGTAAGGCAAGGCAAGTTTATTTATATAGCACATTTCATACACAAAGGTAATTCAAAGTGCTTTACATAAACAAGAATAAAAGAAACAAGAAAATAAAAATGATAAAAAAAATAAAAAATTATTAAAACAGATTCAATTGTTAAAACAGGTTATAAAAAAACGAAAAAGAAATTGTGTGATCTGTCGGATGTGGCACAATGCTCATTTAGTAAAGGCACAGCTAAACAGATGTGTTTTCAGTCTTGATTTGAATGTACCTTATGTTGGAGCACATCTGATCATTTCTGGAAGCTGCGGGGACTGTAGTAGATGAAGGTCAATTCACCCTGCTTTGACTGAACCCTGAATTTCTTATCGACTTGATTCTTATGATCTGAGTGATCTGTTAGGTTTGTATTCAGTGAGTATATCTGTAATGTCTTGAGGTCCTAGGCCATTTAGTAATTTATAGACAAGTAACAATACTTTTAAATCTATTCTGAATGTAACTGAGAGCCAGTGTAAAGACCTGAAGACAGGTCTAATGTGCTCTGATTTTCTGGTTCTGGTCAGAATCCTGGCTGCAGCGTTCTGGATGAGCTGCAACTGTCTGATTGTCTTTTTGGTAAACTCTTTGGTAAACCTTTTTGGTACACAGTACACTGTGTCTGGTTCTTCTACTCCTAATCTAGTGGAGAAGAAGCAGCACTGTTTTATAAAATACATTTTAGGGTTGTGCTATAAAGCTCCATTTTGCTATGTAATAAAACCCACAACATTAAAACATCTTTGGTGTTTCCCTGTTTTCTATAAAACCAAACCGGAATTTGAAGGTGTGTGACCTCATTAGCAGGGCCACACAGGACATGCCCTGTGGGATAATATAAGTACATAAGTCAACAAAATATATACGATTTTTAGTGGTTGTATTTTTAATGAAAAAAATCTTACTTATTGTGCCTTTAGGCCAAAATATTCCAAATTTGACACTTAAAAAATCGACTCTAAAACAAAATATGTAACAGTCTGTTCATCATATTTTTGATGAATTAAACTTTTACTTATGACCTAACATATAGCCTATATATTAAAAAAAAAAAAAAACTAAATCTGACAAAAACATCCAGCTGTGACTCTATGAAACATGACGAAAGCATAATGAGACCGGCTTCTCATCATCAAACTGACTTTGTGTACTTCTTTTTCTCTTTCTCGCACACATACACGCAGTCACACACGGGTTGTCTCTCTGATGAGATATCATTTTGTCATTTACCATGCTGCGCAACAAGATGTATCTCCTCCACTAATGCATCAGCGACAGCAGCAGTTCTGTCCTTGTCTGCTCTCCCTCAAGGCTACAGCGGGCGAGGGTTGGCGGCGGAGGAGGCGAATGTGGCCGCTGCTGCACTATAAATGACTGCGCTCTTTCTCACTGTCAGACGGCCTTTATACACGCGTACGTGTCTCTCTCTCTCTCTCTCTCTCTCTCTCTCTCTCTCTCTCTCTCTCTCTCTCTCTCTCTCTCTCTCTCTCTCTCTCTCTCTCTCTCTCTCTCTCTCTGATTAATTCTGGATTTAAGTATAGCAAAATAAGAAGATATGTTTGACAATTGCTTACAGTAATTTTATAGGGACAGGCAAAATAGGCAATGTATAAGTCGAACAAATAAGATTGAGCAAAAGCCTTACCAAAGTGTTTCGGATTTTTTTTTTTATTAGTAGTATTTAATAATTTTTTTTATAGATGTTGGACAAATCAAGAGTGTGGATTGATTTTAAATGTTATAAATCTATGGAAGACTTAACAACTTTTAAAACGATTTGGTGCAAATAATGAAGTGCTTGTTTCTGAAAGTGCAGGTCCGTTGTGGGTGGATGGTTCTTTTCTCTCCGAAAAAAGTCAAACACCAGCTTTTTTTAGAAAGTGGTGAATGTATTTGCGTGAAGAAGTTGTTGTGAATAAACTATTTTGAAAATTAAAATTCTCTCTCTGAGGTCTGAGATGATAGAGTGTAGCTTCGTACAGTATTATTGTATACATCACGTGTCAAAATACGTCAAAACTTTGTAAAGTTAATTTTGCATACAATTCAAAATTTCTCTATATAAAATAACATATTTTATTATCTATTTTTTTTACAAAAAATGTCATTTTTTATATATGTAAAATATTTTCACATTTTTAAATCAAACTTATTATTATTTTAATATAATAAAATTTTGTATAGGCTATTACTGGGCGACGCAGTGGCGCAGCAGGTAGTGCTGTCACCTCACAGCAAGAAGCTCGCTTGTTCGAGCCTCGGCTGGGTCAGTTGGCATTTCTGTGTGGAGTTTGCATGTTCTCCCCACGTTTGCGTGGGTTTCCTCCGGGTGCTCCGGTTTCCCCCACAAGTCCAAAGACATGCAGTACAGGTGAACTGGGCAAGCAAAAATTTTCCGTAGTGTATGAGTGTAAATGAGTGTGTGAGGGTGTTTCCCAGTGATGGGTTGCAGCTGGAAGGGCATCCGCTGCGTAAAACATATGCTGGATAAGTTGGATAAGCCAGATTTAAAAAGGGAGTAAGCCGAAAAGAAAATGATTGATAGATTTTTTTTTTATAATTAATTTTGATATAAGATGTTGATATAAGATTTGGTTCCCCTTGAAACATTTTTGTTGTGTTATTTACTATTTGCACGTGTTGTGAGAAAATGCAGCGTTTTTTTTATTTATTTGTGTTGAGAATTCGCAGCAGGTTTGCTGTAAAACCAATGAAGATCTTAATTTGCAGGTGCTTTTGTAATTGCATGTGTTTTCTTTTTTTTAATAATTTTAAATGTTAGATTAGAAATTTTATTAAAGATGAGTTAAGTCAAATGTTGTGTTATACAATGTAATTTACATGTATTTGAAAAAATTAACCCAACATTGAGTTTGACCACATTTTTGACCTAATGTTGGATTATGAAAATACAGCATTTCTTGATGGATGGATAGATGGATGGATAGATAGTTGGATAGATGGATAGATGGATAGATAGATGGATAGATGGATAGAACATTTAAAAAAATTTGTTCATAAATGTTTAACTTTTAAAATCATAATTGTATTAATTATCATAAATTCTATCCGTTTCTATTTAAATTAATAATAAAATACTTATACAAAAACAACTATTTCTGCTACTAATAAAATGATGCTTACAACCTACAGTATCAAAATTATGCAATATGCTTATGTTGTGTTTCTTTACAATAAATGCTATGTGTCTGATATTTTGTTATAAACTCCATGACATTCATTCATATTTAAGTGTGGCTGAAGCATCCACATACTTTTTCTGCCATATCCTGCAGGTAGCCTGAAGGACTTTATATCTGCAAACTCAGCTGGAAAAAAAATACCTGCAACACACATACATAGAGGATTTTTGCTAATGCCAGCCATCTTGATATTTAATGATATGGTAGGTTATTTTCTGACTTTGGAGGGTCAGGTCAACTCATTAATGAGCATGGGAGGAAGGGTCCCACGCAAACGCTTAATTTCTACAGACCTGCACTCAAAAGCAACCCAATTATTTCCCGTAGAGCATCGCTACATTTGAAAAATCCCAAAAGTATTTAAAAGACCCCATTAGTTCTCCAAGTTTTTTTTTACTTTTCACAACATGCTGCAGATTTGTTTTACCCGTCCGCACTGTCAGAAAGGCAGAACTTATCAAATTAAACATGGATCAATTTGCACACTGCAAAAAAAGTTGCATTGCCAAATAAAATATAAATTTTAAAAAGTTACAAATCTTAAGTCTTGTTAAGTTTTACTTTAAAAAACGAACAAAACAAAAACACTGTGCTAAATAGAACTACTTTAAATACTATGTAGAATCTGTAAATAACCTGTAATGGTTCTTTTGGGTGGTTTAAATGCTACATAGCACCACTATACAGTTGCTATATATCACTAAAAGTGATTCTTTGGCTTGCAATTTTAAGGGAACCACTTTTAGCATTGTTTATATATATATATATATAACATAATTTTTCCAACGCAATCTTAATGCAATTCGTAACTTTGATTTAGTGGCTAATTCGTATAAAGTTGTACGATCTAATTTTTACGAATCTAATTCTTATGTAGTACAATTTGCTCATCACCCAATGGGTTGGGTTTAGTTTTTTTTTTTTTTTTTTAAATCATACATTTTTGTACAACTGAACTCATAATTTATACAAATTAGCCATTAAACTGACTAAACTTAAAAGACTTCAATTTTCTCGTTAGATCATACTGGATTGTTTTTGTATTTATTTATTTTAGTGTATGCAAAGTAAGTTTTTAAGAAATGACTAAATTAAATATGTCATTTTTATAATTATAAAAATGATAAAATGATAAAATAGAAATGATATATGAAACATAAAAATAAATACATTTATCAATCATATTTTTTGTATTTTTCTACATATTTTGTGATTTTTGTTTTTTATTTTTTTATTTTGAGAAATCGATATAAAAGCTAATTTGACTTTTTATATATATTCATCATTTATTATTATTATTATTATTATTATTATTATTATTATTATTATTATTTATTACACTGTTGTCTGGAATACTTTATCAGTTTATCAGTATCAATAAATACTTTCAATTCCATATTCATATTGTTCTTCATCATGTCGCCGTTTTTGACAGTTTGATGCCATTTTGTGACTGAATAGTTCATATATGTATATGCTCTGTTCAGTCATTTTAATTTCTCTTAGTTTTGCTTTTGATTTAAAGATTTTATAAAAATATTATGGCTCAGAGCAATGTGTCTCATTCACTAATAATGGCGTACATCTTTGTATTTATAGTATATGCATGTTTAAACTTCTTGAGAAAACTTTCCACCTAACTGACAACACGTGCATACTCACATAAATTTGTTCTTAAACTTGTCCCCTGTTGGTGAATTTGGAGTGTTCTAAGTGCATGCATGAGGTTAGTAATTTGCGTAATACACGGCCAAACCAGGTCCATATAAGTGCTTTCAGTTCTGAAAACGCAGGGTGCAACGCACTGTATTTTTGTTGACTTTAGAAAAAACTCTTTTCAAAAGTGCAGAGCGCGGCGCATTTTATGATGCTAGGCAACAACCACATTGCATCAATGGTCATGATGCTCAGGCACTTTTTCTGCACAAAGCTGACTATTTCCAATTGCAGGCGCAGAGTGCTATGTCAAAACGTGAAGCGCAAAAGTAAGCTTGCATGGGTAAAAAAACACAGTGAAAAACAATGATAACCATTTTTAGGGCCCAATCCCAATTTTATTTTTGTACCCCTTCCCCTTGGCCCTTACAACCGAGGGTTATCTTCAACACCTGCACACGTCATCATTTGTCATCGCAATCTCTTGCCTTATATGAGATCAGACGATCACAACTGCTGAAGTTATTCCAGTTGTGTTATTTTTGGTGTTTATCTTCAGGAAATCACTGAAGGCATATATTATGTTATCATAACAATCTAATGTGGCAATAAGATCTTAACTGTACTGTGTATTTACACAGTGGCCATATTCATCTATGTAAACACACGAAAACAACATTAACATTATCCCAGATACTGTAAAAAGCTTATTTTCAGCCACTTGACTGCTCTGACAGGGTGTTTGAGTGTCAGAATGTTGTGGGACTGCTGTACAGGAGTTATTATTAGGAATTATAGATCACAAAATTTAGTGTTTTTTTTTTTATTTATTTATTTTTTTTTTTTAAAGCATGACGGTAAAACACGAACGCAGTTATGAATATATTAAACGTGTTTGTTTGTTGTAAAAATTCGTAATAATGACAAAAAAATACTAATTTGTGGATCTCCTTAATTCCGGGTTCAGCTCTACTGCCGTTGTGGCAGGTTTATTCTGGGAAATTTCCTTACCCCTCCGTTTTGAGTGTGGTCCTGAAAAATCTTTGTTCGAAGGGGTGTATACCCCTTGCCCTTAGCCCTACGCCTTCAAGCTAAAGAGAATTGGGACACCACTACCCCTTGAATTGAACGTGCAAAACGAGGGGTAGGGGTAAGGGGAAGGGCTAAGGGGTAGAACTGGGATTGGGCCTAAAGGGCACCTCTCACCACAAAAAAAATGCATTTGGTGTGATCGCGGCCTAAACAGCCATTCATCACTCAAACATATTTGTAAAAACACAGTCCCAGTTGTGTGTCAATGTTTTGTGTCTATTTAAAAAAAATTGTTGCAAGTAGCCCTGCAATTTACGTCAAGATGCTGATAAGCCTGTCAGGCTTTCTTCTATGATAACCACCACCTGGATATTTAAAATTACCCCAGTTATTTCCCTTAAAGAATCTCTGCATTTGTGAAACTCCAAAAGTATTCAAAAGATCCCATTACTTCTCCAAGCTTCTTTACTTTTCACAAAACGCTGCAGATTTGTTTTACCCGTCCACACTGTCAGAAGAAAAGAAATGTTTTTGGCAGGCGGAACTGAATGCGGATCAAGGGTCAAACTAAGAAATATGAACACCTCCTGCTGTACATCTTGAATGCTGAACTTCTTGAGCAAAAGCCATCTTTCCTTAAAAAGACAGAAGGCATATATTATCCCACATACACGGTCTGCATCTCGAGCAACAGAATGACAATCCAAATGTCCCAAGATGCAGATCCCGAATGACAGTATGAGCAATCGCAATGTCCATACATCACAAAAATCATGAAGATAAATGCTTTATTAAGCGCACATCACATCTGCAGTCATTTTTTAAGGCCGGCACAGCCACAGCAAAAGGATTGCCAAAACAGAAAAAAGAAAAGAATTTGTCAGAAGCTTGTGATATCTAGAAGTTTCTTTGAAAAGCATGTTAATTACAGGATTTTTATGCAGCAAGTTTCTCCGAAAGCTCTCCTCATACTGTCAGAATTTTCAAAGGGTAGCTGTCAGAATGTTCAAGCATTCAGTTTTGACATTTCATTAATGAATCATTATCTATTAATGCATAAATATTAACCGATAGAATGAATTAGTTAAGTCACTGATGTGGATCAGAATCAACTGGGAGGTTACATAATTATGAACGGCACAGCTTTCAGGAGAGTTCAGTTATTGGCTCTCTATTGTATTTGTTTTGTTCTGCTTTGAGTTGAGGAAATTCTTATTTCTTCTTCATGGCTCGGTGGACTTGGAATTCTCAGTTAGGTGTGAGGATTCTGCTGTATAAAAATAGACACAAATTAAATGGCTGTTGAGCACAAAGCTGTGATGCTCATGCAAGGTAGAATGGATAATTTGTTTTCGTAAGAATTGCACGAGAGATGTTTAACTTGTTTTATAATGCTGTCACATTTACTACTTTTTTTTTTTGCTAATTTGAACGTGAGACACATTGTTGCAACTGTCATTAATATATAATATACATACAGTATATTTTTCATACAACAAGACATGTTAAGGTTATGTATGTTACTAGTTTTCTATATTGTGAATCCAATATGATTCCTGAGATCAAAAAGAAAAAAATCTTATTTGTATATATAAATATATATAAAATGAATGACGGTGACTGAAAGTAAAACCGGTGAGCCATCTGAAAAAAAAAGCCCTTCTGAATCAAATCAGCAGGATGCCCTTCTGGATCTTTCACTTACTTCGAAGACATTACTGACTACGTTTACATGGACATCTGTAATCTAGTTATTTGCCTAATAGACAATAATATAATTAGGGTGTTTACGTGAAGTGCTTTCATGTAAGAGTTTCCTGTAATTTTGGGTGACTTTAACTGCAGTTCTGCAGTTTCACTTTAACTCATGAACGTTTCATTCATGCCCCCATGACAAACTGGGGTATTAGAAGCAAATAAGGAGTAAGAACTGATGAGAGTGTTATGGAATTTAATAACGCACGCCAAATGGAAAGAAAAAAACTTCCGCATTTCAAGGTGTGTGTGCATGTGTGTGCGTGTGTCCGGCCCTTTACTGACAGCCGTGTGTGTGGATCTTGTCAGAAATATGGCGAAAAGTACTACATGACGGATTGCAGTGTTTATTTCAATACTGCCCCTATATAGCATACTCCCTGTCTTAATTCCATTTCTGTTTAGTTCAGTTATGACTTTAGTCGGATTAAGGTCATTAAAAATCTCTGTTTTGAGCTTTATGTAGGTCTACAGTTCAAATTTCATGTTTAACTAAATAAACAGTTAGTAAACACAAGTACATCTTATGAACATTTATTAACATTTATTTTCATCACCAATTATCATAGTAAAACAGTTTCTCAAGCAGTTTGTGATGCTTTTTGGAAACAGGAGATGAGCCCCTGGTCTAATGTGCCACTTGGCTTGAGAAACCCATTCTCAAAGACTTACTTTAGTCATTATTTGGGTAGCACACATATGCTGAATGCCTTCGACAGAATTCAAATGAGCCATTTTGATCTAGATTAATTCCAAAATTACAGTGAGATTAATATATATATATATGTGTGTATACATACATACAAACATACATACAGTTAAAGTCAGAATTATTAGCCCCCCTTAATTATAAGCCCACGTTTTTTCCCCCACAGTTTCTGTTTAACGGACTGAAGATTTTTTTAAGACATTTCTAAACATAAAAGTTTTAATAACTCATTTATTTTATTTTTGCCATGATGACAGTAAATAATAAATTACTAGATATTTTTTAAGACACTTTTATACAGCTTAAAGTGACATTTAAAGGCTTAACTAGGTTAATTAGGTTAACTAGGTTAGGGTAATTAGGCAAGTTATTGTATTACGATGGTTTGTTCTGTAGACTATTGGAAAAAAAATTGCTTAAAGGGGCTAATAATTTGACCTTAAAATGGTTGTTAAATTAAAAATTGCTTTTATTCTAGAGGAAATAAAACATATAAGACTTTCTCTAGAATAAAAAAATCAGACATACTGTGAAAATTTCCTTGCTCTGTTAAACATCATTTGTAAAATATTTTAAAAAGCAAAAAAAGTTCAAAGGGGAGCTAATAATTCTGACTTTAACTGTGTATATATTTATATATATATACCCGATTTGATACCTCTATAATACATATAAAAACAAAAAAGAAGAGCGAAGAAACAGATCCAGGATATTTATTTTTTTATTTTTTATTTTAACATTCAACAACTCTGTTTGTTTACTAACAGAGTACTTCTGTGAAGTACCTTGAACAAATTCTTCACTTTTGGACTTTAGTGCAACAGTAAATAAAAATAAATGTTGCATTTATTAAAATAAATAAATATAAAATACCCAGCAGGCAATCCCAAGTTTACATATCTCACAGTTTGCTATGGCAATGTTGTCGTCATCAATTTTATAATACCTCCAAACCACAGACATACTCATGCTTTCCACTTCCAGCTGCTTCCGTGTTCTACTTTGCCAGCATTTAACCAAGAGCGTCTTTGCAACCACGTTATGTCATGCCGCACGCATTTCTGTTTCTGTGTGAAGTCAAGAAAGAGGTCTAACTCTGTGCTACATAACTATAGATGTGTTAAAAATAATTAGAAAATATGTAAATATATTTGAGTTATGATCAAGAGGTAACGTCTAATTCTGAGCCTGAAAACGTGTGACTGGGCCCGATTTCTGATCATGTGATCAGATCTGGACATCCCTATACGGGGACTGACTAGTTGATTGCTGACTTGGTTATTTTAGTGTTTTTTATTTTATGTTTAATGGTAAAATATAGGATTGCTTAATATTTTATTTACAATGTTATTTATTATAATTTTTTTTTGTAATTTATTTATTTTATATATATATATTTATTTATTTAAAAAGTCTATGGTTAAATTATATATTGATTGCTATTAATAAACTTTTTAAACTAATATTAAACTTTAATATATTGTGCAGTTGCCTTTCAACTTTTCTATGATCTGGTTTATCTACTTATTGCAAATTTTTCCACTTTTTATTTACGTTTTCTTTTTAAAAATGTATAATTCTACTTCAAAAATTATTGTATTTCATTTAGTTCTTTTCACCTTTTAAAATCAAACTGTTGTAGTTTATTTCAGCTTAGATTTATGTACTGTTTTTTTTAAATATATATATAATCAGTTCATGTCATTTTTTTTCTGGGCATGCTGTTATTTTTAATACTTACACAACCATAATGTGAGCTGACAGATTTTAACACTAAAATATTTAAACAAATATATATTCAAGGTTCAAATTATAGGGCGGTTTGACCCCCTTAATTAACACATGTTCCCCTCCTGAAGGATGTCAAAATGTGTGGGTAGTCTGCCCTATAAATAATTAAAAAAGAGTTTGCTCTGATCTGTATTTTAAATAATTAAATAGTTAATACAAATATAGATTTGACCATCACCATAATGTTTCATACCATTGTAAATGGCAGCAGTTTGAAACCAGAAGTTCATAAAATAGTAAGCAATATTTTATGATCATTCATAATGATCCAGGGATGCTAACTAGTCACTGGTCTGCTAAATTTACCATTTTATATAAACTAGTTAAACTATTTAACTATTTAAACTAGTCCATCATATATTACCGTATAGGTAAAGTTCCCAAATCCCCCAAAGCCCCCCATAGTAAATGTATAATTCACTGTATGTCTTCTAATAAAAACTGTAAAAGGACTGCTTTTCTTACATTCTCTTTTGTTAAAACCTTCAACTAGGACTTATTTTCAAGTTGAAGAGTCAGCAGTAGTTCTACTTGTATAGCAACTATAGCGCAGCTAATCATTATGCTTGACACTGGCCGTCAGAGTCATACGTTAAATTGTATGTAACAGAACCAGCATACCAAATGAGAACCCCGCAAAAATAACACTAATAAGGAAATCATTAAATACTACTCCATTGACCTTTTAAAACGCTGGCTTCTCAACTTCTTTTTCCTAAATCCCTAGGTTATTGACTCGGCAGCTTCCTAAACGCTACTTGTAAAAGTGTGTGGAGGATAGATTTTATAGCAGCCGCCTTCGTCTAACCTTGCCAGAAGGGCTTGACAGGCGGTTAGCATTAACGATCCTCAGAAAGAGATCCTGAGACATTGTGTTTCTTGTCGCCCAGTTTGTGGGCCAGTCACCCTGCCCTGGGCCCATTCAGCCCATAAATACGAATGCACTGTAAAACTTGAAGTTCAGAGTACTCTTTTTGGAAACGTTTTTTTTTTTCAAAGATTTGTGAAAAGCTGATTGCCTCAGAACATTTAAGTAATCTTACTAACTTTCAAGATCATTTTGTACTACTGTACATGTTAATGATGATCTGGAATGACAAACAAGCATCGCCAAAGATATAGACAACCAAAGTATAACCAAAGATATAGACAATTTCACAATTTATCAGTGTTTCCAAACAAATTGCATTTATTTTAGGTTTCAGACATTTAAATGCACATAAGTACTGATAAAACAACATTTGTGCTTTGTAAAATACAAGCTTATGTCTTTGGAGATGGTAATATTATAACATATACACCATTCTTAAGTTACTAGATTGTTACTCTTTTCTTCTTCCAGTTAAATGGCCACTTACTTTAATGTGTTTGGGAAGAAATTAATGAATTGACATGTTTTAAATCCAGCAGCACTAAACATACACTGCCTGACAAAAAAAAGTCTTGTCATCGATCCCAGTTTAATAACTTGACTTCTAGTTGATAATTTGGAAAAATGCCAGTAGATTTTTCCAATGAATCATCTGTTGAACTGCATCCCAATCATCACAGCAGAAGACCTGTTGGAAACCGCATGGACCCAAGATTCTCATAGATATCAGTCAAGTTTGGTGAAGGAAAAATCATGGTTTGGGGTTACATTCCGTATGGGGGCATGGAAGAGATCTGCAGAGTGGATCGTGACATCAACAACCTGAGGTATCAAGACATGTGCTGCTCATTACATTACAAACCACAGGAGAGGGCAAATTCTTTAGCAGGATGGCGCTCCTTTTCGTACTTCAGCCTCCACATTAAAGTTCCTGAAAGCAAGGCCAAGGTGCTCCAGGATTGACCAGCCCAGTCACCAGACATGAACTTTATTGGTCTGGGGTAAGATGGAGGCATTGAAGATGAACACAAAAAATCGTTATGAATTCTGGGAGTCCTGCAAAAACGCTTTCTTTGTCGTTCCAGATTACTTATTTCAGAGTCATTGCAGAGATGTATGGATGTTATTGTCCAAGCCCATTGGAGTCATACACAATATTAATTCTTTTTTGTTTTTACTGCACCATGACTTTATATTCTATACTGTGCATTATTTCTGTTAAGTGTAAAGACTTTTGTCTAAGTAAAGTCAGATCTTAATGTCCTAATTAAATAATTAAAAATCAAGGCATGATATTTTATTTTGGTAAAATAAACATAATCTAGAGGCCTTTGTCTTTTATATTAGCCTCTTATGATACCAAATGATCAGCTAGAATTTAATATTTGTTGTTCCTAATGCTTGGATAGGCAACAAGACTTTCGTCAAGTATTGTAGAAGAAATCATGTGATCTATTTAAACAACAAAATGCATGTTTTGGCATTCGAATTTGAATTTGAATATCAGAGATTTCAAAATATAACCTGTCAATATTTGCAGAAAGTGTAAAAAAAAAAAAAATGAACATGAAAGTGAAGAGAGGTAAAGAGTACATGTGCATCACATACGTTCTACAATATCCGTTACAGTTTAAATATGTAGTTTTCTCTTACAAAAAAAACACATTGTTTTGCTACAGGAGCCCTTTATTCACCCTTGGAGCCATGTGAGATACTTTTTTATTATGGATGGATGTGCTTTATTGGAGTTGTTTTGGACCTTTAAAGAAAAACACCTAACAGTTGCTACTGTAGAGATTTAAAAATAATAATATATTTTATTTTTTTTTATAAATTGGATTCAACTGAAATTTTAAAAGTAATAGAAACCCCTATAGGATGCCTCGAATTACATCATCCATTCATTTTCCTTCGGCTTAGTCGCTTTATTCATCAGGGGTCGTCACCGACTTATCCAGCATATGTTTTACACAGCGGATGCCCTTCCAGCTGCAACCCATACACACTTATTCACACACATACACTACGGCTAATTTAGTTTTTTCAATTCACCATACCACATGTCTTTGGACTGTAGGGGAAACCAAAGCACCCGGAGGAAACCCATGTGTACACGGGGAGAACATGCAAATTCCACACAGAAATGCCAAGTTCCACCTTTCAGTTAAAATAGCCAATCGTCATTCTTTGCAGACTGGTGGTTTGTTGGGGGAGGGGTCTAATTATTATGCATGCTCTCTAATCAACATAATTAGAGCTTAAGCAATTAATTTAGGCATTTATTTTTTTTTTGCATAAGCATCATAAAATCCTATATTTGTTACTGAGTCTTATGGCATATGATAATAGTTGTGGATCATGCAGTATATACAATGTTTGGTAACATTTCACAATATGGTTATAATAGTTCATGTTAGTGAACTAACATGAACAAACAATAAACAATACATTTAATACAGTATTTGATCATGTTAGTTAAAGGTGCAGTATATGTAACCTTTGTATGTTACACCCAGTGGTTAAACTAGGTATTGCACTCCTGGATCAAAACAAAAGCAAGCACGGGTTGCCAGATTGAGTTCAAGAGCAAGTGATTTAAACCGTGTTCTAAATATAAGCAACGACACACGATAGAGGAAATATTTTCCATATTAAAAGGAGTTTTGGTTCTAACCCACACCTCAAATTGATATATTAGAAACGGCTTCTATTTCTCACAGCTGAACAACAGAAACCTATGACAGTGATCACCTCAGGTAAACCTTGTGTGCTTTATTCAGTGCTAAATGCTAACAATGTGAGTATAAATGCCATTTTATATGACATGTATTGCCATATACTGAAAGCAGCAGCAGATAGTTCACCTCAGATCTTGCAAACATATCTCATCATGAAGCGTGTTGTTAGGACACGCGGTGACAATGTAACCTGCTCACCTAATGTTTACGTTTGTAATATTTATATCACTTGCTAATTAATAACCTCATGTGGAACTGAATCTGTCTCATTTCGTCATCTGTCCACCGGAGGTTGCATCTTCGGTCACTGACGCATGCTTTTAGAGCCTTTTTGAATGAATAAATGAATGAATGAATGAAACACGCTGTTTTCCAACAAGGCAACCCGGGGTGCTGAATTATAATTGGCTAAACTGGCATTGTGCAGGTTAAATTTACTTAAACAAAGCCAGCATTCCGGCATGGAAAAAAACATTTTCAAAGCAGAATATCTGACTTCAGCATTGTTTTTCAGTTAAACACTTAGGATTTTTCTTAAATATCTGCACACATATTATGGTATTTTTATGCTTTAGAAGAGTCACAAACTTACATACAGCACCATTAATGTTGGTTAACGAAAATCCAGTTCTTCATTTACATGGACAAATCAAATTATTTGCCTTAATCTGAAAAAGACATAATATGATTAAGGTGGGCGACGCAGTGGCGCAGTAGGTAGTGCTGTCACCTCACAGCAAGAAGGTCGCTAGTTCGAGCCTTGGCTGGGTCAGTTGGCATTTCTGTGTGGAGTTTACATGTTCTCCCTGCGTTCCTGTGGGTTTCCTCCGGGGGCTCCAGTTTCCCCCACAGTCCAAAGACATGTGGTACAGGTGAATTGGGTAGGCTAAATTGTCTGTAGTGTATGAATGTGAATGAGTGTGTGTGGATGTTTCCCAGAGATGGGTTGCGGCTGGAAGGGCATCCGCTGAGTAAAAACATGCTGGATAAGTTGGCGGTTCATTCCGCTGTGGCGACCCCAATTTAATAAGTTTCATGTAATTTTGTGTGTTTCATTTTTTATTTGTCAACTTTAATTGCAGTTTGGCACTTTCACTCAGGAACATTTCATGCATGCCCCTGTGGATGCGAGTATGATCTGCTGAAAGAGAATGAATGGAATTTGATACCGCATGCCATATGGGGGGAAAAAAACTCTGCATTTAGCGATGCAGGTGTCTGTGGTCCTTTACTGACTCGATAGGTGCAGAGAATAGTGTCAAACAGCCGTGTGTGTATAGACCAGGGATGCACAAACTCAGTCCTGGAGGGCCGGTTTCCTGCAAAGTTTAGTTCCAACTCCAATTAGACACACCTGGGCTAGCTAATCAAGCTCTTACTAGGCTTTCTAGAAACATCCATGCAGGTTTGTTGAGGCAAGTTGGAGCTAAAATCCGCAGGACACCGCTTCTCCAAGACCAAGTCTGGGAAACCCTGGTATAGACTATCCTGTCGAAAAATGCGACAAAAATCTTACACGACGATAATAGTTTGATTTCGGTGTTTACATGTACTACACTTCAATAATGCGACTAAAATCAGCATACTCCACATGTCTTAATACGATTTCTGTGTAGTTCGATTATGACCTAAATCTAATTAAATGAATCAAAAATCGCTGTTTACATGGCAGACTGTTAATCTGGGTATTGTCTTAGTCATATTAAAATCAGATTATTGGTGTCCATGTAAACATACTCATTGTTAGTTTGTTGCCTCAAGGTGCATTAACTAATGTTAACAAGAATAAATTTGGATTAGTAAATGAATTGAAGCATTAGTAAATACGAAATGATGATTAATTAATGCTGTACGAGTATCGTTCATACTTTGTTCATGTTGCTTAATACATTTAACTAATGAAACCTTATTGTATAGTGTGAACTAATTTGTTTTATGGAAATCCTCAACCAAACCACAGGCTCCACTGTTCATCACAAGGATTACACTACAAATTTCAAGATTACAGAAACCTCTGTAAATTCCAACATATCACAATAACACAGCCTAATTTTGTCTCCCTCTATTAATCTTGTGCAATAACACACAGACTAACACTTAATTTCAACACTTACTTCCCTTTGCTGTCTGACGCAAACCATGCTTGGAACAAGAAATCTGCTTCTACTCCAAGTTTACTTTAAAATATTGATTTATGTTATCAATTAAATACAATGAACTTTTGATATCTGAGTGAAATGAAATAATTTTAATGCATTTTAATTTCAGTGTTGGGTGTCGCAGTGTCCTTGATTCTCTTCTTTTTTTTTCCTGTTGGGACCTCAACCGTGACAGTCCATAGCATCAATATGCATAGACAATGACAGCGTATGACCCACATGTCACAGTCAATCAGTAACTAACCACTCTAAGATGATAAAGGATATGGGAGAGTGCAGTGCAGATCATTGAGTCATCATATGCAACTCGCAGTCAGAGCTGATAGCAGCACTGTCATTTAAGGGGTTAAACGGGTTTGATTTTGAAAGAGGAAGCTGCCGGTTGACCCTAATTGCATGCACAGGCTTGATGCAGTTGCCCTGCATTTCTCTTCAGTACCGGAGTCCCATATATCAGAGAGATCTCAGCGTATGCTCCTGTGAGAAGGAGGTTATTAGCCCAGTATAAATCATTGCAGCCATCATCACTGTATTATCATGCAGATGAGAGCATCAGCCGTTTCCCTCCATCAACCAACTCTGTGGGTGACAGTGGTGTTGGAAAATGCCTGTTAGTTTTATACTGTGGTCTGATTTTGGAATAATTATAAGGTTTTTGCATTGAACATTTTTGCTCGAATATTGAAATTGGCCTGACAGCTGTGTTTTGGGTGGTGATAGAGTTTTTACAGTACATGGCTATTTTAGTTTTGTAAGTTGTTGCTAAGATGTTGCTAGGTCTTGACGTGGTCTCTGTAAAAGTATAAAATACAGAATTATGGAGTCCAATTATAAAATTAAATTGAGTTTACTTTTGGACATTTTATAAAATGGTAAAAAATATCATCATTGTGCATTTAACCCAGCATTGTTTGGCAATTTCTGTCACAAAATATGTATCATGTTTTTTTCAGTCCAGTCTTTAAAAATGATAATATGAATGCCAAGTAAACAAGGACTAAAAATGTGCTTACTAATGTTTTTTGACACAAACTAAAAGAACTTCTTTCATCTAAGAAATATCACTAAGCTACGAAGCATGCTATCTATCTCAGATGCAGAAAAGCTAGTTCATGCTTTTATGACATTATGAATGCTGGATTACTGTAATGCTCTGTTCGCTGGTTGTCCTGCATCCTCTATTAATAAACTTCAGTTAGTGCAAAGTGCAGCTGTCAAAGTTCTTACTAGGTCAAGAAAATATGACCTTATCATATTTTATCCTCCTTACACTGGCTGTGTTCTGTATTTATTATAAAACATTGCTGCTTACCTAAAAAGCCTTAAATTATCAACTAACCTTCTGTCTTGCTACAATCCTTCTGTCTTGGTAGTACCCAGTAGCAAAGTCTACTAAAGGTGGTCGAGCCTTCTCATTTATGGCTCCTAAACTCTGGAATATCCTTCCTGATAATGTATAACTCCTATTTTTTATTTATACTGCTTCATTTTTGCATTGACATTTAATATCTCTTCTTCACATACATTATCAACAGCAGCTACGCTAATTATTTCTTTGATTTCTACTCTATTTCCCTCTGGGGATGCCCATCCTGAGACCTCTAGAGAGGCATTGATAGGATGTAAGACCTGTAAAAAGATAATTCCAACCATCGAGGACTTCGAGGAAAACATATACACTTAATACACAAATACACTTCATTGAACATTTATACCTAGACATCACCTATATGCTAAAAGTGCAGGTTAATGATGTCTGTATATAATAACTTATATTTGATTTATTGTAACTTTAACTCAATGTGATTGTAATAATGTGCACATTTAGTAGAGCTGATTTGAAACAATAATTATTGTAAAAAGCGCAATACAAATAAGCTTGAAGTGAATTGAATTAAAAGAAAATGCATACATTCATACTGTGTAAAGTGTAATAATGCAGTCTTGTATAAAGTATATAGCAATAGTAAAGCACTGATTGCTTAAGCAAACAACAATCCAATTGTATATTCCTATCTCTTTAAATGGGAACAAATTGAATATTAAAACCAATGGTGTGAAATCCACTCCAAATCTAATTCAGATATCACCATAACATCCTCTAAAGGCGAAATTTAGCATTCTTTAATTTCCCATCCAGACTGTGCTGTATTATTAAACAAAGCCATTAGACCTTTCACCAACTGATATTGTCTGTCTGCAAGCGGCCATAAGGGTTAATAACCGTAGTGTAATGTGAGGCTTGGGGATCAGGGCGGACGCTGACCAGCTTTGATTCTCTTTAGACTTTTAAACAGCTGTTTAGCTAATTAAAGGTCTGGGTGTTCTTCTTTCTCTCCGTTTTGGCGTTCGCCGTTCACAATTTCCGTCTGGATGTCAGGTCGACTATTTTGCTAATGATGCCAATTAAAAGAAAATATGGCAAATCTCGAGGATTAGCATTCTGCAGGGAGGGAAAGGGGGGTCTTGACTTTGGTGTCATCCCGCCTGTCGTATCAAAGCACAAACAGAGGCCCGCTGTCATCAGGAATGCCACATGCTAATTAAGAGCAGATACATTCACAGGTTAAGTACTGAGGGGACTTGGAAACATAATCAACTGGAATACATTAGAAAGTCACAGTGATCAAACACCTCTAATGCCATTCTGTAAGTGAACACGACAAAAGGAGATTTTCCAGACTCCACAATGTCCCTCTGGTTGAAGAAGCTACTCAGGACCTAATCAGATGGCTGCTGTAATCATCAACACTGAGAATCACTATGCATGATAGTCCATGAAGAATCCAGGAGAAGACAATAAGATAGCATAGATCCACCTGAGGGCTGGACAGCCACTATGTTACATCTACCTCTGACAGTTCCCGTGCTGGTTCAGAGCCTAGTTCTTTGCCTTTATGCCGAATTCAGACTGCATGATTTTCAAAGTAGTTTCACACTGTATGACTGTATGAATCGCCGGCAACTTTGTCCAAACTACTGCCGAGTTCAGACTGCATCATTTTCAAAATAGTCGTGTCACAGATGTTTTCACACTGAATGACTACCTGGGCTAGTGTTTCATCGCTGCTTTGTTTACACTGGAAGATGGATCGGAGACAGGGGGTTTCACACTGCATGACTTTATATGACTATAGGAAGTATCACCGACAACTTTGTCCAAACTACAACTCACAACCAAAAACACATAGTATATCTTTTGTTATTAACTACATAATGAGAAAGAAGTCTTTAATGGGGTACCTGGGTGAATCGCTGACAGCTCCAAATATTTAGCATGCCAAATATGTCATGGGCATTGGCGACTCATATGCGATTCTCTCCGATTGCATCTATGATAGTTCACACTGTGTGATTGTTACTCACGTGAACGAGCACCGTTAAAATCATGGGGTTAAAATCATGCAGTCTGAACTTTGCATTAGACACCAAAGCACCAGATCTGAACCAGAAAAGGTTCCACCAAATTATTGCTTGGTTAGAAGTAAGAACCACTTGCGCCACGGGCTGAGGTTGGGGTTACCGTGACCAACGAGATGAACAGAAACTGTTTTGAGATGGCACTGAAAAGTAATGCTAAACACATTTATTCCTTCTAATCTCTGTCTATTCAAATTACGATACTCTGTGCAAACACGTTGTTCTCCCTTGTATTTTCTGTCTATACAAATTAGGCCTGTATGAAAACTGGATTATTGCACATAATATCCATCTATATTGTACAAACTAAAGTGTGCTGCATGAACACCTTTTGGATTTGCTGTGTTTGGATGATATAGGTTTGCAATGTTATTAACATGAATGGAATGCACAGTTGATATTATGTTTGTACATGGCGCTTCTGCATTTGTGCTGCTGAGAAAGATGAGACATATGCAGTAAAATGAGGCATGGTGCTAAGGTGGTTCTCTATCTGGTTGAAAAGAGAAACTAGATGAATCTGTATGTCTGTCTGTCTTTTTCTGTCTCGTTCTCTTTTTCTTCAAGAGACTTCTGTTTCTCAAATTCCTTGGTAACACTCATATTTTCCCGATTTCTTTTTATGAATCTAGCGTTGTATCTGGCTTTCAAAATGTACTTCATGATCTATTGACCTTATTCTTCAATCTAGAGGTAAGCTCTTTTCTTTGATTGTTTTAGGACTTCCGATTCAATACCAGTACCAGTTTGCAACATCAGGCAACATAAGCAGTTTTTATGGCTAAAAATCAATGGAAGTGAATAAGACCAGAAGTCTTGAGCCAATAAGGTTCCAATGACTGCATCAACTCTTATGTGAAAGACTAAAGTCAATATGTTATGGTATAGACCTTATTCGGCTTGCCTTTATGATGATTCCAAGAAATATGTTTGTGATTGAGCTTTGTGATATGGCACATTATCCTGTTAGAAGAAGCCATTACAAGATTAGTACACTGTGCTGGATGCATGTGGTCATGGCATTTAAATGATACTCATGTGGTACAAAGTGTCCAACAACATCACCAGAAACAGCCTCCAAAACATATATA
>CAIGQZ010032312.1:16254181-16261681 GCA_903798205.1 Danio tinwini
CTATCTATCTATCTATCTATCTATCTATCTATCTATCTATCTATCTAATGTGATTATTATACTCTTATTAACAGTTTTAGTATTTTAAAGCAAAACATTGTAAAAGAAATAATATTTATAGAATTAAACCTGTAAAATAGCATAATATACAGTAGTATTATCAGTTTATTACTTGGTTAACCTGGTTGTCTTTTACATAAAAAGTTTTCAGAGAAAAAAAACAAGCTCCCATGATGAAATTCAAAAGCAAAAAAAAGATCAATCCCAAAATACAGACAATTACAACTATTTTTTAGCAAGGGCCATACAGGGCAATACTAATTAACCAAACTTTGACCAACTGGGATTGAGGATGATACTATAATTCCATTCCATACACTGTAATCCCTGACTAGACACTCTCGCCTTTGTAAAGCTCCATTTCCCATTGAGCTTCAGCCTGCTGTCGGTGCCAGTATTAAAAGCCTCTGCCATCCCCTCTTCTACATTTCAGACCACCGGCCTGGCCAAACCCTTTCTAATCACCGCCATCGTGAATAACAAGTCCCATGCTTGATGGCAGAACGTTCCTCTCTTTTATTTTCCAATGTGTGCGAAGAATGAGTCGAGAATCTTACGTTAAAAGGCCACTGATTGGGGTGCCGCAGTCTGTAATTTGCAATTAACGAACAGGTCGGGAATTTGATTCGGGTCAAGGTCCTCATTTGCATACGTTTTGTTCCTCCATAGAAATTCCAAGTGTGTGTGGCAGCAGCCTCCCGTGTCTATTTACCCACAATCTGGCAACACGGCTCCTCCTTCAGCATGGGCCAATCAGCCGCTCCTCGGCATTTCCTTCAATATAGCAGCTCTCATTTGGAACTGGCCCTTAATGAATACAGGAACCTGAGCAGTGATTGAGATTGCTACTTGATGGTAAGCTTGTTAGGGCTGTGAAATTGCAAGCACCACCTCTGGCATTGTAATTGTGGTTGTTTCTCTCAGTCGTTGGAAGGGTCTGTTATGTTCCGGGCAAAAGCTCAGAATGCAAAGTGGGGGACAAGAGGACATTTACTTGAGGTTTGTGAGGTTCATAAATGCATTTTTTTTTAGCAAATGTGAGGACAACATGGTGACATGGTCATTTAAATTCAACATAAAATCAGATTGATGCTATTTCATTTCTTAATGCACATTGGTACTCCATTCCAAATCCAAAAACTCTTGTTTCAGTTTTGATTCGTTTTCATCTAGTTTGTGCATATTCCAGTTATAGTGTCCATTTCATTTACATTTCAAAGAAATGGCACTTGCTTATTAACATACACTCACCGGCCATTTTATTAGGTACACCTGTCTAACTTTTTGTTAATGTAAATTTCTAATCAGCCAACCACATGGCAGCAACTCAATGCATTTAAACATGTAGACATGGTCAAGACGATCTGCTGCAGGTCAAACCAAGCATCAGAATGGGATAAAAAGGTCATTTAAGTGACTTTGAATGTGGCATGGTTGTTGGTACCAGATAGGCTGGTCCGAGTTCTTTAGAAACTGCTGATCTACTGGGATTTTCTCTCACAACCATCTCTAGGGTTTACAGAGAATGGTGTGAAAAAGAGAAAATATCGAGTGAGTGGCAGTTCTGATGCCTTGTTGATGCCACAGGTCAGAGGAGAATGACCAGACTGGTTCGAGCTGATAGAAAGGCAACAGTAACTCAAAATAATCACTCGTTACAACTGAAGTATGCAGAAGAGCATCTCTGAATGCTCAACACGTTGAACCCTTAGGCAGATGGGCTACAACAGCAGAAGACCACACCGGGTGCCACTCCTGTCAGCTAAGAACAGGAAACTGAAGCTACAATTCGCACAGGCTCAGCAAAATTGGACAATAGAAGATTGGAAAAACGTTGTCTGGTCTAAGTCTCAATTTCTACTGCAACATTTGGATGGTAGGGTCAGAATTTGGCATCAACAACATGAAAGCAATACGAATTGTGCGACTAAATAGGCTCCTGTGGCATCAACAGGTCTAGCTACTGTGATTTTTTTTTTATTATTATTATTTTTTATAAAGCACCCACCCCCTGTGCCGAAAACCCCATGCTTAAATCACGCTCAGAGCAAGCAGATTCAGAGGGGTTAATTTGGTGCTGTCACCTGGATTGGAGTAAGGTTCAGCGCGTGAGACCAGTGTGAGTAAACTTTATTCCCCTGGCCTCAAGAGGAACACTAGTGATTGGCAATAAAAGCTGCAGTCTTTTCCATCTTTGTTAACATGCCTGCCTCCCAAATTTTGGAAATGAATGGCTGAAATAACCACAGGCATTTGTTTTTATTGCAAACCATGTCTTTCTTACCAAAAGTGGCCAATGCAAATTTCAAAAGGCACAGAAATGCTTGTAAAGATCAGGGCCTGTAAGCTGACGTCTGTATTTTGAGGTTCTGCTCTGTGGTCACATCTCGGGTTAGTTCTAAACTACCAATTGGTCAGAGTGAATGTCTCAGATTTGGGTTTTGGTCACATGGTCAAAGAAGAGATGCAAGGACATTCTAACTGTGGCTCTGTCTGTTACTTTCTGGTTCTTTTGCATGTTCTCTTGCTTTCTGGCTCTCTCCGTCTCTCTCTGGTAATATTTTACATTTAATCTGAGTACAATTAGTATCATATGTTTTTATTATATTTTATGTTTTATTATTTCATTTGTAACCAAGTCAAGCATAACAAATTTAACCTTAACAACTTTTACTTTCAATATGTATTACTAATATTTAACTTCCCCATATTGCAGTACAATGTAGTCACACAATAGCAATGCTCCACCACATATTTTGCTATTTTAACTGTGTCTATTTCTGTCGTTGGTGTAAGATTTCAGAAGGTGGTTGAACTGGAAATGTACAATTTTTACACCATTATGCTGATAACGTTTCTTTAGTCATTCGGCAAGACTATAGCTGGAACCACTGCAGTATTCACCGCCTTACAGAAATAAGAGCAGAACAAGTAGGACTGGAGGGGTTACTCTGGTGTTGTCACCCAGACCCAGGTAGCAAAGAATTCTGGCCCAGATTTTGTATAAAACTGGCACAGCAGGCAATCGTCTGGCACTGGCATACAACGTGTGGGCCAAACATGGCTCAGATTTGGCAGAGGTGGCACCGTCTTTAAGGCGCTTTATAAGACTAAGGCCAGATAAAATGTAGTATGTGTCCCTGATTTTAAAAATGTATATGTGGGCCACATAATTTGGCCTATCTTGATCCACTTTTAAAATGTATTTAAATTATTTTTGAGTAAAGAAAAAAAATTACCAATCAGGTCGCTTCAAGAAAAAGCGTAGCCATAAAGCGAAATGCTTCATGGCTTTATCAAATTCATTGCAGTCATGACACGCTAACATATCTGGCACAAATATGGGTTATTAGCTTGGCTGAGACTTGGCCCACATATAGTCCATATTTGACCCTTGTATGGAAGCCAAACTTAGCCATGCAAAAGCTGATTGTGTGGGCCAGATCTGGGCCAGAGAAATTTTGCTATGTGGGAGGGTGTAAGGTTTAGGTGTATGATGGTAAAACCTTGTTCCCCTGGCCTCAAGAGGCACATTAGCGGCTGACATCACCCATCACTGATGTCACTCATGTCTGAAATACAAGAGTGGGACAAGTACCTGAGGGGTTAGAAGTTCAAAATGCTTTAGAAGAAAAATTAATTGAAACGTTGATGTTTTTAGTTTTGCATGGTTCAATTATTTAAAAGAATTCTGCCAGGCTTGTTTTGTCCATTGTATGTCAAGTCAGTCCGTTCACTGTGACATCATCTTTTGTTTTATTGTTGCCCCTGTCACCTTTAAAGTAGACAATGCTTTGTCTCTATGCTAATGTAGATATCTGAAGGGCCATTAGATCAGGGTGTGTGAAACTTTAGAGTCTGAATGAGATCTTTCAACTATTCACTTCATTGACAGTCTTTGTTGTGCATTGCTTCGTCTCCACTCATAAACACTACCCCCTTAAAATGTATATAAAATGCTGTGTTACACTGCATTAGACTGATTTTTGATGACTGCAGTGGAACTGGCAATTTTTCAATAAGTAATCCTGCTTGAAGGTATCAAAGAGTCTCTTGGTTTTTCCTTCTGAGTTTCCAACAGTGATCAGTAAAGATTTGGAACAGATGATCACCTGATTACCCAAGAACTAACCAAGAATCTTACCGTCATACCCTTCCTCTTTCCCTTACAGAAGTATACAGCAGGTAGTGTCCAGGAAGACCAGAGCTCAGTGGCTCCTTCCCTGTTTGGCTCCGGTGTGTCCCTGCCCTCGAAATCCCAGCACAGCTCTTGTTTGCTTAGGGCCTTGCTCGGACACAAGGATGCAGATGGTGCAAAGAGCAACCCTGGAGTGCCTTTCGACATGCTATCGCAGAGTGCTGGGTCATGTTCTCTCGCTGAGTACAAGACAGGAAATCCATTTAATTACCTGTGAAGCAGAAGACTGAGTGTGGGGGGTTGACAGGGAAGGACTGTGTTTCAGGGAGGGAGCCCTACCCCACAAGACCCTCCAGTTCTTCTTGCTCTTTATTTCTCTCTTTTCTCATACCCCTTCTTTGCCCTCTTTGTCACACTTTTCCCTTTGCCGCTAGCACTCTCAGTCCTTCCCTCAGTCCGCATGCTCGGTCTTCCTTTCATTTTCTTCTTTTCTATGCTTACTGCTTCTTCTTCCCTGGCCTTTGTTGGCCCTCTCTTTGTCCTCTCATCTCTTTCTCTCACCCTCCACCGTCTGTGTCATGCTGTACCTTCTCTTATCTGAAGATTAATTTTCAGTCAGACCTCGTCTCTCACATTTTTTTCTCTTCTCACAGAGTCTTACCTTTTTTTCTTTACATTTATCTTTTTCTTTTTGCTTGGAGCACAGAGGTCACTAGGAAGGTCGACATAAAGATGGCAACCAGTGTTACATTTCTCCTGTTTAGTAGAGACTACATATATAAAAGTATGCTAAATGAAATCCTTTCGTTGGCTGTCAGAGTTTTAACCTAGCTGTATCTGCCATCCATTGCATTTTCTGGGACGCGCTCCCTTGGGGCTGCAAGCATCTATTACTGCTGACTTGGCGCGCATGCATGCTTTGCTCACTTGTGGGTTTAAAAGCAACATGGCAGCCAGTGGGCCACGGCACACATGTTTGGCCCCGGTCTGCTGTAAAATGGTTTTCATGTCTTCATCCGTGTGTGCAGTGTGACTCTCCTGGTAATAGAAGTGGAATGGCAGCAGCAGGTCTCTCCTCGCTGGGGGAAGAGCTGTCATATTTGAGGAAAGTTTGGCCTGGAGCCCAGCATTTGAGTCACACCACAACAGCTACCATTCTGCTAGGTACGCCAGGTACTAAATTTACTAAACCTCCATCAGTAGGACTAGAAATGACCAGGACGGCTTTGTTTTTTGGTGGGGTATAGGGGGTGTGTAATATTGCAGATTTGCCGATGAGAAATAATTAGCAAAAACAAACAGAATCCATTGGCGTTACATTCCAGAGGCACGTGATGTATCCATAAACAGATGCTGAATTTTATGCGCAAAGCAAATGACTGAAGGCCCTGAGGCATTCGGAATAACAGAAATCTTGGCTGATTTGGGAGGCCAGGTTTTGATAAGCATGGTTGCTCGGCATGAATAGTTGAGAGCTTGGAAGCGCTTCACTGCTCCCTAGCAGCACATTAGCAGGCTGGAGGCTAACATTAGTTCTGTATGGAGGAAGGAAAAACAGAGAAAAGTTTTCTGATAGCCCTAAGAGGTGTGCTCCAAGCAAAAACTAGCCTACCAAATTAGATCTACTGCTTTGAATTGAAACTCTCAGAGTAAAACAGCTAATTGTATTTACTTATTTAGCATAGTATGCTCAGTAAACCAGGCCAAGAGACATCTGTTAGTAATTCATGAATATTTCAAGACCAGTGTTTACTTGAAAGTGCAACTGAAAAACTGTATGGTGTGATGAAACGCAAGATGTTTATGGAGGGAAGGAGAAGTGAATGCTAAAGTGATCTGTGTCTTTTTAGCTTTGTTGTATGCAGCTTGGCATGGATACAGGACATTGCTAAGATATTTGAGAAAGAGTTGACCTGGAAGGAATTACAGTAAATAAGCATACACTGGTTAGCTGGATAGTCTAGTCTGCTTACTTATATGGACTTTGGCACATAATGACTGTACATGTACATCTCCAGTCAAATGTACAATTTCTGTGCTCTTTGTGGGTGGAATACAGTCAATACAATAGAAATCTGCACAGTTGGAAGCTTTGCATGTGGGTGAAACATTTCCGACATATATTTGTCCTGCTGTAAATTTGAGAGGATCATCATGACTTGCTTGGCTTAAATGTTACTTTATCTCTACACGCTTGACAAATGTAGCTTTTTTTTTGCTTGTGAATCTCACTAATGTGAATCTTCCTTTTGGGTTAGTAATTGTTTTCATAACTGAAGATTTCTTTTTTTTTTTTTTTTTTTGCTAGCTTTGTATTTCTGTTTGGTACTGCAGGCCTCACATTTGAGAATACACACATTTTTAAAGGTGCTGTGTGTACGTTTTTGACTCTTTCTAAAGCATAAAAATACCATAATGTTTTTGCAGATATTTAAGAAACCTGCTATGTAAACTTTCTTGTTTATCTGAAAAACAATGCTGAAGTCAAATATTCTGCTTTGAAAATGCGAGTTACGTGCTGGAATGGCAGTCTTTGAAATTCCGGGAGTTTTCCGGGAGACAGAACAATACGGGAGACAGGTCTGAAATACGGGAGACTCCCGGGAAAAACAAGAATTTTGGCTGGTATGGTTCTACAGGAAGTTATTAATTAACAAATAATAAAAAAATTGTGAACGTAAACATTAGTTGAGCAGGTTACATTGTAACCCTGTGTCCTAACAACACGCTACATGAGGAGATTTGCAGTGATAAGCAATTTGGCTGTTTGCACCAGGCGAAATGCGACAGGAATTTAAATACAGCCATTCAGAAGCACAGAATATGAATATGCTTTCAGAATTATGCCAATAAATGTAATGTAAAATGCCATACAAACTTGCATTGTTACCATTTAACATTGATAATGATCAATTCAGGTACACCTCATGTGTTTATTCAGTTTTCTGTTTTCTGTTCAGCTACAAGAAATAGAAGCCGTTTCTAATATATCAATTCGAGGAGCTGGTTAGAACAATTTCGATCTATCGTGTGGCCTTGCTTTTCTATAGAACACTATTTAAATCAGCCTTAAATCAGCCTTTAGGCTTGATAATCTGGCAACCTGCGCTTGCGTTTGTTTTAATCCATGAATGCAATACCTAGTTCAACCACTGGGTGTCAAACTTAAATACTGCACCTTTAAGTGAAAATATCATTAATTGACATTTTGTACTTAATGAATGCAATTTAAATGAAAATACAAGCATTTCTGGGCTGCACGGTGGCACAGTGGGTAGCACGTTCGCCTCACAGCAAGTAGG
>CAIGQZ010032312.1:16266681-16280891 GCA_903798205.1 Danio tinwini
AAAGAAAGAGTTCTATCACAGATTGTTAGCTTTACTGCGAAGTGAGGTGTCGAGTTTGTCGAGCACAGTCATAAATCACTGATATATTCATAGCCTGTTTGGGTTTTATTAAAGCGAGTTTAATTGTTAGTTATTTATATACTGTTTTTTTTTTATGTATATATTTTCCAAATCATGTTTAACAGAGCATTGCTTTCACAGTATTTCATATACGTATGCACTGTCGTCAAGAAATCAGATATTAGCAGTGGTGTAAAGTAACAAATTACAAATACTCAAATTACTGTAATTGAGTAGTTTTTCTCAGGAATCGTACTTTACTAAGTAGTTTTAAAAATGTGTACTTTTACTTTCCCTTGAGTACATTTTTAGTGCTGTATCTACTTTTACTCCACTACTTTCCTTCAACCTGCAGTCACTACTTTATTTGTTCTTGTATATGATGATTACAAAAATCAGTCCTGTGATTACTGTCCGATCAAATTGCACTTATACTGGTTAATCGCATCATATTGAACAACATCAAGACATGTGTGCTTTATAATTGCAGCAAACTGTTTGGAAATGTTTGGGATGTTGCTTTTTGTTTGGAAATGAAAGTCGGGTTGATGTCAGAACTCGATGTCAAGCCAACATCAATGTCCAATGTCCAACCTAAAGTCAACCACGTATCAACTTCTAATGATGTTACAGCTTGACTTTGTGTGGGCGTTATCACTATGACTTCTATCAGATGTTGGATTTTGGTTGCCATACCTGATGAATAAATGTCAGTATTTGACATTAATATGATGTTGGTTTAAGATGTTGTCTCGACAACCTAAAATCAACCAATTAACAATGTTATTTGACATCATTCTTGGACATCAAAATAACCTTGTCCCTAGACACTGGCTAGACATTGAATTTTGGTCACCCAACCTAAATCTAACCTAATATTATCATCTTTTGATGTTGTGTGCCTGCTGGGCAATAACTAGATGCACTACAGAATGTTACATTTACACACACATGCACAAATTACATGTAAACACATCAGCTTTTAACAGCGTAATACTCACTACTCAATACTCTTGAGTACTTTTGAAATGTCTACTTTTTTCTCATACTTTGAGTAATATTTACAACAGATACTTTTACTTGCACTACATTTTTAGGCAAGTAATGGTACTTTTACTTGAGTATGATTTTTCAGTACTCTTTTCACCACTGGTTATAAAAAATAGTTATTAAAACTATTATGTTTAGAAATGTGTTGAAATAAAATCTTCTTTCTGTTAAACAGAAATTTGGGAAAAAATATACAGGAAGCTAATAGTTCAAGAGGGCTAATAATTCTGACTACAACTGTATATAAAAAGTAGTTTAGTGATGGCTTCCGTTGTTGTGAATATGGCAAAAGATGGACAAACTGAAAAAAAGAAAACACAAACGGCACAGTTCTGCTTTCACCCAGGCCAGAAGGAGCCGTGAAGCTCATCATGTTGAAAATAATTAATAACGCATTTAATAAATAGCTCCTGAGCCGCTGATGTAGTCTCACCATCTGTTACAGTATAACATTCTCCACTTTATTAATGCGATACAGCCATTAGATGACTATGGAGATGACACAGTAATGCATGGCATCGTTCAGATGCTATTTGTCTCCTCAAATTTCCAATCTGGTGCCCTGCTTATTTTGTTGTTGTTTTTCCCTATTCTCCTGTCGACTGATTAATCCGCCACGTTTTAGGTAAAGATTTCAGCTTGACCTTGTTGATCAAACAGTTTCAAAGAGTGAGAAATTTATAGAGTTTGCCCTCAAGCGTGTTTACACAATCTACAGATTTGCTGCGTTTGTTCAAGAAAAACTGGTCTTCTGACAGCCCACGGTGACAGGCTGGTTACATCATGTTGGGCTGTAGCATGTACTAAAATGATTATGGAATTTCTCTGTGGTAAACTCTCAAACAAGAGAATGTTATCTGTGAGCATGCCTATTGCTTGACTGATGCATTCTTTCCCAAGTAAACTACCTGGACTTCCAATGCAACCCCATGGCAATTTGGAACTTTTTGATTTAGTTGCCATTTCGTTTTTTTATTTTTGTCCACTTTTCCAGGGCGAAGGAAGGAAACTCATTTCGACCGCTTGTATCTGACATTTTATCCTTTTGGTCATGACCCAAAGCTCCTGACAATAGGTGAGAGTAGGAACGTAGATTGACCGGTAAATCGAGAGCTTTGCCTTTCGGCTCAGCTCCTTCTTTACCACAATGGACCGGTATATCGATCGCATTACTGCTGCCGCTCCAAATTTGCCTGTCAGTCTCACGTTCCATCCTTCCCTTGGAGTGAACAAAACCCCAAGATACTTGAACTTCTCCACATGGTGTAAGGACTTTCCTCCAACCTGAAGATGGCAAGCCACCTTTTTCCAGTGGAGTACCATAGCCTTGGACTTGGAGGTGCTGATTCTTATCCTAGCCGCGTCACACTTGGCAGCAAACCGCCTCAGTGCATGCTGAAGGTTCATGTTTGATGAAGCCAATAGAACAACATCGTCTGCGAATAACAGAGATGGAATCCTGCATTCCCCGAACCGGAACCGCTCCAGCCCAAGGCTGCACTTTGAAATTCTGTCCATAAAAATTATAAACAAAATTGGTGACAAAGGGCAGCCCTGCCAGAGTCCAATATGCACTGGAAACAAGTCTGACTTATTGCTGGCAATGCAAACCAAACTCCTACTCTGTTCATAAAGGGATGAGACAGTCCTTAACAGAGAGCCTCTGAGCCCATACGTACTCCCAGAGCACCTTCCACAGAGTGCCACAAGGGACACAGTCAAATGCCTTCTCTAAGTCCACAAAACACATGTGGACTGGTTGGGCATACTCCCTTGAACCCTTGAGCACCCTGGTGAGGGTATAGAGGTATATAGGGTGTTCCACGGCCTGGACTAAAACCACATTGTTTCTCCTGGATCCTTGGTTCAGCCATCGGCTGGATCCTCCACTCCAGTACCCTGGCATAGACTTTCCCAGGGAGGCTGAGGAGTGGGACCCCCTTATAGTTGCACACCCTCCGGTCCCCCTTCTAAAAACCTTTTTTTAACCTTTTTTTTTCGTACGTTTTCATAAAAAAATGTCTAATTTTATACGAATTAGCCACTTTTCTGACAATACAAAACTGAGATATTTATCTGACTTAAAAATGTTGCTCTAACTCTGTGTTTCTCACCCACTTTCATGGGGGACCACCAGCTCTGCGCATTTTCCATGGCTATTTCTCAATATGCGTTCTTTAGCATTCTTGCATCCTCGTGTTCTCGTGTAGCATCATCATCAACCGCCAAAGTTCAGTTAATAATCAGCATCTCATTTCTCACAGGACGCGTTCTGTGTTCTCGCGGTCTCTCAAGTTTGTTCTTCCGAGGTGACCTGGCAAGACTGGTCTCCACGAGTTCTTCCTCTGCGTTCTTGGAATTGAGAAACATGTCTCTCTAAGCAAACACACCAGATTCAGATCATCAGCTCATTAGCAGAGACTGAAAGACCTGTAATGGGTGTGACAGACAAGGGAGACATTCAAAACATGCAGTCCTCTAGAAATATGGTTGAGAAACACTGGTCTAACTGATCAGTCGCATGCAAATGTATGTACTTGTGGACCACTCTATGTATAATATTATAAATAGTGTATGGTGTTCATAATGGTCACACTTTTAAAGGCAGTTTCAGAGTTTCTCATTTTTAATTCATAACCACACAAACCGTATAGCCAAATCATCTTATTATTTTGACAAAATACATTAAATCACATTCACATCATACAGTTAAGCATTTAAGACCCTTTTGGTCCTTTTATTCTAATTGCTTGATCCAGACTGTATTTTCTCTTGTCTTTCTTTTTCTGTGTCAGGTATTGTTGGTTTTGGGTGCATGTTAAGATATCTGCTGGTTGTCTTACATTCTTGCTCGGTTTATCCCACCAAGCATTTTTCGTTTGTTTGTTTAATAGATTGATGTCTAAACAGACATTCTGGCAAAAAAAAGCAAAATTTGCAATGTCTGTGAAATTCTAGTAGACTTGCTTCAAAGGGATAGTTCACCCAAAAATAAAAATTCTGTCGTAATGTACTCACCCTTCTCTTGTTCAAAACTTCTTTCTTTTGTTGAACACACACAAAACATACTTTTAAAAAAATGCTGGTTGCTAGGTCCAATTTTGCTGCTATGGAAATCAAAGGGTCCCAGTAACTATCATTCTCCAAATATCTTCTTTTGTGTTCAACATAAGAAACAAACCCATAAAGTTGTAAAACCCACAGGAGGGAGAATTAATGATGATGTCATATTAACCCTTGTGCACTGTTGAAATTGATTACCCTGTTGTTATGTTCAGGATGAAAACATCCACTGTATAAACTGTTGTAAAAATGCATCAGATTATAATTCTTTTTTATTTTTTTTTTCAGAAATCTGTTAATCAACTTCAGTCCTGATCAAAACTACTAAATGTTTAGTAACTCTTTAATTGCCAAGTTCACAAATGATGTCACTGATTTGGTGGGGAAAAAAACACACACAATGACATTTTCATTATGGACTTTTGCTTGTAATTACTTTTTATATTGAAAATATGTCACCAAATCAATGACATCATTTATGAATTTGGCAATTAAATTCTCTGTGGCCCCTCAAAAACAAGAACGTCTTATATTGGGGGCTTGGGAAGTCTTACAGCATCTGTTAAAACTTAAGTGAGTTATCTAGGAGTTCTCTTTGATTCTTGGAGCTCAACAGAAACAAATAAGCGCAGTTGTTAAGAATAGCTATATCAGCTGAGGATCATCTCTAGACTTAAATCCATACTTTACTTTCAAGATCTGGAAAAAGTAATGCATGCTTTTATCACATATCACCTAGACTATTGTAATTCCTTATATATTGGTCTCCCCCAATCTTCACTGGCACGTTTGCAGTTGGTTCAAAATGCGGCAGCTTATATTTCACCAGTATTAGCATCCCTTCATTGGCTTGCTGTTAATTTTAGAATTCGGTTCAAGATTTTAAATATTGTTTTTAAAGCACTAAATGGGCAAGCACCTTCTTATATTTCTGAACTTACTATCTTACATTCAACTCCTCAGTCCCGTAGGTCGTCAAATAAAATTTTACTACAAATTCCTCAGTCACGACATTAACTGAAAGGAGATAGAGCCTTTGCAGTTGCTGCTTCAGGTTTGTGGAACCAGCTGCCACCGGACATTGCGTGTGCTTCTTTTCTCTCTATTTTTAAGTCCAGACCTAAGACACATTTTTATTCTATTGCCTTCCCTGACTTTAAATCTTTATAGGGTATATGCAGAGCTAGGGTTTCTTCCCATACTGATAAACTTCCGGTGAACGGTTAATGTGACTTTTTTTTCTATTTTATACGGTTCCTTTTACAGCATCGATGTTGTAATGTAAAAAAACAAAACAAAAAAAACTGTTAAATAGACTTTGGCAATAATTTAGTTGCTCAAGTGTAAAATGAGACGAAAAGCCATTTACACGCACACGCCCATTAGGATCAGCAGGCTAACGCAGAAGCTTCCATGAATATACTGGGGTAAAATAAATATTCATATTTTAACAGCCAATGGGAATTGCTGATTTTTAAAGTAAACAGATCTTAAACGTGCCGATTTTGTAATGGCGTACAGTTCACTGGAAGCTCTTGACCCAGGTTACTGACAAATTAAAAGTCCTTCCGCATATACTCTATTGTGCATTGTAGTCGTCATACTATTATTCTTATTATTACTTTACAAATATTACTATTATTGCTTTTTACTGTTTTAGAACATGTGTTATGGTTTTGTTTAGCACTTTGGTCAGTGCCAAACTGAAGTTAAATGTGCTTTATAAATAAACTTTGCTTACTTTACTAATTAAAGAGTTAAATTCCTGTAATTTTTATAAGCAATTTAGTCGTTTTAATCAGGACTGAAGTTGATGTGAAAAAAAAATTGTATTTGATGCATTTTTATAAATTTTATTAATTCAGGGGATGTTTTCATCCACCGATATAACAAAAGGTAGTAAATTTGCCGAGAGTGTGCACTAAAACCCAAAAAGTTAAGGTAACTCTAGCCATTTGAGGAAACCGACTGCAACAAACCATTTTAGGTTCAAAAACTAATTCAAATGAGTACTGTAAACTGTAAACTTAATCCATTTAAGTAAACAAAGCAATTTGAGCACAGTAAAACCCAATATATGAAGAGAACTCAAACCAACTAAGTACTGTAAAACTCAAGTTAAGTCAACTCAAATTTTTTGAGGAAACAGATTGCAACAAACCATTTGAGTTAAACTAATCTATATGAGTACTGTTGAAGTAATGAGCTATTTAATTAACTCATTACCTTAAACACTGAGTTCAAAACTCTTTTCAAATGAGTAAATTTTGAGTTAACTCATTTCATTTGATAAAGTTTGACTGTTAGGTTTTACAGTGTATTCAGTTTTTTTTTTTTTTTTTTTAAAAGCATTTTCTCAAAATATGTGTCAAAATAGTATTTGTCACCAAAAACCATTCTGCTATCTGAAACACAGAAAAAGTTATGGCCAAATTAGGACTCCAAATCACCCCAGAGTGGATTAAAACATCCCCAACAGTACATAAAGGCTTATTTTTGAGTGAACTATTCCTTTAAACTCAAACAAAAATGAACTTGACCATACTTGAATCTCAACTTTCCAACAAGAGATTTTCAATTCACTAATAGTGCATAGTTCAAGTGTATATAGCGTATAAAGTGTAGAGTTTGAGACAATTACTGTGGTTTATGTGTTAGCACACCACACTAGCTAATTTGTCAGCTGTCTACAGATTCTATCAAACACCATGATTTTAAGTCCTAAGACTTTTTTTTATGTTGAGTGAAGGATTTTCACATTTTCAGGATCTTACATGAATCATTTAATATAGGCTCTTTGGGTTAAGGCAAGAATTGATTCATGAGGTGCTTTAAAAGGCCAAAACATGATTGGAAGTGAAACCTTGTAAATACTGTTTGGCCGATACGCCTTGTTTCCTGCTCATTGCTGCGGTTTCAATGATTTGGTATGCGTGCTCAGTACATTCAATGTCAAAAGGTATTCGCTGGCTTAAAGAACTGGATGGCTGTGCCCTTTCGAAGCTATGCTAATTTCCGTGGACACACAGAAGTGTTTACCGTGTGTAAGGGGAAAGGCATGCAGCATATGGGGTGATTTTCACAGCTTGTTTGCGTCTTGTGTTTTCAGGCAAATCAGGCTAAGGAGGTGAAGGGTGCCAATCCAAGATGCCATGATTGGAAATCTGGGCCAGAGTGGACAAGATACGAGAGCAGATGAACGAGGTACTGCCATGGAACAGTCATTTTATTCCTTACCAGTCCGTGAGCCTGTTGTTCATGAGGCACATGCAATCCCATCTGACCCGAGGTGAATCCATCTCTCTTAACCTACAACAGTCGAGATGGACGGTCCATGTGGTGACTTTAGTATTTCCCTCTGAAAGCCTGTGTATGTGCGGCTGTACTCAAATATCACATTAGGAAATGTCAATCAGTTCATCAGCGGCTTTGTCTCTTCTCCGAGCTCCGCTTTCCCCCACTGACTTAATGGTAAAAGCAGAAAATCTGAAATGTCTGACTCGGCTGGCACAGCATCAGGGGGCAATCAGTCACTTTGTGTTACATCACGGATGGCAGGTCAAGTAGAACAGACCCAATAGCTTTACTGACTGCTGGCCGAAGTGGAGTTTCAGCCATCCTTCACCTTGCTAGAAATACAGACAGTCATACAGACAGTCAGTTAGTTTGAATAATCAGCTGGGAAAATCAAACATGGTTTTAGGAAGAGTTCATACACATGATTCATTTCATTATTCCTTAAAGGGATAGTTCACAACCACACAAAATCATTTATTCACCCCGCAAGTGGTCCCATTTTATGTTGAACATAAGTGAAGATATCTTGAAACATTTTAGAAACTTGTAACCATTGCCTTCCACGGTAGGAAAAACAAATACTATGGAAATCAATGTTTACAGGTTTCCAGAACTTTTCAAATTAACATATTGTGTGTCCCAAAAATAAACATTTTAGGATACAGGTTTAGAACAATCTATCTATCTATCTATCTATCTATCTATAAAAACCTTATGTATTCATTTATACTATAATCTAGTAATTATAGTGGCTGTAACAATATCTTTCAATGTCAGGAAACCACTGAAATAAGTAGTAAACGTGTTAACCTTTAAGGCTTCCATTGGGAAAAGGCTCTGGGTCGAGACCATGTAAACAGTAGATAGCACAAAAAAAAAAAAAAAGGTTTTTTTTTCATTACACACAGAGAAATGTCGATATCAAGTGGCAACCTCCCGCTCTACCTCGTGAAGCTAATGCAGAAGTAACTGATCCTGCAATTCATCAAAGTTCCACTAGGCCTGGCTCCATAATAGAGCAAATTTCTATTGGCTTCAATGTCAAAATGGCCAAATTTACAGCAGAAAAATAGATGTTTACTGCCTGGTAAAAAAACGATTTTGGTGTACTGTATATAGCTAATATTACCCTTCATGACAACTCATCTATTTTGATTATATTAGGTCTGCATAATTAAGGGCGTGGCCACTTTAGTGACACCTGGTCTCGCTGCTCGTAGTCTCATTACCTCAGCTGATTCCGGCTGATTAGCTGCTGAACTCGACATATACATTGTGTTTTTTTCTGTAACTTTACACAGTTAATTGCCTTTTGGAATTATTTCCTACAATTATCAACTAAAATGGCATGCTGTGCACTTAATTGTGTTTACAAACCATTTAAGTGGCCTCCATTGCCCAGGTGAGTGAAATTATATACTTGTATACCATATCTATAAATAATTAATTTATCATTTATTATTTTTTTTAGAACTTGAATGCACCCCAGAATCTGACAGATTGATTAGCTGTAGCCTACAGAACAGTCATCTGAAATGTCACACAGTGTTATGCCTGGATTTCATAAATAGGCTTGCATTTACTAAGACTAGAAGCAATCAGCGTTTTCCTCCTATCAAAGGTGTTTTTAAAAGGCTAAACACTTTATTGATATATTATACAACCAAGCACCATCTAAGCAAAATGCTAGAATGCATCTGTAGCTCTGCTCACGCTCTGCCTCATTGCTCTTGTTTGGTAACCCCCGGTCTCTAGGATGACGTGCGAACAAAATGGCGACAGTTGGCCATGCCTACTTGTAGCTTAATTTGCTCTCTTCAGAATCCTATGGGTGACATCACTTATACTACGTCCATATCTTTTACAGTCTATTGTTCATATTCGTTTGGAAGAAAAAAAACTGTAATATTCATGCCAAGTCAGCAGCTGGCATTGTCACTTTGTAAAGAAACTTTACACACCATTGTGGATACAGTCCTGCAGTCTACTATAGTTGACAAAGTTGTCGAGTACTGAGTTTTTAAACCTAATTTTAAGGTTTTTCAAGCCCTAAAAATTGCTGTGGCGTAAATGCATGCCCCAAGGCATGTCACATAAACATACTTCAGTCTTTAAGGTCGCAAAAATGTTTTCCTTGGTAATCACAAGCATGGCATGGATTCTGACCATATATATTAAACAGTGAATAAGCCCTAAAACTATTTTTCTGTTTTGAAAAGTTCAGAATAAAACTCTAAATCTTCTGTTGTAGGTACACAGCAAAAACTTCTGCCGTATTCTTTTGTATCCTTTGTCATTTGTCGGTTATGAGGACCCTGTTAAAACAGATGCCCCCTTTTTTCTTTCATTTTTCTAGCTCTCCGTAGACCAAATATCCTGGTCTGAGGATTTTATTGTGAAATGCCTTGATTGAATTGGTCTGTAGTTCATACACTATAAACCCTGTAAACATTTTTACAGGTCTGCACTGTCAGCATGTGGCCAAAATTAAGTAGCAATACTATTGCATCAACTCATAACCTGTTGTGGTAGCTGGGAGATTCACAGTAAAGTCAGACATTATTAACAATATTCTGTGTATATTCTGCCAAGGCGTTAAAACGACTCCCTAATATGAAATAAAATAAAAGAATTACACATCTTATCAGTCTATTACTGAATGACTAGAATGGCTTTTTTATTGAATAGCTTGAAATAACGTTTATTTAATGTTTATTCTACTATTATTTGTACTACTCTTTCATATTTTTTATTAATAATGGTTGTATTATTATTACTGAGTGATTTTCCATTTTCAGTATACAGTATGTGGATTTGAATATGCGTGAAGCTGAATGCTGCTGTTCTTTAGGTAGACAGCATTTGCCTTCTGCATCTCAATAAATTGTTCCACATCATCATAAATAGATTTCATCTCACAAATTTGCATAAGGTCAAGGCTGCAGTTGATGAACTGACCAGAATGCATTGCAAACAATCTTGATTGACAGCCAGCTCCTTGTTGAGTTCACTGCCTGGCACCACAAAGACTTGTAATCATCCGACCTCTCACCTCTCCTTTCTTCTGATGTTTCTGGTAATGAGAATGCATTTTAATGTTGGCATCAAACCTATCAAGCAATAGTTGCAAATATGCTCCGTTCTGCATAATGCAGAATTCTCTCCGTCGCCGCCTCCCGAGTCGTCTCAGATGGTTCATTGTTGCAGCAGCAACACAATGGCGGAAATATGAGTGTCATAAATAAAGGCTGACGAGTCAAAGCTTGGATTGTCGTCTAGTGTGACAAAAGGGTATTATTCTGTTGCAGAGGCTGGGAAAAAAAAAGTGGAATTATCTGGACCAGGGAAAGAGCTTCTCCGGCCATAAGACTCGCATCCAAGTCTGGTTTTGCAGATAGACTTGTTCCAGCTCATGGCCTGACTGTGCTGAGCATGAAAACAGATGGAGGAATGGAAGAGGTAGAGATAGAGGCCGCAGGGGGAGAGAGAGCGAGATATGACAGGAGCAGTGTGTCCATAAAGGAGAGAGAAGGAGCAGACCACTTTGGGCGGTTGGAAAATGTGTGTTTGCTGATGTGAACCCTTGCTGGAGGGCCATGCTCTTCAAAGCTACATAACATTTAACGTCATTTGGCACCAATCATGCGTAGACTGCATTATTGGGTTCCTTTCTTTCTCTCAGACATTCACAAGGTGAGAAAAAGCTTGTTAAACAGCAAAGAAGCTGGAATTCCATCAGCATTAGACTTTAAAGAGCATTTTAAAATCACATGTTTGCAACAAAAGCCCCATCGAGAGTTTACAAGCACTCTGGAAAACACAAAAGTCATGCTTTAAAGAGTTGTCATTGAGCCCGGCAGCATCCCTCTAGAGAGCCCTTGGCATTAGGCCTGTCTTTCCCAAATGGCTTTCCAAACACATCCTAGTACCTGGTCAAAACCTGACTGGACCTTTAGATCTGTGGCTTTTGATACCGAGGGAGGTCCTAACTGGCTGCAGGCCTGCCTCTAATTGGCACTGGCAACTCCTTTGTGTAGATCGGTCCACCCTGTTTCTGAGCTTTAAGAAATTTCTCAGTAAATTACCATAAATTACTATTGAAAAGGCCAGCATATGTTGTGTTTTGTGCTGCCGCCTTGTGTTATTGAAATCATAAAAAAATCCTATAGCTGGAAAAGGGACAGGAATGGATTTCTGACCTGAAGCATTTTTATATTTTCTTTGTTAGGTGGTCCAGGTGGGCCCGGGTGAGAGAGGTTTTCTTGCAAAGTTGGTGCATTTCTGGTTTTATTCTCTCCACTATGATAAGGATTGCTGTTTTGCTTGGTAAGCACGAGCAAAAATGGCTCAATGGCTTCTCTTGGGGACAGGGAAGTAAAATTTACCTGCATGGCCCTTACTAGTTTACTTCTATTACATGGGCCTTCCTAAACCTCACTCCTATCAAGGTTATGGCAGCAGTGGTTGTATTAGCCCCACTCCAAACTTGGACTTCAATTTATTTAAGACTAGCTATTAGCATCAGTCACCAGTGCTCCCTTTGAGGTAAAGGGAGTCAGATTTACCTTCACAGTTCTAAGCTGACTTCAATTACAATAACTCCCATCTGGGTCATGGCACCAGTGGTGATTGACCTGCTTCTAATCTCCCTAATCTGAGCAGAATTTGGACTGGCATTTCTGGTATGAGAGATGGACACTAAGAAGAGCTTAGCAGCTCCTAATAGATGACTTCCATTACACCAGTATCCATAGACTTCATTCCCATCTGGGTCACGGCCCCAATGTAACCCCTCCATCACTTCTCCTACTTTTGGGCTGGCCCAACTGGCCTACATTACATATATGTATGTATATAAGAACCTATTTGATATATATTGTATACATTAAGCTGTGAAAAGACATTTATTGACTGAATTGTTGGAATCGTCAGCTAGCAGAAACTGAATATATCTAAATGTGTTCAATCTCCTTAGGCTTTACTAAGATTTCCCAAAGAAACACAAAGGCATAAGTGAACCTATTGTCCATCATGGGTCCTATTTTTTGAGTAAAAAGCCCTGACAATTATGATTATGATTTCAAAAGTAATTGCAGCTTTTTTGGCCAACTAGGTTCGACAAAACTTCTTGTATCTTCAGTATGTGCTATGAAAGTTCTCTCTTGTAAGCAGTCAGTTCTTTATTCTTTTGAAGGGAGGATGCACTTCACATCTGTGCATCTTATTTTTACCCAGCGAAACTGAAATCTGCAATTATTTGTATGCACGTACGCCTGTCACAAACAAGCGAGTAGCCAGGGGAGAAAGCCAAGAGTGATGTGTGTAACAGCAAATTGATCCTATCTGAAAGGGCTCAGAGAACCTTAACAGAGATCAAAGCTGACACTAAGGCGCTCAGACTGCCAACTGGAAAAGGAGGGGTGATAAAAGAGAGAGAGAGAGGGATGAAAAACTGGGAGTATCTCATCTTGTCTAATTACACATTTCAGACAGCTCATGACCAATTATCCTCCCCTTAGTAGCATCTGCCCTTCTCAATGACCGCCGAGCTGCAGTATGGTAAAAAAGATGCTCCTGAGTTCATGTTTTCCTCCGCGCTCATAAAGGAAGTGTTAGCCATGCTGGGAGGACATCAGCTTTTTGTTTTGCTTTGTTTAGTGTTTTTTTTTCTTTCCAGTCCTAAAGCATGTTTTTTTCACCCTCTCAGGTCTGAAGTGCCACAGAGAGGTTCCTTTTTTAATGCTGACTTTCTTTAAGGTGACAGCAGCATTAAATCTGTGGTGGCTTGTTAGCTCTGAGGCAAAATGCAGACCCTTTCCACCATCTCTGTGTTTCAAAGAGCCCTCTAAACCTGGGCTTTTCTCAAAACGATTCTCCCCCCGGGCAGCTTTTTGAAGGCCTGATACACACTGTCTTGGCATTCCATAAAGCTTTTTTACACAGCAGGTAATGTCACAAGGTCACCTCCAGAGGGGGTCGGAGAGGATGTGTGGCTTGTCCTTGCCTGAGGCCACCTGTGGGCCGCTCTCGGGATGCTGGAAGCTGCGGTTGTTCCTGGGCTTCTGCTCTACCCATTAAAGTTTGGAGCTGAATTTCAATCCATGCAGGTGGCACACTGCTATTCTATTAAGGTACCTCATATTTGCTCTGAGCATTTTGAGAGAGTGCCCAGAGCTAAAATATAATTCATGAAACATCCGACTTTGTTCCCAACCCTCTGGGGATGGTGGGTGGATGAATAAAAAGTGTAAACATTGCTGAATTATGACTCAAAAGATAAACACTGAGCTGGCTGGCCTTGTTGTGCTAGTGTGAACAACTTCATTTGAATTCTGTTGCAGGAAAAAAATTCATTTTTACTAACTATATCAACTTAATCAACCTGATCTCATTAGGTATTTTTATGTATTGTCAGAAAAATGGCTTAATCATACAGTATGAATTTAAACAATTTCATTAATTTGAAAACAACCAAGATTTAAAAGGAGGTGTGTCCATAAAACTCACCCCTAAACCTACTCCTCATTTAGGGATGACCAATTTATGCTAAAATGTATTAATCAGAGTGCACAAATGAATAAGATTTAGCCACTAAATCAAAATATTACAAACTGCCATGAAAATGCAATCACTAATAGGAATAAAAAAAAAATTGTGGCAGCACCTGGAAGAAAAGTGTAACGGAGGCCAGCTAGCGAAGGGTTGTGCAGGTAAACCTCACTCCTCTGACCTCTAAAGGT
>CAIGQZ010032312.1:16351614-16367790 GCA_903798205.1 Danio tinwini
TATATATATTTTTTTTTTTACATTTAATTATTTCATATCAGTGTCATTGTAGTACCACTGAGTAATTTTTACAGTTTTTATTAATATCTTGAATTTTTTTATAATATACAGTATTTCAAAAATATGAAGCAATTGGTTATTATAATTAAGAAAAACAGCATTTAATGTAAACTATTTATTGTGCATTTGCTTCTTATATATTTTACATGTATAATGTATTAGACTTTATATTTGTCTTATTCAACTTCAAGTTAAAATTCTGCATCATCCCGTGATTCAAATGTGGAAAAAAACTACCCTAAATCCTTAATTTAGTTCTGAATGCCTGGTGTATTCAGCTTGTTTATATTCTGTGGATTTGTTGCTCATTTTGGTAAACATATTAATAAAGTAAATAAAGTCATAATTGACAGAGTGCCTCGTTTTTGGCCTCCTTCCCTCTATCCAGCCCCTGAGCCGCATGACAGATGTCAGGAGAATTTTAATGAAGCCTGGGTTCAAACCGGGCCCTTTCGGGCACATACCGTTTAAACTCATCATCCACACTTGAAAGTGACCCTCCTGCCACATGGCATGCCTCGCTATGAAAAAATCATCAGCAATAATTTAGATGGAAGTGTCTCTGAAGATCTTATCCGTGGCAGGGTAATGGTATGCATATTTTGTCTGGAGATGGAATTAAAGATGCTTGGAGGTCTGTGAAGCTGGAGTGAAGGGAGCGACTGGTGATAAGGTCTGTGGTACTTTCAAACAGACTTCAGTGTCTTCCTGTCCTAAACAAATGTTACGACCTCTCTGGTGACTTTGAGTGTTTTTAAATGTGTGGAGATGAGCTCACTGTTATGGCATATTTTTAAATAAGTCATGATTTTCGATGATCTTGGAAAGAGAACTCTAGTAAGCAAGAAAGTTTTGCATTTGGCATTTTACACCTGTGCATATCACACTCGAGGTTATGCAAAATTCATGGCTGGAAATTTGAATTGAATTCCAATCTTTTATTCTCTCTACCTATAAGACCTAGAAACCTTCAAACTTTTCTTTCAATACTTTCAAACTTTGCTTTGAGTCAGCACTCGCAATTTGTTCCAACTCTGCTTTTCTAGTCAGAAATTAGCAAAGTCATTTTTAAAGCCTCCTAATTATGTGTTTTAGGCTTCCTTTAGTGCGTAATCATGCTGTTTGAGCATGAAAAATATCTGCTTATAAAGCGCGAAATCCAGTCCAAAGGGAGTTTTCCTCTACATCAGTAAGCACTGTTTTTGAACTCCTTCAAATGCCTCGATTGTAGTCTTGAGTTTTCTTCCCGGGAATGTGCATGTCACAGTATCCTGAATTTAAATCACTTCCGTCCATGTGGGTGGGGCCTGGTTGAGTTGAGTTAGGTGTGTGCTGTTTTACGAGACTCTTGTCTGATATACTAATACTAATTCATTTTTTTATGCTTTTACATAACCTTGTGTTTATTTGATAACTGGAGTTTAATACTCACTTGACACATGATCTAACTTCCAGCTTTCTGTGCTCCACTTCATGTCTGTGCACTGAGAAAAACAAAAATCAGGAGTTTAAACTGACAAGGCTTTAAAACACATTAAGATGTTTGTTAGAGTAGCTGAGACACAAGTTGTATTGGCACCGCCCTCTTGATTTGCAGTTAAATGGCCACGAAACCTCCCTGTCTCAGCAGGGTGTTTTCACACATCTAGTTTGAAAAAAGTCAGGAAAGTGGGTGAGTACAGCGTCGAGTGGCGAAAGAGAGAATGGTTTGCATGAAAAGAGGAGTTTCATTATGTGCACGCGCTGATTATCACAGTGGCAACACGAACACAGACGCAGGGGAGATAGACAGTGACTATGTTTACATGGACAGCAGTAATCAAATTATTTGCCTAAATCTGAATAAGACAAAAATATGATTAAGGTTTTTACATGCGTTGCTTTTTGAATGTTTTTTCATGATCCTGTTTTACATGATACAGCACATAATTTGATTAACGTCATTGCATCACCGCTCTATCCACATTTCCTCTGAAGTTTCATGTAATTTTGAGTTTTAATTTGTGGACTATAACTGCAGTTAGGCACTTTCACTTTCATTCGGGAACATTTCATGCATGCTCCCTGTGACAAACAAGATATTGGAAGAGTGTAATTCTAATGTAATTTTTGATACCGTGTGCCGAATCTGAGAAAAAAAACCTCGGCAATTCTCTGTAGGTGCAGAGAATAGCATCAAACCGCTTTGTGTGTATAGACTATCCTGTCACAAAATGCGGCAAAAAACCTCCACGACCGTAATATTTTGATTAAAGTATTTACAGCAGATCTTCCAGTCCATAATATCGTAGTGATATTAACATACTATAAACTTAGTAACTAAATCATTTTGACTAAGTTATGTTTTTAAAATCTGAGAGACTACTGCTGATGATACTAACTAACTTTGCCTCTGAATAAACATAAACAAAGAACACTGATTACACACTTACCAATATCGTGGAGACAGGACAATCAACATGAACTGGAACCGCGTCATTTTTTAAAAGAAGACAAGCGGCAAATCTGGATTTTTTTTTTTTACCATTTCCAGATGCAAAATGCTCTTAGGTAAAAAATGTTCCTTACAAACATATTGTTGTTGCTTGTTAGCAGACCACTGTAATCCACAATGTGGGCCCACACGTAGTGGTGCTCTCATTGTGGGAAAATAGAAACAAAACCTTCAATGCGGCACATTTATAAACAACACTGATGACTCATGTCTTTGAACAATTCTTCTCCTTCCACTTGTTTTAATTACAGTTGGCAAACACAACATGGCGTCTCTCTGCAGTCTGAACATTGTAACAGGTAAAAACGTCTTCAAAGCTATCATGCATATTAATGAAGTTGCGCCTCATTCACAATAGTGTGCTCTGATTGGTTCGAACCAAGTCTTTCTCATTATTTAATGCTAATAACTCAAAGACGTCACGTTGTACCAGGCTGGTACAAACAGCCAGTCTACACGCTGGAATACACAGAAGGATCTCATGGCCGTGACGTAGTTTAATTTTTTTTTCAAACTGGAAGAACGACTTTGCTCGATATAAAGCAAATTTGCTCGAAATAACGCAAAAACCAATTTTCCCTTTTTAGTGAAATATGTGTCATAATTGTGTTTTAGCAACGTGTGACACATATATGAGTCAACATCTAAAAAAAATGTGTTTTTGTGTTTTGTGACCCTTTGACACACATGACACATAAAAAGAGGTATTTGCAGCATGGTTAAAAAAGATATGTGAGGTATTTTGAATCAAAACTTCAGACACATATCGGAGTCAAATAACTAAAATAAAATAACTTTTTTCAAAAATGTCACGTAGGACAATTCTTTGGTTTTTAAATGGTAAATCTTAACAATCTGTTATCATTTCTGATATTTGGGATTTAGATTTAATGTGAGTAGAACAATGTAAACACTGCAAACATTGTAAACTAAGCTTGTTAGATTCAAACAATTTAGAGTAAAAACACTGTGAAACATCAATATCTGTGCATTGTCCATTAATATAAAAAGCTTATCAGATGTGTAGGTATAATGAAGTAATATAAATATTGTATAGTTATAATAATATATAATACACATTATATTTATCTTTTAAAAATAGCTTACATTAGCGAATAAATCACGAGGTAAGCCTGCTGGGCAAAAAGGGGTTGTCTCTCAGACACTTTCAGAAGCTGTCATTCATTAATTCTAACCATACTTAAGGTCTTGGTTTCTTTTTCGTCTCTTGTTTATCCTCATAGAATCCATGCGGGATGATAGAAAGGCATTTAAACTTGCTCTTTCGTGAAACTGTGTTGCCGTTTAATGTTGGACCCCTTCAAAAAAAATGTATGAATGCATGCTACAATTCCGAATCTACAGTGTGTTTTTTTTTTTCTTATAATGCATGTTTTGAGGTAAGGGACGTTTTTATTTGCCATTCACTGACAGTCGGACATCCAATTCATCAACTCCATCTTTTAAAATCTTTTACCAGCAAATTGTTATTTCTAAATGCGCTGACGCTGGGATTTAGATGATTTGAAGCAAAAATATTTGTTGAACTTTGTAGTATGTACCTAAAGCATTCACTCTTCATATGCAGTTAAAGTCAGAATTATTAGCAGATTTTATATTATAATTTTTTTTCTTTTTAAAATATTTCCCAAATGATGTTTAACAGAGCAAGGAAATTTTCACAGTATGTCTGATAATGTTTTAAATTTTGGAGAAACTCTTTTTTGTTTTATTTTGGTTACAATAAAAGCAGTTTTTTATTTTTTTATTTTTTATTTATTTTGGCTAACACCCTAACTTGCCTAGGTAACCTAATTAAACTAGTTTAGTCTTTAAATTGCACTTTAAGCTTTTTTCTAGTATCTTGAAAAATATCTCGTAAAATATTATGTACTGTCATCATGGCAAAGATAAAAGAAAAAATTTATAAGAAATTAGTTATTAAAACTATTATGTTTATAAATGTGTTGAAAAATATTTATGTTAAACAGAAATTGAGGAAGTGAATATACAGGGGGGTTAATAATTCAGGAAGACTAATAATTTGGACTTCAGCTGCATATATGTACACTGTAAAAAAAAAAAATCTGTAATTTAATAAAAAACGTAAAATAATGTCCATTAAATTAATGAAATTTACTGTAAAATAAGAGGTTGAATTACAGACATTTACCAGAAATTGAAATTTAAGGAAATTTCTGGAATTTAATGTGTTATTTTACGGTAAATTTCTGTAATTTAACCGCCCAGCTGCCGTAACCGTAAAAAATTTGCCGTAACATTACGGATATTTTTTACAGTGTATGTTTTTCACCCTTTTTTGAAATGCAGTTCTGCATCCTGTTTGCTACAGATTTGAAATGTACACGACTGAATTAGTGATTTAAAATAATTAAATCCTGAACAGAAAGTAGAACTTTATTTGCTCTCAGCTCAGGTATATATACCCGTTCTCCTTTTTGAATTTTGATGACTCCTTATTTGTCAAGCAAGCACGGTGACTTAAGACAATTTACTCAATGATATTTTAGGAATGTAAAACAAGTCTTCGCGCTTCTCCAAGGCTGAGCGTCTCAGATGTTTGCCAATTACTATGGAAATAAATATTTAATCACTTGTTGCTCCTTTTACATTTATTTATATATTTAGCTCTAGAAACGGCTGTTTGTTGGCTTCTAATGAGGCAACGCAGCACTCTGGATGGAGTGAATGATGCCGACTATCAAACCTTATGACAAATGCGTAAATCTCATTTGCATGTTTAAATATTTTGCCACAAGTGACAGAAATGCTCAGACTCAGTGTATTTCCATCTAGATTTCCATATTTTGTACACTTAGCAAGCTGGAGCTTTTCTAGGATGCGTCTCACGCCCTCAGCCAGTGGTATTCCTCTGTTGTCAGCTGTGCCCTGAATATGTGTGTAGCATTTTAGTAGGTCTGCTTGTCCTAGTGGCCCGTCTAAGGGTGACTGGCTCCGTTTAATTAAAACCCACACACACATGGTGAAGCACGACCATGCAACAGCCTGCATAAATAATTCACAGGCTGAGGTACGGTTTTGGGCTTTCTGTAATGAGCTGAAAGCTAGCCGCGGGGAGCTAAACAAACTCATCCGAGCGCTTCATCAGAGGGCCCAACCTTGGCATGGACGGCGCAGGATTCCAAATGTTTGTCCCACCACATAAGCCATGCGAAACCCCTGTTACCTGCGGTGCAGCCGGTGATAAAGCCCTAATTCTTATGTAAAAATCTGACTCGACTCAACTGCGAAAGTCTGACAACGGCGCTCTCAACCTCGCCACGAGGAGCTCATTAAAGAGCCTGCCACACAATGTCCCTTACGGTGGCAATTTGGTCTGGTCTCAAATCCTAGCCAGAGGTGAAACAGCCCTTTAATGAATGAAACATTTTACCCAATGGTGGCACGTTGGAAGCCAAGTTCGCAGGGCTTCAAAAAATGTGCCAACACATCTCTGACTGTACTGGGTAATGCCTACAGAAAGCACTTATTAATGGCAATGAGACATCTAACAGGATTGTTTTCTTGTCCAAAACAGATTATCTGGGTGGAAGATCAATGTGCGTTTCTCGCACTATACGAAACAGACTCTTTGTCAAACCCGCAATTATCCATCACAAAGCCATCATAAAATTTCCAGATTTAAAGGGAAGCGGACAGAAAAGAAAAGAACGAGTGAAAAAGGAAGATGGATCGTGACAAAAAGAGAAGAAAAAAAAATCTGTCAAGGGTATTATGGAAGCGGCTCAAAAAAGGAGCCATACATCAAAGCGGCAGACAGCCATTTGTTAGAGAGGAATAATAGCTGTGATACATGTCAGCCCCTGTGACCTGGGGAAACAATAAAGCAGGTTTGGAGCTGCCTAAGAGCAATGACCTTGTGCCGTTGAATCCAGCCCAAAAAGAAAAAAGAGATGGAAGGTGGAGAAACAATTACAATCTATATAAAGTCTGATCCTGTCCTCTGCTCCTCACTTGGGGCAGACAAGATTGCTGTCTGGTCCTCTTTAAAAAGCCTCTTTTCCAGCTGATGGTGAACGTGGAAATAGTATTGTCAGACTTGTTTCTCGACCACCGAGTTGGTGCGCTCCCAAAACACAGATTAAAGTGCACAGATTTTTTAGGTTTTTTAGTGCACAGATTAAAAAACCTCATTTGCTTACTTCCATCAAGTGCACTGGAATTAAAGCTGTGAATGTGAATTAAGAAATTTCACCAGGCAGAATTGCTTTAAACGATGATGTACAGTAGATCATATTTGTCAAACTCAAGGCCAAATACGGGCTGCCATATCATTTTATGTGCAAATGTATGTCTTCACGCGAGTGAATTACATATAAATCAATGCAAACTGAGTGATGCAAAGTATGTTATGTTAGTCCTTAGTTTTTCCTTATCCCAATGTCTCTATAATCCTGGACCGGGCCGTATCCTGAGCAGATGCTGTGGTGGTCATGGAGGAGTGGAGAGCATGAGACTGATTCCTGAAATAACCCAATGACAGACGAGTCTCCACATTGATCCTGTGGGCCAGCCTGAACACCCGCCGGTGACCTACTCAGACCTGCAGCTTTTCCACGATGGACGTCCAGCTTTCTCAAGCCTCCCAAAACTGCACAGATTAAAAAAGATGATATGCTTACTTCCATCAAGTGCACTGGAATTAAAGCTATTGCATGTTTGAGCTCAGATGTGAATTGAGAAAGAATTTCACGCGGCATAATTGCTTCAAAAGATGATGTATATTACATTTGTCAAACTCAAGGCCAAATACAGACTGCCATATCATTTTATGTGACCTGTGAGACCATACGATTCAGACCAAATGCAAATGTATGTCTTCAAGCGAGTAAATTACATATAAATCAATGCAAACTGAGTGATGCGAAGTATGTTATGCAAGTATGTTTCTCCCAGTGGTCTCCATAATTTTGGACCAGGGCCGTATCCTGAGCAGATGATGTGGTGGTCATGGAGGAGTGGAGAGCGTGTGACTGATTCCTGAAATACCCCATTGACAGACGAGTCTCTGCATTGATCCTGTGGGCCAGCCTGAACACCTGCCTGTGACCTACTCAGACCTGCAACTTCTCCACGATGGACGTCCAGCGTTCTCCTCCCTCCGGCGTCTAGACTGCAGCTCTGCACAAGAAGTTTGGCCAAAGGAGAAATGGTCGTGCTCAACTAAGCCTTGTTTCTCTCAAGTTTTTTTTTTTTCCTTCACTTTCGCTGATTTGTGAAGTTTGCTCCTCGCCACTGGCTTGCTTGTGTAGCGGGGGTCACATGGTGTTATCGCAAGGGATTATTATCCAATCGTATAACTCTTGGGTGTGTATATAAAGAAAGATTTGTGTGTGTCTGTGTTTGTGTATTGAAGCACCGCTTGTGTGTCACTACCGGAGTTCTGCTGGTTCCACTATGCCCCTTCCGGCTTGTTGTTGTCACTGTCACCCCAGCAGGTTCGTTCATTATTTCTGGGCTTATTAAACTTATTAAACCGTGAGTGCATGTTTACAAAGTGGTTCGCAACCTAAAGGAAGGATAACTGAGTGTGGGTGGACTGTTGGAAAGTCATGTGGAGCAACATTGTGATACCGCTGCTTTTGAAGTCTGTTGTTTGATTAATTTGCTACTTGCTTTCATTTTCTGATACCGGATGAATGTGTGAACTTTAAGTGAAGATTCCAACTATTGCGCTGTGAGTCCCTGACGCTATTTGCCTTTGCTTTGAGAACTGTACACTCGGATTCAGTGGTTTGTGTATCAACATGGGTGTAGCTGTGTAGCAGCTGATACATTTTGTGTGTGCGTGCGTCTGTGTGTTGATTGTTTACTTATTATTGTTTTTATTAGTTTGGGCTTTGTTAATTTTGTTTCTTCATTTGCGCTTCCTTTGGGAAGTTTATTCTTTTGTTTTCCTAAGTTAAGTTGGTTTATTATTATTATTATTATTATTATTATTATTATTATTATTATTATTGGAGATATTTCTGTGAATGTAATTGTTTGGGGATCGCTGTATTTTTTTATTATTTTGTGTGTGTGTGAAAATTGTGATGTTTGTTCACAATTGTTAATTGTTTCTTTGTATTGTAGGAGTCAAGGCTTCCAGGCAGGCCACTAGTTGTCCCTCGTGTGCGGTATGTGTGTGTTGTGTGCTCACGTGTGCTTGTGTGTGTGTGGTGCACTTGCGGTAAGACCATTTTATCATTGTAGAGTTTGGTGTTTAGTAACTAGCTTACCTGCCACTATTAAGACTCTAAAACCCATTGTTTTGTTTTTCTTGATGTGACTGCGCTGCTGCTGTTGGTGACCTGTTTTTAAAGAGATTTTTATATTGGATACTTAAGGAAAATAAAGTTTTGTATTTTTGGTATTCACGTCTCATGCCTGTTCCTTACACCAAAAACCTGTGTTAAATTCCCTGTGGTCAGAGTGGCGTAGTCAGCGTCAATTTTAGTATTAATTTTCTCCCAACTTACCACGCCACCACATTCAGTTCGGAACTTGTGGAGCTGCACATCCATGCATTTGCTCTTCTGTCTTTGATATTTCAGCAGTGAAATTTAAACTACACTGAACATAACTAAGCTGAACTTCTACTCTGAAAACTGGACTGATGCAGTTTCAATTTACTAGAACTTCTACGTTAGGCTGTTTTGACACAATCTGCATTGTAAAAGCGCTATAGAAATAAATATGATGTGTAATGTGCTAAGGCAATGATGATGCATTTGCCATGAACACGCAGAATTAGCTTAAATTGCATCTTTTGTACAAGTTCAAGATATTGAACTCGAGAGGAAAATTTGTGTGCATCTCGCCAGTAATCAAGTGACAAAATTCTTCGGATTTAGTGTGAACCTAGCATTATAATAAACATCTATGCTGCTTCATATTATATATTCATAAACTACATCTCCCATAATGTATATTTGTTTTGCGATCCAGTTCCAAAGTTCTGCTTCTCTCATTGTGACAAAGTTTTAGAGAAAGATAATGATGTGTCAAATGATATTTGTCTTTGTTGTTTACTTTGGAGAAATGTGCGTAATTCTTACCCATATTATACTTATATTAATACATTATAATGAAATAAAGAGGCATTTATTTAACAATATGTGAAGGACAAGTAATTAGGGTTTACCGGTACTATGGTAGTATCACAATACTATGGCTCCAAAATACTGGCAGTATCAGTGGTATCGTCATTAATGGTTTATCTACAATAGATACTGTTGCATGTGGAAAGTCACTAAAATGCTCACGTTTGTGCAACAATAAACCTTTTTTTTATTATTTAAATAGTCTGTGGAGCCACTTAAGGTTGCAAAACTGTGTAGAATTCACACCTTTTATGGTAGCCTATTGCACGTTTTCTAACGCTTCAGTTTGAATGCACATCTGAATCGGTTAATTTCTGTTCCTGTTAATATGATTTATTAGCGGCCGCAACAATCTCTTTAAAAGAACGACTCACAAAGGAAAATTTTTAATTACTTTGGATTATTACCTAATGAGACTGATAAATAAAATTAGATGAAAAACTCAAAATGGCAACAGGAAACATTTAAACAAATTTTGACCACTTCATATAGCCTAATTTTGTTGGCAAAATGCTATTTTGTAACAAATTTCATTCAGTATAATTTACACCTTTATTTTAATGTATTTTTTGATCAGTTATCTACAACATAATCTTAAAGAATGAATACATTTTGGGAGAAGTGGAGTGCAAATAATACTTTTTACCCTAAGAGGGATTATGAATTACGTTAAAGTAGGCCTATTATAACATAAAATATAGTCATTTTGACAATTTGCTTTATAATTTAAGTTATGAATTACAGTATCGCAATACTAATTGGTATCGTGATACTTCAGCTAGTATTGTAAGAATAATTAATGGTATCGCAACAACCCTTCAAGTAAGTTTTATACAGGCTTACAGTTATAACTGGCCCTTTTAGGGCAGCTATAATGCTGACGTGGCCCTCAGTGAAAATGAGTTTGACACCCCTGATGTAGATCCTAATGTACACTGTCATGCAATCGCTTGAGTGATACATCCTGGTGTTGCATATCACTGAAAGCAAGAGCTAAAACAGCTCCATAGATATAATAAATGGGGATACTGGGGATTTTTTGAGTTACCCTCATTACTTTATCCTTTCTTTGTAAGCAAATGAGTCACATAACTATCTCCACATTGAAGATAAAGTGAATTTTGAGCATTTGAAATGAATGAGGATGACAAAATATATTTCGTTTCTGAGTAAATTATTCATATGCCCCATATTTGGTTGGATTTCAATAAGCCTAGAGGGGTTCAGTGTCAGGTTGCATGAATGCTCCATTATTCCCAAGTCATTAACAGTTTGATCTCGACTCTAATGTGGTTTTAAAGGACTTTGATTTGATGTGTTGCAGGACCCAACTGGTGGTCTGTTGCAGTTTTCCAGACTGGCGAGTGCTCCCAAGCAGAAAAGCCATCTCTTTTGCACTGAAGATTGTAAGGACAAATCAAAAAGAGCCATTCACCCGGCAGAGGACAAAAGACACCCACGCAAAGCTTACTTTGTGCCATCCAGATAAAGGTCTGTGGAAATGGCAGAGCCCGACTGGCATTCACACAGTGACAAGAGGGCGAAAGGTGTGAAAGAAGCCATTGAGGAGCATCTCCCACCACTGAATGGAGGGATAAGGGTCTTCAGCGGGAATGAAAGTAGCAGAGCACAGGGCTCTGACATGTCATTGGAAATGAATGAAGAAAATGGTGAGCGTTGATCTCGTTGTGTGTGTGTCATTTTTTTAGTGTAAAATCACAATGCCGTGCATCACCACTGCAATGCAACAATGCCATTCATCGTTTCAGCCAGCAGAGCATTTCATTTAACGCTATAGTGGAGTCAAATGTAGATTTATTTGTTAGAATGTTCAAACGGGCATCGATTAATGGTCTGATGGTTGCCCAAAAATAATTGACCCCATAAAAGCTACCTCAAGCAAACCATTGTTCTCTTTCACAAAAAGTGTTCTAGTAATTAATAGCCATTCTATCTACTCATACAACCATGCACAGTAATTATACATGAATTAATTAGAAGACAATTGAGCATACAACCCCTTTTTATAGGCCTTTCTATCCCTCAATAGACACTGTAAAAAAAAAAAAATAAAACGTAATTTTATCCTTTATCCTTTAATTACAGAAATTTCCTGTAAAATAACAAAGGTTGAATAACAGAAATTTAGCAGAAATATAAATTTAAGGAAATTTCTGCAATTTAATGTCCATTATTTTACAGTAAATTTCTGTAATTTAACAGCCGTTATTTTACGTTTTTTTCCGACACCCCAGCTGCTGGAAATAAACCGTAAAATTACAGATTTGTTTTTACAGTGTAGCTTTTGAAACAAATGAATGTAAACTACACATAGAAACTGTTAAAAAGAACAACATCTTTATGACTTTCCAGAATTTTCCAAGCAGGTATCGCTGCAGGCCAGAGACCTCCAAGTTGGAGGTACCTGTATTACACCTCATGTAGGTTGGGCGACCTCTAAGTTGAAGGGACTTGCAGTACAGTGCAGGTGGGCTGGGTTTAGGTGGTCTAGGTGGAGTAGACATTAATAAAACACATCAGGTTACTGTGAGGTTGGGTTTAGGGTTAGGGTAGGTGTAGACGTTAATAAAGCACAATATTGGACTCTGTATCATGTACAAGACATTAAATAAATAAAAACTACAGTTTCGTACAGCCCACTCTGAGCTCAAGTCACACCCACTTGGAGCTGCCTCCATTTATACCCTTCTCAAATCTTCTGATGAGTATGGAGCTTTGCTAAAAGGTAGAGTTTTTCATTGAGATCTCACTTTAGGCTGTTTACATTTGGCAGGATTGGTAAATTGAAAAGAAAATCTTAGTCACACTTTATTTTAGAGTACAATTCTTGCTACTTATAAACCATTAACTATGACTTTTGCCTCAATAAACTTCAAATATACTACATATTATTAGTTATTAAGATATTGGGTACTGAGTAGGATTAGGGATATAGAACAAGAATATGTACTTTATAGAATATGTACTAGAATATTAAAAAACAGCCAATATCTTTATAAAAGGTTGGTAATAAGGTAATTATTTTTAAAGTGTTACCTAAATCTGGTATAAGTTATCTTCTAACCAGCAGAGTGTGCACCAATTATAGGTTGCTTAGAATGTAGTCTTTAAGCAAACCAAGACAGTATCATTGTCGTTTTCCTTACCAAATTATCTAAGATAACCTAAAACCCTTAGTGCTCTGACAGTTGTCCTAAAGTACAGCCAATAAAAGTTACTGAACTCAGCCAGACCATTATTATTTAGCTCAAAAAATGCTTTAGTATTTAAAAGTAATTTATCAAATCAACAGCATATGTTTGTATACGTTTAATCCTGGCAACTGGATGCCGTAATGTTGATTTCTAAGTTTGAAATTTTCAGTGGCCATTGGGATGCACCTGACTGTTGATTGTTGCTTGACCCCATAAGCACAATGCTAGCTAGGCAGACCATTGTTCTCCTCTTCAAAGAGCTGCCCTAGTTATTAAAGTCATTTTATTGAGCCATACAGACATGAATAATTATTATAAATGAATTAATTACAAGCATTCAGACAGCTTTCTTGTGCTAATTTTGCCATCCTCCACAGAGGACTCTGAGATTTCTTCAAGATTAAACACGTGCAAACTTTAAATCAAAAGGACAAAAAAAAAGACCACACATGTTTGTAGATGTTAATCTTAACTTCCCAAATTCAGGGAAATCCAAAGCTTGCCAAAATGTTGTTTGACGTGAATGTTTCAAGGGCTTTTTTGCTTTTGCCCATAAACACTTGACCCTATAAAAACAGCCCTACTCAGGCAGACTATTGTTTTCTACTGTATGTTTTTTAGATTAGATTAGATTCAACTTTATTGTTATCACACATGTACAAGTACAAGGAAACGAAATGCAGTTTAGGTCTAACCAGGAGTGCAATAGCAGCAAGTGCAGGATACAGGTATTAGTTATAAAGTGCAGTTATAGAAAAACTATGGTTTTCAGACTATTAAAGGTGTCTCTAATAATTAAATCATTTTCTTGAATCATATAACTATACTTGGTGATTAAGAATAAATTGCAAAACAATTGAGCTTACACTGTAAAAAGAAAATCCGTAACTTTACGGTTTATTTCCAGCAGCTGTGGTGCCGGAAAAATGGAAGATGTAAAATAGCGGTCGTTAAATTGCAGAAATTTACTGTAAAATAACAGAGGTTGAATTACAGAAATTAAAATTTAAGGAAATTTCTGTAATTATATATCTGTCATTTTACAGTAAATTTCAGTCATTAAAACGGCTGTTATTTTACGTTTTTTTTCCGGCACCCCCGCTAGTGGAAATAAATCGTAAATTACAGATAATTTTTTACAGTGTATCGCCAGTTTTTCCATCCTCCCAATAGGACTCTGAGATGTCTTCAAGATTAAACACATATGCAAACTTGAAATCTAAAACGATCAAACAAGTTTGTACATGTTTAATCCTGATGACTTCCTAGAATCCCCACAGGATGTCCAGAACACGGTGGGTTTTTTATGTTCAAAAAGAAACTGCAATAGACCTCACTAAATGGTCTGATGGTTGTCCAAAAATACCTCACACCATAAAAGCATCTCTACTGAGGCAGTCTATTGTTACCTTCATCAGAAAGAAGCTCAAGTAATTAATAGTCATTTTATTGAACCATACACCCATGCTCGATGATTATAAATGATTTAATTACGAGACAATTGAGCCAGTTTTCTTGGGCCTATTTGGCATTCCCCCAGAGGACTCTGGGAAGTCTTGAAGATTGAACACATGTAAGAACTTGTGCAGTTGCGTAGCCGACGAAGCACGTCCTCGTGAACTTACTCAAGGTGAAAACTATTACTGAAGCCTGGCCAGCAATAAACTTCTATTGATTCTTCATACAAGCAACTTCTTCCCGATAAGCCCCAGAGCTGCAAAGATAATGATTTTTGTTTGCATGTGCGAGTCCATTCTCAGAGCTTAAAAACATCTGAGATGGACAAAGAAGTTTGCACACAATAGTTGGCCCAAGTGCTTGGGAAAGTGACACAGAGTTTGTGTGGTTATTTGCTCCCTGACATGGGATATAGGCTTTTAATAATTAACGAAGGGACAGGAATAGAGTAAAAGGAACAAAAACAATCATTGAGGAGGGAAACTGTTGCCAAGAAGCAAGGAAAAACACAGATAAACTGTTTTAAGCATCTCATTATTTCAGCTAGGCTGTAACAGTTAACATTAACTTGTAAATATTCACAGACTATATCTTGGAGAATTAGAGAATGGTCAATTACAAGGAGAACTTCGATTTCCCCCTGGAAATCACAGTACAATGTTGTCTTATTTTGTCTGTAGAGAACAAAGATAATTCTTGACACAACTGCTCTGTTGTGGTGTTTTAATTTTCTGAAGTCGACATGAAATCAAAACTGATGCTGTTTACTTTCTTAATACACATTCTTGGTCTCATTGGTGCAGGTTATTCCAAAGAAAGAGCTGTCGTAAAGGGTTGGTTCACCCCAAAATGAACAATTCGTTTTTATTTGCTCATCCTCATGTTGTTTTAAAAGCATAGGACTTTTGTTCTTCCCCAAACATGAATGAAGATATTTTGATTGAAATCTGAGAGAATCAACCAAAACTGGAATGCTTAAAATGTTAAGATCATAAAATCAATTCAAATTAAGTAAGTCTGATGAGATGTTATTGCTTTATATGTGGTTTTGATTTCTATTCACATATATTAGCATTTATCAAGCCTGCTCATACATACACCTGCTTTTGAAGTCTGACATTTTCTTTTGCTTTTTTTGTATTGTCACATTTGACACATTTATCGCGCACACAAACCTTGTACACAAAGTCTGATGCGTATTAATTATTCTGTTAAATAATGGATACAAATGCAATTGTTGTCTTCTCCATGCTTAACAAAAGAATTTGGATTTTGCCTTTCGCTTGTATGACGACTGTAAATTGTCAATACACCACTCAAAATACCTTTTTAGATGTGAAAAACTGAAAGAAAATCTAACCCAATTCAAAATTTTTTATGACGGACGAAGGTTTTGAAGGCAGTGTGTCAATGCGATTGACACAACATAAGGTCAAATCTATTTTTAATGTGCTAAAATTACAAAAGACATTTTTGGATTCAGTGTGAATAATCTTTTTGAAATAAAAGTTTACTTTCACAAACAGCCAGCAGATTTTATTTATTTTTTAATATAACTTTGATGTTTTAGTCCACAAATAATCTAAGGTGTTATTAATTTTCTAGTCATGTAAGCTCATAATTAATAATAAAAATGTGAATGAAAAAAGCTTTATCTTGTATTATCATTTAAAAAAATAAAAATAAATGCATGCATAATATTTTTCCTTATTTGATTTCCATTACAAAATAAAATGTCATGATTTGAGTCAGTTCACATCTTGTTTTTTTGTTGTTGTTTTTTGCACCCCTTGGCATCAGTTTTATAAACAGCTGGTACACC
>CAIGQZ010032312.1:16472443-16494456 GCA_903798205.1 Danio tinwini
AAAGAAAGAAAGAAAGAAAGAAAGAAAGAAAGAAAGAAAGAAAGAAATATACACACTTGAGGTGGTTTTGGGGAAAAAGGGTAAATGCAAATAATGGAAGATGGAAATGTAATTTGGGAATAAAAGTTACCAAAGTTAAGGGCTACCAATACTACAGTTAGCCACTCTTAAAAAACTTAATGGAAATGCACCTAATTTGCCTTTGGATATTTTTTCCTAAAAATGATTTCCAAATGATTATTTTTTAAGTCAAGTTGGAAACCCCACATCATGTATGTGAGTTATTCATGTGAGTTATTCATTCATTTTCTTTTCGGCTCAGTCCCCTTATCAATCCGGGATCGCCAAAGCGGAATGAACTGCCACCTCATCCAGCACATGTTTTACGCAGCGGATGCCCTTCCAGCTGCAACCCATCTCTGGGAAACATCTATACACACTAATTTACACACATACACTACGGACAATTTTAGCCTAACCAATTCACCTGTATTGCATGTCTTTGGACTGTAAGGGAAACCGGAGCACCCGAAGGAAACCCACGCGAACGCGGGGAGAACATGCAAACTCCACACAGAAACGCCAACTGACCCAGTCGAGGCTCGAACCAGTGACCTTCTTGCTGTGAGGCAACAGCACTACTTACTGCGCCACAGCATTGCCTTCTGTCAATTACAATCAACTAAACTTTAACTCAAATTTTACTTCAACAATTGACTGCGTGTGGTCTAAATCAGTGGTCCTTAACCACCAGGCCTTGGACCGGTACTGGACTGTATATCAACTGGTACTGGGCCACACAAGAAATCATTAATTATTTGCTTTTTTATTCATTATCTGAGTCTGAACAATCTTTTATTTTGAAAAAAAACTTTTATTTAAAAAAATGAACGTATTCTCAGCTTGCATCTCGGTCACTTGAGCGCTTAAATTTAACCCACAAGCAGCAAAATGAGTAAGAAACAGACGTCTTTGGAAAGTTTCTTTGCTAAGGGAAAAAGGCCCAGTGAAGGACCTGCAAACTTTTAAGGAATAGATACGCAACCCATTTGTCAACAAATCAGGTGAATCCACCATGTCTGTGTGAGAAGACCAACTGCTGGAGATTGCAAATGACGGCGGCCTTTTAGGGGCCATTTTCTTGAGTTCGCACAAGTTTGTTATTTCTAATAGAGGTGCACAGCTTCCCGAGGCACCCAGTTAAATGAATGCCACGAGTGCACCGCGAGTCAAATGTAGACTAATTATCTCAGACAAACACAGAGCACCCAAACACTGCAGTGCTTTGCCATTTTCTTCATAAATTAAACTTGTATCAGAGTGACAGCCATGTTTTGTCAGCTAGTCATCAGTTAGTGGTCGCCTAGTGGTCTGCAGTAAAATTGTCAAGCGTTGACCGGTCTGCAGTGATAAAAATGTTGGGGACCACTGGTCTAAAACATTCCTTTTCTTTCGGCTTAGTTCCTTTATTCATCAGGAGGCACCACAGCAGAATGAACCACCAACTTATTCAGCATATGTTTTACACAGCGGAGGCCCTTCCAGCTGCAATCCAGTACTGGTAAACATCCATACACACTCATTCACACACATACACTACGGCCAATAGTTTATTCAATTCACCTATAGCGCATGTCTTTGGACTGTGGGAGAACCAGAGCGCACAGAGGAAACCCACTCTAACATAAGGAGAACATGCAAACTCCACACAGAAATGCCAACTGGCCCAACCGGGACTCAAACCAGCGACCTTTTTGCTGTGAGGCGACATTGCTAACCATTGAGCCACCGTGTTGCCCGCTAGTCTAAATCAGTCAATCACAATCAATTAATCTCTGTTTATTTTCTTTAACGAGATTGTTGTTAATTTATCCACTCTCAGACAATCCAAGATGTGAGTGACATTTTTTCTCAATCACCCATCGAACAGGCAACTACTTCACGGACAATGTTAGTCCAGGGGCACACAGGGCAACCCTTTATGCAACAAAAAACACACATGCACATGCACATGCACACACACACATGGACTGAGAAAGGGACATAGACACAGAGAGAGAAAGCAGAGCGAGACGGAGAATGAAAAGAGATATAGATTTAAAAAGACTAACTCGCAGGCTCAATGTTAAAAGTACATTTGCGATGGCGGGACAAAAGGAAGTGCCGTCAAGATGGGAGGGATAAAAAGGTGAAGGTCAACCTCATCTCCACCTCATCCTCTAAAACCCATCTCGCTTCAATCTTGCCAATTCAAGCCGCGGGTCCCACACTTCCATTCAAATTCCAAAACCAATCTCCAATAGAGAATTCCATCTCCGTGGGGCCGACCGCCCACAAACAGGATTCAGACGCGCGTTAAAGGTGGCCTTGAGGAGACAAGGGTGAATCTTCAGTCTGATACCACACCTCTGCCGAACAGGTGTGCAAAACGCCAGGGAAAATGAAAGGAGAAGAAAAGAAAATGCATTTGAAATGAGGATGCGTGAAGGATAAACGAAGGTCTGAGTGCTGGAGTTGCGTAAACTTAGACTGATTTAGGCAATTTTGTGCACTTCAGTTTATGGTGAGGAATAAGTTTTGAAGTGTGGTTGAAGAAGATGTGCTGATGTCATTTTATGGCTTATGAATATTAATTAGATTGTCATTAGGAAGCAAGCAGAATATATAATGCCAGTTTTTAGAATGTTGAAAAATGTAAGATTAAAATGTAATTAACAGTGTTGGGTAAGTTACTTTAAAAAAGCCATAGAGTACAAATTACTGATTCAACTGTAATCTGATTACATTACTAATTACTTCAAGTAAAAAGTAATCAGATTACTAATTACTTTTAAAACATATAAAATATACCTATGAAATACAATATAAACTGCAGCTCTTTCAGTAATTTAATACTCACTGAAAATTACAATGGGTTGATCACAGCAGCTTGACAAATTCAAAAGACTTATTCACTTGTTCCAAACCTGTTTGTCTTTTTTTTTTACACAAAAGAAGACATGAAACTGGATACCTGTACCCATTGACATCCATAGTATGAAATAGCATTGCAGTGTTTAGGTGTTCTGAGGTAATTAGTCTACCTAAATGTGTATATTCCAACGTATGAAGCTAATTAGTCAGTTCTTGTCATGTGAGGTGCCTGAAAAATGTGAGTGTGTGCAATATGCACTCCCAATATGTGCGCAAAAGACGCGATATGTGAGCGACCACATAAGCAGCTATGCTTCTCTTCACGTTCAGAAGGTACCTTCACTCCCGAACTTACACAAAAATCCAATGTAGCCTGTTTAGGCTGAGTTGGGTCACTGTGTTTTTGAGCGCTGGTCACCTCCTTGGTGACAAGTATTGTCGTAGAATGCTTTCTGTTCTGAACAAGTTGCTGATCAAGTTAAAAGCAGTCAAAAGTTTTTTAGCTCAATGAAATCTAAGTAATATCTGCATTCCCACCTGAAGAAGCAACCACTCTCGAAAGTGGCTATTTTTTCCAAACACTGTATTTGTAAAGTAAGTAATGTAATTACATTGACTTTAGTAACTGTAATCAAATTACAAAAAAATGTAAAATGTAATTAGTTACATTACTGCGTTCCTCAACAATGTAATTAGAATACAGGAACATAGTAACAGTAGCATGTGTTACACCCAACTCTGGTAATTAAATACCAAATATTTTGTGTGTGTGTGTGTGACACTTTAAAAACACAGAAGAAATTTATACATTTGAAATCCAAATTTACTAAAGGACTGTTTGGTTGAATTAATTAATCAGGGGTACTGGAGCCAAGAACACCACAAAATACTCTGCAATTTGAATGCCATCTCTGCTCATGTTAGTCTGTCTGTTTCTCCTTATCACAAGGTTCACAAAATCTTGGATCCGGCCCATATCCAGAGCAGTTAGTTGTCTTTGTCATCAGTAAGTCAAAAGCACATGACTGATTCCTGCAAAGGTCCCAGTGACAGATAAATTTCTGTATAAATTCCTTCGACTGCGCTCAAAAAAATGGCATTTGTCCTTTGCTCAAATAAATTAATTATTTAAAATGAGCTTAAACATCACAATTCTTGAGTTTTTTGGGGAGACAACTTAATTGTTTCATGTTAAATCCACTTAAATTTGTAAAAACTAACAAGTTAACTTAATTCCTTCATGTTGACCCAACACAAATCGATTGTGTGCAACCCAGCATTTTTTATAGTGTACATTGTAAAAAATGCAGGGTACAAGTTAATGTAACAACTTTTAGTGGATTGAACACACAAAAAATTAAGGTTGTCAAAAAAAATCTTCACAATTGTGTTAAGTTCATTTAAAATAAGTAGTTTGATCATTCTCAAGCCCACCAACATCTAGACTGCAGCCTTTCCCATGTTTGGTTGCACTGACCAAGCCTGGTTTCTCCCAAGATTTGTTCAATTGGTGCAGTTTTGGTTTCTCGCCACTTTTGCCTCTGGCTTGCTTTGTTGGGGCCAGTGGAGCTGCTCTTTAATGGATTGCCCTTCAACTCCTATTTGTATAAACTGAATGGAATCACTTTTAATTGATCATAAACTACACCAGCATTCTACATGCCACATATGCCAACATATTTCTACATATGCCAACCCATTCTCACGGCAGTTTGTCAAAAAATTTATGTAGCGATTAGTGTTCACAGACACGAATATTCCCCTTTTTTGTTCTCCTTACCATGACTTTTAACCTGTTGTAATTTAATGGCTGTTGATTTTTTTCATGTTCCTCAACACGATTTTTAAACTGCTTTTAATCTATGGTATAAATAGACATTTTTTGTATGTTTCTCACAAAACATATTGAATTTCAATCTGCAGTATCTTTCTTATCTCCCAACTCATCTTAAACAAGAAATATTTTGGTGCACACAGCCCCACACCTAACCCTAAACCTACCCACTTTTCAACAACATAAATTAAATAGCAGGTCAATAAAGGCACAGGTTCTTTATTGCAAAAACTGACCATAACAAAACATTCCAAGTCCTCTGAAGCTATCGTCTGAGCTGCACAACAGATGGAGACGGCGATATTACTCTTAGAAATACATCATTCTACATAATTCAAGACTCAGAGTATTCATGCCTTTTGAATAAATTGCAACTGTACTTGTCACTGTCTGAACCTGTGTTTATTGTTGACAAATTTGGGATTAGGCCTAAGAGCTGGGTTACATGCTCACAGTGTAATATAAAAAAAATCACTTTAACCATCAGTAGTGAGAGTGTGTTGGTACGAAAGACATTGCATACAATACAATAGGTTAATAGTTGTGATGAGGGATACAAAAATACTAGGTTGGTTATGCTGGAATGTTCCACTATCTGAAATATTGTTATAGCTTTTGATTCTGCTTTTCAACGTCTACCAAACGTCCAGTATTGATGTCCACAGGACTTCTGTACAAGTTCTAATTGAAGGCTTGTGGTTAAAGGAAATGGAAGGAAATGTGGAAGCTGTGGACATCTTTTCTATGTCAAACCTGTACTCATTTTAGACATAATTTAATACTGCTTAAAGGCTCTGTGCATTACTGTAGTCCTATTTCAGAAGGTGGCATAGTGTTTAAGTTCATTTGATTGCCTCAGCAGCAGGCACTTGGAAGTGCGTACACCTTTGTATGCTTTTCCATTTATCATCTGCCGCTAAGACAATCATGATAACTACAATTAATGATTAACTTCTAAGAATAGTGGATTAATATATTGTGGACATTTTAACATACAATCCATGTATAGTGCCTGTGATAACTGTCAGGGTTCATGCGGTCATGGAAAATCTGGAAAAGTCATGGAATTTTGACAAGGCATTTTCCAGGCCTGGAAAAGTTTGGGAAAATCAGAAAAACCCACAAGGTTTTGGAAAAGTCATGGAAAATGGATATCTGTGTAATTGAATATACTGTAGGTTATTTACTTCTTTTCTGTCCTTGACCAATCACATACTCTCACATTATTAGTGCGGTGTAAGCATTATCTAAATCAATTTTACATAGATATAAGTATAAATTGAAACTAAATAGATTGTTGGGTGTTTTACAATATGCTGTAATACATTTGAACATTTATTGTTTTTCTTTTACCACGCATATGTTGACATTGCATGAAACATTAGGTCATGAAAATTTACTTTAAAGTCTTGGAAAAATCATGGAAAAGCCATGGAATTTTAGTAGTAAAAATATGAACCCTGAACTGTTTAACTAATATATACATTTATAACAATGGCTTATTAATCATGGTTAGTATTTTGCTTGTTTGTTTTGTTACATCATGGTCTTTTTTATTGTGTTAGATTTCTAATTGTATTTTTTGTTGTGTAACTCTATGAATTTCATTGACTTACAAAACAGTCAACTTTAACTTAAACTCCACTTTAACGTTTGATTGGATGTGACCAAAATATTTAGAATTATTGTGTCCATCAATCAATCAATCCATCAATCAATCAATCAATCAATCAATCAATCAATCAATCAATTGCTTACCTGCTTTAACAACCCAGTTCATCCATGTTTTTTTATGTTTTCGCTCTAAGTACATCCAAGATCTGAGTGACCTTGTCTTTAGTAAAACAATAAAGAAGGAATTGAGCTGAAACTGTGGTCCTTGGTGATTCATAAAATCCTTTTTAAGCCTTATAAAATGAAATAATTGGATGTATCATCAGGACCACTGGTATTACTGTTTTTTGTTTTTTGTTTTGTTTTTTTACTTTCAAAGTATCAGTAGCTGTTGATTGTATTTTAAGAATCACAAATGAGCACTGTTTCATCTACACTGTAACAAATAAATCCGTAAAATTTACAGTAAAAAACGACAGCTGTGGTTGCCAGTATTTCACCGTTAAAAATACGGTACAAACCGTAAAAGTAAATTTAACAGTAAACTACCGTATTTCATTAAATTATAGAGGTAATATGTCTGTATTTTGAATTACCATCATCTACACATCTTTTGTTACACAGATAGACACGTTAACACACCCATTTGCAGGTGGTGATGAGAAAGTTACATAATGAACCATTGCTCAACACAAACAACTTTACCCACAATCAGAAGAGTGTATCAGTGTATAAAAGGTGCTCAGTGTCATTCCCACAGCTACTAAACACCAGTATGGTAACACGCATAAAATTAAAGTCATAAAAATAAACATTGTTCATCAACATTAGATGTAATATCAATCTCTAAACTACATAACTGATGGGGAAACAACTAAAAAGATCCACAGTAATATCAACAAAAATCATAAAAAGTGACGTACCATGCAGGGAATTCTGGAAAAGTCAATTTATGCTTATTCACCGTACATATTAAGGAAACATACTGTTAACCACGTAATGGATTTTTACTGTAGCATTTTTACAGTTTTTTACCGTTGAAATCACGGCCATTTTTTACAGTGATATATTTTTTATGTTGTGTACTGCAGTAAATTAACAAGAAATGTTTATTTTGGTGTGATTTATCCCTGTCCATCATGACAAATTTTTGCAGGTATAGCTTCTCGAGCATAGCTCACACGCAGGACCTAAGGTCACACAAGCCCTGAAAATGCAAAGCAAGCACACAAACTAAACATAAAATGTCCGGTGTGCATATTCCACTCACATTCAACCGTCGATATGAATATTTGATACTCTAATATATTCAGTACACTGTGCATATGATGCAAAGCATGCAAAGAATATTGGCAGCATAACATGAATAGACATCAAAACAATGGAACTGAATAATTTTCCATATTAAATCTCAGACCTGCATTCAGTCACTTACTAGAGGATGGGCATCACCACCTCTGAATGTTTCTTTATTGCCTTGTCCTTCCCAGTAACTTTAAAAAAAAAAATGTGGTCACTAATAAAATAATTCAGAGCCGCAATACTCCTACATACTTCAGACCTAATCTCGTAAAACAGACTCCTGACTATTGGCATAAAATCTAGCACATAGCTTATTCTGAAAAATTCTGGCAGCACATTCAAATAATGGGGCAACAGGCAGGTTTTTCCAAACAACAAAAAGCAGAAAAGAGTTTTTGGTCAACTGTGAATATGTTTTATGCACTAAATATTTAGCACATTTACCTCTGAAAACAAAAAGGTATGTTATACCTTGACCAGCAGCAGTGCTCCAGAATTTTGTTGGCGAATAATAAAACGAACCTGGTTATTTGTGTGTTTTTTCTTTCTCTTCCAAATACGCACTCACTGTAACTGTCTGCTAACTTTTAAACATGCCTAACAATCTATTAATATAAAACTTTGACTAGTGTGAATTGGATAACAAAAGGATCTTAAATAAATTATTTTTATTAATAATAACATAATAACGTATTTCCCAGTGATGGGTTGCAGCTGGAAGGGGATCCGCTGCGTATAACATATGTTGGATAAGTTGGCAGTTCATTCCGCTGTGGCGACCCCAGATTAAGAAAGGGACCCAGCCGAAAAGAAAATGAATGAATAAATGAATGAATAATAACCTAAAAATGAACACTTTTTAGCAATCAAAATCTTGTAGAACCTTATACCTGCAACAAGCCTGGACAGGACGTCCGTAGATGACAGCAGCACACAACAAAAAGCATATTTTTTATCATGAATGTCACATTTTGTGTCTTTATGCGTTACAATGGTGCCAAAAGAGGATTGTAGAAAGGCAAATTATCATATGCATTTGTTTATATTGCTAAACATGTCTTTTCACCAAGAAGGTTTATACAGATTCCAATAGCAGATACTAATAAGATCAGGGTCTGGTTAATGTGTGTGGACTTTGGGGGTTTTAGGATGTGGACACATGTTGATTGGTCCGTTTGTATGGGCTTTGGTCACATGGTCAAGAAAGATACAAAATAGGTGGTAAACTTTGTTCTGGTCTTTTCCTGCTCTCTTTGAGGCCTGCTCTCTGTCTCTTTCTCTCTCCCTACCTCTGTCTCTTTCTCACTCTCTTTCTAACTTTATTTCACATTTAAGCTGGGTACAAGTAACATCATATGTTTATATCACGTTTTATCATTTTATACAGTTATTTGTAACTAATTCAGCTGTAACCATAGAGAATTATAGTCATTAAATAATTACATTTTCAAGTATTTGTGAATTACTTTTGATTTATCATCAACATGTAATTGCTCCATATTGCAATACAATACAATCAAATAATAATAACAACACTATCCCACATTTTTAGCTATTAATACTGCCCTCATTTCCGTAGAATTTCAGAATTTGGTTTGACTAGAAATGTACAGTTTTCCTCATTATACTGATAACTTTTTAGTCATTCTGTAAAAGCTCAAACTGCTGTAGTTAAAAACCCATCTTTACAGTAGTAACAACAATTATGCCAATTACTGTATGAATGAACCTTAAACATGAGTATAATGTCAAAGCATTTTACTATTCAGAAATGTGTAATTCCAACATGGAAGTTTTATAAGGACATAAATGAATATTGCACACATATATTTAATTTCAAAATTATTAGCCCTCATGTGCAAAATTTTTTCTTTTTCAAATATTTCTTAACAGATTAAGGACATTTTCACAGTATTTCCTATAATATTTTTTTCTTCTGGAGAAAGTCTTATTTGTTTTATTTTGTCTAGAATAAAAACAGTAAAAAAAAAACATTTTGAGGTATATTATTAGCCCCCTTAAGTATTTATTTTTTTCTGATTGACTACAGAACAAACCACTGTCATACAATGACTTGCCTAATTAACCAAACATAACATAATTAACATAGTTGAGCCTTTAAATCACACTTTAGGCTAAATACAAGTATCTTGAAAAATATCTAGTAAAACATTACATACCATCATCATGACAAAGACAAAAGAAATCAGCTATTTAAAATGAGTTATTAAAACTATTATGTTCAGAAATGTATTAAAAGAATCTCCAGTTAAAAAATATCTCTGTTAAACAGAAACTGGGAAAAAAATATATAAAACAATAAAAATTTTCCAAGAGGGCTAATCATTCTGACTACAACTGTACCTATCAGTTTTAATTTTCAACTAAATTTGTTTAGGTTTGACATTTGGAAACCTAAAATAATTTCATTATGTTACATAATTGTATTTTTTATATTGTTTTAGTTTCTGTTACCAATAAAGATTGCATTAATGTAGATTTGGTTACCTTCCTTAGTGCAGAACTCACAATATAAAGTTGTTGCACTGAAGCAGGGTTGAAATGCATTGTAGCATTTGATATCGAGCTGCAAACACAAGAAAAAAATATATTATCAGATTAAAAAGTGAATCTGTTATTTAATTTAGATAGCTATTACCACATAACAGTCAACATTTCACTTTTTAATAATTAAAGATGAGCCCCGCAAAACAAGCCTGTGCTGGTCCTTAATGGGCCCACTTAGGGCTAGCCTAAGGGCCCCCAGCAGGCTGCGAGCACAAGGCCCTTGAGAGTTTGCTCATTGGCCTCTTAATCCTGGCCCTGCATGGGGAGCCCTCATTTGGCCCCCCAGGAAAGCAACCTGCTCTGCGCCAGAACACTAGGCCTTCATGGGATAAATGTGAGCTGTCTTTTAGACTAGTTTTACAAATGCAAAATCTTAAATACAACACAAAACATCCCAAGAAAAACCTTCCTTCATCAAAAGAAAGTAAATAGATATATAATTAAAAAAAGTCCTATGAAACTAGAATACCGATTTTTTAGATATTAATTTCAGTATGCTAGTTTTAAAGATGTCTATTAGCTAGTGCGCTCCCAAACAAGGACAAAATTCACATTTAGGTGTTATAAAACTGATATACACACCCAAAGCTAGCATTTTGTCACTTCCGCCTAAATAGATCAACCTTTTGTTTTCACATCACCTCATACTTCAGTTTCTTATCAAATCTTGACCAATCAAATACTCTCTAGTATCTAACATGCCCCACCCCCTTCAAAACGCTTTACATAAGCTTTTCATTTGATGCGCTTGAGCTCAACTACTCCCACTGGCTGAGCTGAGGTAAACACAAAACACCATTGGCTGTTTTTTTTTAACAGGAAAGGAGCTACTCTATATTCCACCATCTCTTCATGTTTCAGTTAAGACTATCAAACATCGGATAAAAAATGTGCATTTTATGGGACCTGTAATCAACAAACAGGTCACGTTAGGCTTATAGGCGCTAACTACTTAAAGCGATCTCAATAAACTAACTCAAATAAGTTTTACATAAGATTAGAGCGAATAACAAACATGGACAACTCACTGTATATCTGCCTCAGAGTCCTATGGTTTTCCCGCATCACTCTTTCTTAAAGGGACAGAATGCAACACTTTTGAATACTGTTAGATTTAAGGAATTGGTTGTGGAGAGTGGCTAAACATTTATACTATGTGTAAACATAACCTAGTTTACAATATCTCTTAATTATACTTCATATGTGACATACAGAATCTACACAATATCTTTGTTTTCTTTCTTGTCATCTTAGAAGTACATAAGTGATTTAGAAATTATAGGAGTCTAAATTTTTAGTGCTTCATTTTTCGGTAATGAACCATTATTAAGCATTAGCAAGTAATTAAATCATTATCTGTTAAGTATTAACTCTACATTAATAGACGCTAGTAAGCAGTTTATAAATACAGCTACAAATACTGTATTCTTGACTTATAATTTATAATGTGCTTAATGGCTGTATTTTCATACTTTGTTATTGATTATTTTTTCATTAATTAAGTATTGCATTATTTACAAACTGGTTATTTAAGAATAGTTGGTGCTATTTTAAGATCACTCAGAATGCATAAGTAAATGATTAATAAACTAATCAAATTAACATTTATAATACTTATTATTCAGGCATATATTCATAGTTATTTTGTATGTTAATAAATGCTTTATTAACTTAACTTCATTTAATTGTGTGACCTAATCTAAAGTGAGGACTTTTTATGCTTTATAAATCCTTATTAAATGACAATTAAAGGCTCAGTTCTATTCTAAATAGGAAAAAAGTGGCTTTATTAATTTCTATTCATTTGAAGATACACAAATGAAACTGTATGTCTTACTGAAACTGTCTTATGTAAAATAAAATTACTGTACAGTTTAGAAATCGCTAAATAACTTTGAAATATTGTATTTTAACATATTGTTAAATTAATATATTCACTCAATATATTAATTATTCACTCAATACTTATTTAAACAACACAATTCTGGAGATTTCATTGGAATAACTTAATTTTTTATGTTCAATCCATATAAATTTGTGAAAAGTGTTAAGTTAGCTTGTTAAGTTAGCTTAATTTGTGTTGGGACAACATGAATGAATTGTGTGGAAACCTGCATTTTTTACAGTGTTGTTGTTTTATCCAATTTTATTTAATTCTATTTATTTTTAATAGTATTTTGACACTCCTGTTATTCGGCAATGTTTAAAGTTTACAGTTATTTTATTATTTAGATAAGATTGTAAACATTTATTGTTCATTTGATACCTTTAATTGTCATTTATTAGGGATTTACAAAGCATAAATAGTCCTCACTTTAGATTAGGTCACAAAATGGTATGAAGTTGAGTTAATAAAGCATTTATTAACATGCATAGTAACCATTGCTATATGCCTGAATAATAAAATATATAAATGTTGATTTGAATAGTTTAGTAATTGTTTAATAACTCATTCTGAATGATTCTAAAAGCCACCAACTACTCTTAAATACAAATGGTTTGTAAATGATGCAATACTAATTTAGTCATGGAAAAAAATCATTAACAAAGTTTGAAAACACAATCATTAAGCACATTGTACATGTGCTTATAAGTCAAGAATACAGCATTTGTATCTGTATTTATAAACTGCTTACTAACATCTATTAATGTAGAGTTAATGATTAACAAATAATGAATTCACTGTTTGCTAATGCTTAATAAAGGATTCATTGTGTGTAGTTAGTATAAAGCGTTACCCATTTTTCGAAACCTTCCTGTTTGTTTCCAGCTTTAAAAAAAATAATAAAGAAATAAAAACTAGTAATATATAAATAAAACACAGTGGATTTCAAATGTGGTCTCAGACTTTTGGACCCCAACTGTGATTCTGACCTTCAGGTGAGTTTGAAGCTGAGAAGGTTGGACAAAATCTTTATTAGTTTTCGCTCGGGTAATACTGAAAGATTTACTTCATAAAAAATGAAAAGGAAAGCGTATCATATTCCAATAATTCAAAGGGCGACCCCACAGATGTCTGGGCTGAGCCCCAAATACCGCCTGATCCTTGAAGCGCCTGCTGCTGAGCACTTTATACAGCAAGTCAATCAAACTTTTATGCATAAACTTGTTGAGAAAGAAAAATAATCTTTCTTTCTTCCTCTGCCGCGCCGTGGACAGAGCGAGCGAGCAGTCAGATAGATGGACAGACAGCGGTTGAAGGCAATCTGAAAGCACTTGAGGACAAAATGAGGCTCTGTGAGGGCTATAATCATGGTCAGTACTGAGCGCGCTCTGTTGTGCGCCACTGTCCGTGGTGCTGAAAAGGCCTCTTTGCTACTGCAGAGTTCAGCATGTCATTTTCTTGGTGGTTACAGTGTGATGTGAGGACAAAAACAAGCGCACATACTCATACACACATCACGTCTTTCTCTGCTGCTGAGACCCCATTGTATGATTGCTTAAGAAGACTGTTAAAGGGATAGTTCAGCCAAAAATAAATTCAATCATCATTTACTTAGCCTTTAGCTGCTGCAAACTTGTATGATTTTTATTTATTTATTTATTTTTGTTGTGGAAGACAGTTATTTTTTAAAAAGACTCAAGAGTGCCATAAAAATATCATTAAAGTGATCCAGTCAACATCTGCTCTTTATATTTACATTTTTTGAGAGCTCTAAAATCATTATACTCAGAAAAAAAACGTAAATCAATTTCTCTATTGCTCATTTAAAATGGTTTATTTTATATAATATCTGAATTAAATGATAAAAAGTTACTTATGCACTTTGCAACTTGCATGATTTTTTCTTTAAAAAATACATTTGACATTTTCTTTATTTTACACAATATATAGTAGTCTAGCAATCTAGTATGATAAATAATGCAGAATCTTAATTAGTGCTCAATAACCCTCGTGTTGCTTTAAATGTGCATGACTGATTTTCTCACTATGAAAAAATATTTCAGAAACAAATCGTATCAAAATCTGATCAAGATTAAGCTGGAATAGACCTCATACAGCTTACTTTTACTATATTTATTATAAAATAGCTTAACAAACACAAAAATCTTAAATACAATGCAAAATATACCTGGAAAGACCCTGCTTCAGAAACAGAATGTAAATATACACTCATTGGCCACTTTATTAGGTACACCTGTCCAACTGGTTTTTAATGCAAATTTATAATCCGCCAATCACATGGCAGCAACTCAATGTATTTAGGCATGTAGACATGGTCAAAACAATCTGCTGCAGTTCAAACCGAGCAACAGAATGGGGAAGAAAGGTGATTTAAGTGACTTTGAACATGGCATGGTTGGTGCCAGACGGGCTGGTCTGAATATTTCAGAAACTGCTGGGATTTTCACGCACAACCATGTCTAGGGTTTACAGAGAATGGTCTGAAAAAGAGAAAATATCAAATCAGCGCCCATCAGTTCTGTGGGTACAAATGCCTTGTTGATGCCAGAGGCCAGAGCAGCATAACTGGTTTGAGGTGATAGAAAGGCAACAGTAACTCAAAAAACCACTCGTTACAATCGAGGTATGCAGAACAGCATCTCTAAATACACAACACGTCCAACCTTGAGCCGGATGGGCTACAGCAGCAGAAGACCACACCAGGTGCCACTCCTGTCAACTAAAAACAGGAAACTGAGGCTACAATTCACACAGGCTCACCAAAATTGGACAATAGAAGATTGGAAAAACGTTGCCTGGCCTGATGAGTCTCAATTTCGACAGCGACGTTTGGATGGTAGGGTCAGAGTTTGGCATTTAAACCATAAAAGCATGGATCCATCCTCTCCACTCAACAGTTTAGGCTGCTGGTGGTGGTGTAATGTGTGGGAGGTAATTTCTTGACACACTTTGGGCCCATTAGAACCAATTAAGCATTGTGTCAATGCCACAGCCCACCTGAGTATTGTTGCTGACCATGTCCATTCCTTTATGACCACAGTGTACCCATCTTCTGATGGCTGCATCCAGCAGGATAACGTGCAATGTCATAAAATGTGAATCATCTCAGAATAGTTTCTTGAACATGACAACAAGTTCACTGTACTCAAATGGCCTCCACAGTCATATTCACACAGTCACAGGAAAATTTCCAGTACCTTGTTGAATCTATGTCACGAAGGATTAGAGCAGTTCTAAAAAGCAAAAGGGGGTTCAACCCAGTACTAGTAAGGTGTATCTAATAAAATAGCCGGTAAGTGTATATATTTCAATCCATGCTTATAGTTACTGCAATAGCAATAATAATAATAATAATAATAATAATAATAATAATAATAATAATAATAATAATAAAAAATGTATCATGCTTGTCTTTTGTGGTTCACAAGGCTGGTCTTAATGATTCATTCACGAATCAAAGTGATCAATTTCTCAAGTTACATTATCTAAGTGTGAAAAAGCATAGATTTTGGCCTATTTCTCCCACTAACTACAGCTTGAAAGTGCACTGCCTATTTAAAAAAAAATATGTAAAATTGCCTTTTATAATATTAATTATATATTTATAACCTATAACAAGGTTACAAAGCAATTTATTTCAAATATTCAAATGATAATCACAGCAATTACAAACAAAAAAGTCCTAAGATGTTCCTCTTTTCTGCTCAGAGTATCATTTGCTTCATGAAAGCCTTGACCTCTGACCTTTTGCAAAAAGAAAGTTCACACACTCTAACTAAATTAGCCCATTTGTCTAACTTTACATAACTTTTTTCATTGTCCATTTTTTCCAAACCCTTATTACACCGTACAGGCTGCTTTTATAGTGTTTTTTTTTGCAATCTTTTTAAAGCTTAAAAGCTTCCGTCCCCATTCACTGTAATTGCATGGAAAAGAGCATGGAAAATTGTTTCCTTTTGTGTTCCCCAGAAGAAAGAAACTCTGGTCGGTTTGGAAAATCTGCACGGTTCTGTCTCCCATTTCACATTTGGAGAAAGTTTGAGAGCAAACGTCGACTGGATTGCATTTAATGTATCATCTATCTATAATGCATTAGCCCATGTGTGTATGTGGTGTTAAATAAACTGTTGCTGTGCCAACAGCATTGTTGCTTTTGATGAACTGTTGACACACATACACAAACCTCCTCATTCTGCTTTTCTCCCCCAGTGCTTCTTCTCCTTTGATAACATGTGCAAGTCTCTCTCTCACTCTTTTATCTCCTTCTCCTCTCTCTCTCCTTCTCTAGCAGCGTGTGGGTGGCTGGTCTATGGCGCAGAGCTTAAAATAGATGTTCCCTCTTCGTAAATGGGGGCTGACAAACAGTTGTGGGGGGTGTCGGGGAAGTAGGTTCAAACAAAAACGCATATGCATTTAAAGACGAGGGCTAGAGGATATAAAGAAAGCGTGTAGTCGCAGCGTGAATGCATGGCAGCAACGAGACGTCCGTGTTGACAGAATGATGCAATATATGGATAAGATCAGATGCAGATCCCTAAAGAGAAGCTCTCGGTTGAATCGTCGTGCAAACAGAGGCAAGGAGGGTTTTTACATTAGACTGAACGCAATCACCAAAATGAAAATGAGTATGACTGTTGCTATTGTTGAAGCCATTACCTATAATGCTCTCATCAACATTATCAAGAGATTGCGCGCGCTCCCTAAGCCAGATCCGAAGGGAGGAGAGCGCGCGCTATAATCCAGAATTCATTTAAAAATAAAACGTGCACTTTGTACATGTTCATTGACTATGAAAATTGAAAATTAATACTCTGAAGTTGAGAGTTAAGTAAGAAGTGAAAGTAAAAAAAAAATGGAGGTAATAAATAATTAAACGTAATTAGTCGAGTCGGGGCTGTGAGCGCAATATAGTTTGAGTGTAATTTGTCAAGCGCTCCAAATTTGTGATAAGTGTTGATGCAGCTAATCAAGAACTTGGCACAAACCTCGCTTTTTTCACTTCCCAAACATTTTTCTTTACAGAACTTTAAAGGCATCCATGCTGTGATTCTAGATGGGCCCTGCCGAATCTGAGCAGTCAGCATTTTTCAGCGTTATCATCTCCTGACACATCTCTGCCCTGCTTAAGATAAGTGACATGACATCTCATCCAACGGATCGTAATGTGGGAGAGCATTGCGGTGCGCGCGCGTTTGTGTGCGTGCAGGTCATATTTCTCAACAGGGTGACATCACCGTGTCACACTTCCCATCCACTTCCGACCCCAAGGAGTAAGTATTAATAAGCACACTGGGCTGGGTTCCAACAACTGCTGTGCTTTACCATGTTAAACCTTATTTTCTCTCTGTCACTGGCTCTCTGTCTTCAACACACACTCGCATTTTGCAGGAAAGTGCTTGGTCATCATACTGGGCCTACTGCCTCGTTCTCATCATACAACATTTATTCCCTCTAGCTCACTTATGGAGGTATCTTTTTTGATAGGGACATCTGAGAGTCCTGGTTCATTTTTTTGCCAGAAAATAGATTAACTATAATAAAGAATGAAAAAGAAAGACTTGCGCGCTATTGGTTCATATAAAAGGTTGATGTCTTGTAATTTATTTTTATGCCAGTAGGTGGCGGCAAGTAACTGTTTTTGTTATTAAGTCATTGGCTGAGTCCAAATTCACCTACTTCTCGACCATATACAGCTGTATGTGACAAAAGAAGTATGTCCGATTCCACAGTACTCATAAAAGAGGAGGCAAAATAATCAAATAACCAATACTTTTGGTGGGGCGTGCATCTGATGGACATTTGTAAAAATGTATTTTGAGTGCCATGAGAGATGATTTACTCTTAAAAATGCTGCCTCCCAAATTAGGTTTTCAAATCAGTACAGTAGAAGAACAATTTCTGGTTCCTCAATGAGTTCTTAGAACTTTTTTCTTTGAGTCAAGAACACTGTAATAATATAAAGGATATTTCTTGACCGGCTGCACGGTGGCATGGGTAGCACGATCGCCTCACAGCAAAAAAGTTGCAGGTTCAGTTGATGTTTTTGTGTGGAGTTTGCATGTTCTCCCCGTGTTGGTGTGGGTTTCCTCAGGGTGCTCCGGTTTCCCCCACAGGTCCGAAGACATGCAGTATAGATGAATTGGGTAAGCTAATTTATCTGTATGTGTGTGAATGAGTGTGTATGGATGTTTCCTAGTGATAGGTTGCAACTGGGGGCTCCGCTGCGTAAAACATATGCTGGATAAGTTGGCGGTTCATTCCGCTGTGGCAACCCCAGATTAATAAAGGGACTAAGCCGAAAAAATGAATGAATGAATAAATATTTCTTGACCATAAAGAACTTTTATTGACATTAAAGGCTCATAATGGAACCAGAGATAAAAAAAATATATATCATATTTACAACTGTATGAACTGCAAAAGGTGGCATGGTGGCTCAGGGGTTAGCACTGTGGTCTCAAAGCAAGAAGGTTGCTGGTTCGAGTCCTGACTGGGCCAGTTGGCATTTCTGTGTGGAGTTTGGATGTTCTCCCTGTGTTGGTGTGGGTTTCCTCCGGGTGCTTTGGTTTCCCCCACAGTTCAAACACATGGTGAATTGGGTTAACAAAATTGGCCGTAGTGTATGAGTGTGTGTGTGTGAGAGAGAGTCTGTGGGTGTTTCCCAGTACTGGGTTGCTGCTGGACGGGCATTCACTGCATAAAACATATGCTGGAATAGTTGACGGTTCATTCCGCTGTGGCAGCCCTTGATAAATAAGGGACTAAGCTGACTGAAAAAGAATGAATGAACTCCAAAAAAAAAAGCAATGCTGATGCTGTTAAGAGATAGTTCACCAAAAATGTACTCTATTTACTCAACCTTAAGTGGTTCCAAACCTTTTTTAGTTTATTTATTCTGTTGAACACAAAGAAGATAGCTGGAAGAAAACTGGAAACCTGTAACCATTGACCTCCATAGTATTGGTTTTTCCCACTACGGAGGTCAATGGTTACAGGTTTTCGGCTTTCTTCAAATTATCTTCTTTTGTGTTCAACAGAACAAAGAAGCTTGTAAGTGATGGATGAGTAAATGATGACAGAATTTTTTATTATTGGTTGAACTATCTCTAAGTCAGACATGGCCAATGGAGTAAATATGAATTTAATTAATTCTACACACATTCATACTACACTGAAGTAAGTATTTCAAGACCTCTAGAGAGTGTGCCATTTTGAATGTAACCATTGAGTCATTCACACAAACAGCTCAATCAAACCTCACAGTTCATGGATTAACTAGTGACACACTGGATCCGAAATAGAACAGTTCCTTAAAATACAGTATGCTAAAAACAGTGTGAAAATGTATCAGGTCCAAATTTAGTTTTGGAAAGCAGTAGGCGAAAAGTACCCAGACGACCTACTTCTGAAGAGTGTATCCGATAGTAGAGGATTTATGAATGGCAATTAACAAACTGAATTTCTCGACTATATATATATAGACTATATACAGTATATACAGTACATGTATATATGTGTGTGACTCTAGATGTGGTCCCTATGTTGCAAATTTTTGTGGCAATAACAAAAAATACACTTTAAGGGGCATTTTTACACCACAAATCCTTAATACGTAATACTCATTATTAAGTAAAGATTGTGCTCCATGAAGATATTTTGTAAATTTCCTACTGTTAAAAACATCAAACCTTAATTTTGGATTAGTAATGTGCATTGCTAAGTAATTAATTTAGACAAATTTAAAGGAAATTTTCTCAGTATTTGGATTTTTATTAAACCTTTTTTAAACCGGATTCCAATATACAGTATGTAAATATTGCCCTATCCTACCAAAGTATACATCAATAAATAGTGTATTTATTCAATTTTCAGATAATGCATAATTTCCAAAAATTGAAACTCATGACTGGTTTTGTGTTTCAGGGTCACAAATTTAATCAAGTTTTCCTTATTTTATACATAAACTTCATGTATTTGTATATTTTGCATTATTTTTTGTAGCATTTAGTGTTATCATAAATACAATTCTCTTGATGTCTGTATGTTTGGAATGAATTTGACATGGTTTTTGTATCATAATTTACATGACCAACAAAACATTTTTAGTGTTACAGACTACTAAAACTGTCAATAAAAATTCACTTTGATTTTCAACAACAACAAACAAAGCTGGAGGTGCAGAGATCAAGATCTTAAGGGAAGTTTAGATAAAGAGAAAACACCCATGCATCACAAAATATTTAAATTACCGAACATATTTAAGAGTCTAGACTAGGGTTGCACAATTTTGGAAAAAAACTGACATTGCAATATTTTTTTTATCCGCATATATATTATGATATTGAATATATCATGTCACCAGATGAAATAAATAGGTCTATTGGGAAAGAATGCATACTTTTAGATACTGTACATTGGGATGGTTTTGTAAGGTAGTGCATGTACATAAAATATAAAAAAACACAAACATTGAGACAAACATACAGTAGAGCAACAATACTGTACAAAAAAAAAATACAGTGCTGTACAATGTTCTGGCAATATTCAGATACACAAATTTATTAATCAAATGTAAAATGACACTGTATATTCATTGTATATATAGATAAATACAATTAATCTTTCTTAACGTTTAAAAAATGTAATTTCTTATGCCTGAATATTTTGAACTGACTTAAATGATAAAAACACACAAATGATAAACGTTTTGGTAACTTTATGATTAAACATTGCAACAACTTAAAATCAGGAGTATTTTCAAGTGTAGCTCCGGGTCAATTATAATACCAGTTCGACATTGCAGATTCTGCGAAGTGAAAATTGCGGATACGCACATTGAAATATTGATGCTTAAACAATATATTGTGCAGTCCTAGTGTAGACAATTATGAATGAATTTAAACAGTGAAATGACCTCATGGTGTACTCTCCATCATGTGCTTTTAAGCCCACTTGAGTTTCTTCCGGTGAACAAGAAGATATTTTGAAGAATGCTGATTTCTGGTACATATTTAACTTCCAAATACTATGGATGCCATTGGGTTCCATCAAGCATCATTTGATAACAATGGACTTGATGGTCCATTTGAGTATTAATGGACTGTCTGCTTAATATCTGCTGATACTGCTCATTCAACAGACATTTAACTGACTATAAGAAACTCTGCAAGTACATGTCAACTCACACTAACCAAAACCCCAACCTGAGTCTACTTATAATCTAATGAGAATTAGCTGCAATGTACCTTAAATTCAACAAACGGATCATCAAAATAAAGTGCGACCCAGCATTTTTCAAAATATCTTTTTAGGTTCAACAGAAGAAAAGAAACTCCAACAGGTTTTGAACCAGTGAACGCAAGTGAGTGCATTTTGGCAGAATACATTTTTTTAATGAACTATCCCTTTAAATTGCCCATACACACGGTTACAAGACTGCGATCCCCGACTCCATCAATAAAATCATTATGCCAGCATTTGGGAGAAAGACCGACCATAATACACAAGCTTAAATTATAGCTAAGTTCATCATTAAGAACAGCGGCCGCTCCCCAGTGCAGCGTAAAGTGGCTCTTAATGGACATGTATTCTCGGCCCTCATAATGGGAGCTTGAAGCTCGGCTGGCCTGACTTAATTATGATTCAGTTTTTACAGTGTCATCAGCGAGGCTCACGGCCCGGGCTCTGCTCTGCTCTGCTAAAACCACCAGAAGTGACTTTGAGGAAAAATAACATGGCGTTACTCGGACCTGGGTGAGTTTTTGTCCTTATTGTTTTTAAATGTCAGTAGTTTCTGTAAGATGTCATCATGTTAGTGATGTGCAGCGTTTCTCTCTCTCTCTCTCTCTCTCTCTCTCTCTCTCTCTCTCTCTCTCT
>CAIGQZ010032312.1:16545559-16568781 GCA_903798205.1 Danio tinwini
TTATTATTATTATTATTATTATTATTATTATTATTATTTGTGTTTTTCAAAACACAGTAATTGAGAGTTTCTGTATTTTGTCATTCACATGTTTTTAATTTATTTACGGTTTTGAACTGCATTATAGGACCTTTTTTTCTGCTATGTCAACTTTTTACATAGAAATTTCAACTCTGAAGTTTAACAAAGTGACCTTTATTGACATGTTATTAGTTTTAAGTAATGCTGTATAAGAAATAATATATATAGAAATAAGTACGCAAAAAAACAAAAAAAATTTACAGGTTTTTATTTTTTTTCAAAGTTTGGTACTATAATTTGCAACACCAATACACTCAAACTTTTTTACTTTTCAACATCAAAGGTTGTTGGAGAAAATATCAAAATTTCATTATGCAATTCAAAAGCCCAAATAAACAGAAAAACTGCTGTCACAAGAAGGATCAGGAACCAGAGTATATGAACAGTTTATTTAAAGGATGGCAGATATAACAGAATCCCAATGAAACTGATTGGCAGGATGGAGATGGGATGACCAGATGTAAATGGCGTGACCGGAGGAAAGTATACTGGGAACCAGGAACACAGATAGCTGGATATGGGGATCAATGTCAACCAGATAGGGAACCAGGATAAACCACACTAGGAAGGAGAGATGCAGACGCTGGAGGTCACAAGGAATGAGAAAAGTGAGTCACTTCGAATAGAGTATAGACAACTATCTTGATCAACAACTATCTTTATCAACAACTACTTTGAACATTTAACAATTACAGCAATGATCTTAAAGTTTAGTGACTTTTCTTTCTATTTATACCTAGAAAGTAAGGGGGGAAAAAAGTCAGGAAAGTGGGTGTGTCCAGCTCTGTTTATGTGGGAGTGTCAGGGGAAGGAAAAAGGGAAGGTTTTGCAAAAATGGGAGTTTCTATTTGGGCATGGCTGATTTTCACAGAGGTAAAACAAGCACACAGACGCAGGGGAGAAAGACAGTGACTGCGTTTACATGGACATCAGTATTCAAATTGTTTGCCAAATTAATAATTTGTCGACTTTAACTGGCGTTTGGCACTTTCATTCAGAAACATTTCCTGCATGTCCCATGTGACTAACGACATTGTATGAGAGGAACTGCTGGAGAGTGTAGTTTTAATGGAATGCTTGATACCGCACGGCGAATGTGAGAAAAAAATCTCAGTAACTCATTTCTCAGTAACTTAGATGCACTCGGTAGGTAGCGTCAGAAAGCTGTGTGTGTATAGACTATCCTGTCAAAATGTGGTGAAAATCCTACACGATGGTAGTAGTTTGATTGCTGTGTTTACATGTTTACATTCGGAGAGCAGCCTTTACAGCGGATCTTTCAGTCTATATTATTGTACTATAATATTGCAGTGATATTAACAAAACTGTAAACTTAGTAACTCATTTTGACTAAGGTATGTCATTAAAAACTGAAAAAGCACTGCTGACAATACGAACTAACTTTGCCATCTGAATGAACAAAGGGCACTGATCTCACACACACTTACCAAATCTGTAGCAACAGGACAATCAACACAAACTGGAACAGTGTTTTTTTTTAAAAGGAGACAATCGGTAAAACCGGATTTCATCACTTCCAGATGCGAAAAACTCTCGGGTAAAAATGTTCTTACAAACATATTTCTGTCGCGTGCACTATAATCCACATGTGAGTCCAGCTGCGCTCTCATAGCGGGGAAATAAAAACAAAACCTTCGTTGCAGCACATTCATAAACGCAGCACATTAATAAACGCAACACTGACGACCCATGTCTCCAAATTCTTGTTCTTCCATTTGTTTTGGCAACACAACGTGGCGTCTCTCTGTCGTCTGAATACTGTAACAGGTAAAAAAAAGTCTTCGAAGCTATCATGCTTATTAATAAGGTTGCACCGCATACACAATAGAGCGCGCTGATTGGTTTGAACCAAGTTTTTCTCATGAATAGATGCTGCACGCTCAGAAACCTCCCGATGCACTCGCAGGTACAGACATCCACTCTCCACGCTGGGATACACACAAGTATCTAATCGCCGTGATGCACCTTAAAAAATTAGTTTTGAACCGTAAGAACGAATTTGCTCAAAATAACGCAAAAACAACCAATTTTCACTTTTTAGTGAAATATATATATATGTCATAATAGTTATTATAGCTGCGTGGGACACATATATGACTGTCAACAGCTCAAAAATTTGTTTTTTTTACACATTTACTAATGCATTATTAACATCCAACTTCATGCTTCTTAACATTAATGCACCGTGAGTTAACAATGAATTACTTTATTTCCATTAGTTAACATTAGCAAAGATGAATATATATTGTAATAAATGTATAATTCATTGTTTGTTTATGTTAGTAAATACATTAACACAACCTTATTGTAAAGTGTTACCATAAAATGTGTAACTCCACACATTTTTAGTTATCATTATCAATCAGGGCATTATTCTCCCAACACACACTCATCTAAAAAAAATGCAATGCTGTTCAAATACAGCAGCAGATGAAACTGTGATTCTCTGATTCACGAGGAGTGTACAGCCGTGTTATTTGTTCTTGAGTCGTGTCAGAGTGTTTGTGGGTTGTTCTGGCAGCCTCCAGTTACAGCTCTTACTTTGACAGTTTTTGCCCTCGGCCATCGGCCTGCACAATCTATCTCTCCTTTTTTTTCTTCTTCTTCAGATCAACCCTCTTTTATCTTGTTCCTCGGCATCGCATTGTGATTTTGTTATTTCATCAACGGATTGCTTATCTCTTTTCTTAAGATGTCTTTTATTGTTTTTCCCTGGAGCTTTTTTTTTTTCTGAGGTGGTGATATAGTCTAGATCCAGTCTTGACTTGACAGAAAAAGTATGCTCTTCATATTAATGATTGATTTATAAAACGGTCCTCTGTTGATAAGCTCCTGGAGTAACATCATCATCTGCCCGCTTATAACATATAGCATTTCAAAGCATGTTATATTTTGTACTTAAAAAGTGTGTGTGTAGAGGATTCATATTAAAGGTTTCATCCCAAGCTTATGTTGCTGATTCCAAAATGTTGTTTAAGACCGTGTGTGAATTATGCATTGACTATCAGGATGGCTCAATATTGTTTAGGTAATGTTAGTTTGTGTAATGCATGCTGTATGGATGCTTCGGTGAACCAAATTCATCAATTTGAATCTAATTACATCTAATTTGTTTATCAAATGTATTTAAGTTTTCTGTGTTTTGAAGGATATTGAGTGTTTGCTGTCCTACAATAACCTCTGATTGGATTTTTTTAGCTAATGTGTGATTCTCAAAGACGATCTACAGTATTTTTTTATAAAACAGACATAGACAAGTTTGCATTCCTGCACCAATAAATAGATGACCATGAAATAATGCACTTATTTTACTGTTTAACTTCCATGTGCGAGCATAGGTGATTATTAATTACCAATACAAACTACTGTATGTGTCTAATTTTGCTTTACTTCTTTAGCTATTTGTAGATACAGATGCCTATTTTTACAATAAATGTGTTTTATTTTGCCTTTTAGGCTATTCGTAGATACAGACACATTTTTACTAAACAAATTCTTATTTTTCTTTACTTTTAATCTGTTTGTAGATACAGACAGCTATTTAACAAGAAATGTGTATTATTTTGCTTTACTTTTAGGCTATTTGTAGATACAGATGCCTGTTTTTACAAGAAAATTGTCTTATTTTGCTTTAATTTTAGGCTTTTTGTAGATACAGATGCCTATTTTAACAATAAATGAGTTTTATTTAGTTTTATTTTTAGGCTATTTGCATGAACTTGGATGTTAATAATGCATTAGTGAATGTTGAATTATGACTAATAAATGCTGTACAATTGTTGTTTATGATTAGTTCATGTTAGTAAATGCATTAACTAATGAACCTTATTGTAAAGTGTTACCGATGCCTGTTTTTACAAGAAAAGTGTCTTATTTTGCTTTACTTTTACTTTTAAGCTATTTGTAGATACAGACACCTGTCTATCATAATCCAGAAGTGCCGGTTTCAAACCACTGAGTAAATATTGTCCTGAATGCTGTATCATCTGGTTCGATCATACATTCACAATGGTATGAACCATTTTGGGGGTGGTCAAATGTATATTATATCATCAGTTATTTTAATTATTAATATTATTATTAAAGATAAAGAAAATTTCTAACTAACTAAAGAGCTGACTCCCCAACATGTCTTGTTTTGACAAGGCGGATCAGGGGGTGTGGGGGGGACTGACCGACCAACCAATACCAAACATGGAAAGTCCCAACCGACAGTGTTTTCAAAAGTAATCCAGAAAAAGAAAAGCCCTCGCGGCCACCTGATTTTTACCACGTTTTCAGATTTTACCACGTTCTCAACCTGTTATTTACTTGTTTATTCAATTTTTGTCATGACAACTTGACATTATCAAGACAACATAACCTGTCATAAATGTGTCATAAACATGATTATAATGAGACCATAATAATTGTGTCATAAATATTTTTCTGAACACTTTCTTCAGTGGAACAAACGTTAAAATATTTAATTAATATAAATTTTATTTTTAAGAGAGTCATTAACATTTAATTATATTTTAATGACAAAATCTGCTTGTATCGCTGGAAGTGAAGTCCAAAATATATTAATGGCACTGTTATAAAATGTATGACATATTTATAATGGCTTCATGACAATCATGTTTATGACAGATTTATGACAAGTTAACAGCTTGTGATGTATTTGCTTGTCAAGTTGTCATAACAATGTCATCTTTGTGTTTAAAATGATATAACTGAGCAAATGATACTTGAAGGTCCCATGAAATTAAAATAAGTTTTTTTTAAATGATCAGAATTGTTAGTTTTTAAGATATTTATTAGCTTGTATGCTCCAAATGTGCATTTAGAAGATGTAAAACTGATATAAACATGTAAAGCTTGTAGTCTGTCACCTCCGCAAGCATAACATTTCATTTACATTCATCATGATGTATGTTATGTGATTTATAAAGGTTCCATGACAGTCTTATGAACACCCCTTCAAGTAAAGTGTTACTCAAGAATTCACAATCCTGTCAAAGTTTTTCGCATCACAGAAATCACAAGCTCCTACTAGTATTAATCTCTGCAGCAGCCACATGGCTTTCTGCCCGTCAGGTGACCCGTTTCAGCTCAGGTAATTCATATTTAAATCAGGTCAGGGAACTCAGATGCAATATCACGCACATTAGCAGGTCGTGTGTGTCCGTCAGTCACTAAGTGTATGCACTTTGACTGAATACCTTATTAGTAGAGTTGTCCTGTGGTTCATGCACTGAAAAATCAGACCGGTTAAATGGACCGAAGGCTCCTGGGGCCCTTTATAATCAAGCAGGCTAAATGAGGCACCCTGTGAGGAAAAAAAAAACCCTTAACTCAAAAGTGCTGACACAGCCAAAAACACAAAGCTCTATTTTCCCTTCAAATTAGCAGAATTATGGTGCCCGTTGATGCTAATCTAATTGCAGCTAAATTTGACAGAACTTAATGTGTCCTGGTGGAAAATTAAATTTTATGAATTACAGATATAAGCCATAAAATTGAAGACCAATTAAAAGAGCTGATTGATCCATTGATGGAGTTTAGTGTTATTGGTTGTGAAAAAAAAACACTTAGGATTAGTTCACACAAAACTGAACATTCTGTCATCATTTACTCACCTCTATGTTATTTTAAACTTGTATGACCTTCTTTCCCAGGTAACAGAGAGTGTTCCCTTAACTTCAACCATTTTGTAAAGGTTATGTAAATGTTAAGGTAAAATAGCATTCATAGAATGTGCTTTTTAAATTATTAATATTTGATATGCAGTCTTGTAATGCTGGGAGAAGGTTCTTTTTAACATTTTCAAAATGTTCACAGAAAATCTGAATTTTTCAATGCCCTTATTATGTCATTTGTTGGATGTTGATTATCTTAAAATCCTCCCGTACAAATATGCATTCATAGAATTATACACTGTACTATATATATATATATATATATATATATATATATATATATATATATATAATAATAACATTCTAGAAACATTTTGACAACTATTTTAGAACACACATTTGTCATTTGAGCTCTAAAAGACAATATCAACAATCAACAATAGACAATTTCAATAGATTTTAGTTTTGCCTTTACAAAGAAGACAATAGGGTCCAAGACAACACAGTTTGACCTTTATTGACATTTTATGAAATAATTTATTTTCTCGAAGATAAAATAAAGCTATAAGGTGACAACAGAGGCTAGTATGTCTAAGAAGGCCAGACTTAAAACATATTTTTCATTATCTATATAAATATTGAAATCACCAACATTTAAAACTTTATCTGTGGCCAGAACTTTTTCGAACAAGAAATCTGCAAATTCTTTTGTAAAGTTGGTGTGGTCCCCTGGAGGCCTTTATACAGTTGCCAATATAAATTTAGATTGACATTTATTGTTTATATTACACACTGAAATATACAACACTATTAATATTACTTCCCTATTAAGTCAGATAGCTGAGTAACACTAAATGTATAACTATATATTATGCCAACGCCTCCACCTTTTCTTTTTAAGACGAGGCTCATGTTTATAATGATATCCTTCTGGTGAAGACTAGTTTAGGGTCATGTAATCATCTGGTTTTAGCTAGGTTTCTGTTAGACAAAATGTATCTAGCTTTAGATCGGTTATCAAATCATTAACAAAAAGAATTTTAAAGAAGAGTGATCTTATGTTCAATAATCCAAGTTTTATCTTTTGATTACCTTTATTTTTTATTTGATGGACATCAATAAGATTGTTACCTTTGAAAGACTTTGGGTGTTTTTTTTATATTTAGAGGTTCAGGGAACAAACACAGTCTCTATGATAATATATCTAGATGGCTCTATGTGCTGCAGATGATTTGAGTTTGGTAAACTGTGGAGGCTAGCAGACTGTTGGTTTAGCCAGTCTGTCTGCTCCTTGGCCTCAAAATTTACTTATTTGGTTGTAGTGAAACTGATTTTCAAAACTTGAATGTGCACCAAACTGAAGCATGCTTGAAAGCAGTGCATTAAAGAGAACCTCAGAATAGTTAGCAAGTGATATGAAGGCAACCCTGCCTGTTTTTTGCAGAACTGAACTGCTATTAATAATGTTTAATTTGTTGGATTGGCACACCATCATCATTTCCCAGATGATTTACATGAATAAAAACATTTTTGATGCCTTCTCCCTCTGAGTAGGCAGAGGTAAACAGCTGCTGCTAGTACTCATGTTGGCACACCGATGACGCAAATGTACCACATTTTGAAGCCAAATCATATAATGTGAAAAAAGACCTGTGGGGGAGGAAGGTGCAATCAAAATTGGGTTTCGGCCAACCAGTCTAACCAAATGTGAAAACATGGCTCCATTACAGAGCATCTTGGCATGGTGTGCTGTGTAGTAACTAAAAGTAGCATACTAAAAGTAGTGATGCTCTGAACTTTATGATATTTTTAAGTGGTGTGACAGAAGTTCAGTTGTTTTCAAAACACAGCAGCATCGTAGATGTATTGCTAATATGCTTCTGTTGCAAATAAAGAAAAAGTGATTCATTCTTGGTTTAGTCTTAAATTTGTCCTCTATTTCTCATATCTAATGTTAAACTATCTGATTTGTTCAAGTGAATTATTTGGTCCTAAACAATAGTTGATCTTATTCAAACATTTTAGTGAAGCATGCAGTATGTTCTGAAATGTCTGAATTAATTTAGTGAATCATTTTGTTGCGTGTCCATTCTTTCTCAGACATTTGATGTTTAAATATATGAATCATTTTAGAGAATCAGTTCATCATTTATTCTTCTCTCTCAGTGTTTGTACCAGTCTAGGGAATCATCCTGAATTGTTCTCTCATTTATGTTGTATTAAAAATAATGTTTGAAGTATTCAAATGACTGATTCAGTCTAGTGATTTAGTCTTAAAATGGTCCTCTCTTACTCCTATCTAAAGTTAAAATATCTGATTTGTTCAAGTGAATCATTTGATCCTAAACAATAGTTGATATCATTCAAATATATTAGTGAATCATTTTGTTGTGCATGTTCATTCCTTCTCAGATATTTGATGTTTAAATGTATGCATCATTTTCGTGAATCAGTTCATCATTTATTCTTCTCTCTTGGTGTTTATAACAGTCTAGTGAATCATCCAGAATGGTTCTCTTATATGTAGTATTAAATATATAAAATTTAAAGTATTCAAACGACTGATTCAATCTAGTTTAGTCTTAAAATGTTAATATATCTGATTTGTTCAAGTGAATCATTTGGTCCTAAACAATAGTTGATCTCATTCAGATATTTTAGTGAAGCATGCAGTATGTTCTGGAATGTGTGAATCAATTTAGTGAATCATTTTGTTATGCAAGTCCATTCCATCTCAGATATTTGATGTTTAAATATATGAACCATTTTAGTGAATCAGTTCATCATTTATTCTTCTCTCTCAGTGGTTGTACCAGTCTAGGGAATCATCCTGAATGGTTCTCTCATTTATGTAATATTAAAAATAATGTTTGAAGTATTCGAACAACTGATTCATTCTTGGTTTAGTCTTAAAATAGTCCTCTCTTGCTCATATCTAGTTAAAATATCTGATTTCAAGCAAATCATTTAGTTCTAAACAATAGTTGATCCCATTTAAACATTATAGTGAAGCATGCAGTATATTGTGTAATCTCTGAATAAATGTACTTTATTATTCTTCTCTCTTGGTGTTTATAACAGTTTAGTGAATCATCCAGAATGATTCTCTCACATATGTAGTATTGAAATATATAGTTTGAAGTGTTCAAATGACTGATTCAGTCTAGTTTAGTCTTAAAATGGTTCTTCTTTACTCATATCTAAAGTTAAAGTATTAGACTTGTTCAAGTGAATCATTGGGTCCTAAACATATGATCTTATTCAAATATTTTAGGGAAGCAAGCATTATGTTGTGTAATGTCTCAATCAATTTAGTAAATCGTTTTGTTACGCATGTCCATTCCTTCTCAGATATTTGATGTTTAAATATAAGAATCATTTTAGTGAATCAGTTCATCATTTATTTTTCTCTCTGTTTAAAACAGTCTAATGACTCATCGTGGATGGTTCTCGCACATATGAAGTACTGAAATTTAAAGTGTGAAGACTTCAAATGACTGATTCAGTCTAGTGTTTTAATGGTCCTCTAATACTTATATCTAAAGTTAAAATATCTGATTTGTTCAAGTGAATCAGTGTTTCCTAAACAATCGTTGATCTCCATTAAATATTTAAGTGAAGCATGCAGTATGTCCTGGAATGTCTGAATCAATTTAGTGAATCATTTTGTTGTACAAATCCATTCCTTCTTGATGAATCAGTTCGTTGTTTATTCTTCTCTCAGTGTTTATAACAGTCTAATGAATCATCCTGAATGGTTCTCTTACATATGTAGTATTGAAATATAGTTTGAAGTATTCAAATGACTGATTCAGTCTAGTGAATCAGTTGATTCTAACTTCTAAACTCTCCTCACTCTCAAATGTAGCACTGAATTAAAAAAAAAAATCATTCTACTTAATCTGTTCATCTCTCTCGTATGTGGCTTTAAAATTCATTATACTGAATTGATTTGTTCTGAATAGTTCTTTGTCCCAAAGTGTAATAAGTAAGTCGGTTCATCCTGAATGGTTCTCTTGAATATGTATTGTTGAAATATGCCGTGTGCAATAGTGTCTAATTCACAAGTGAATCAGTTGATTCTAATTGCAAAACAGTTTTCTCTCTCATGAGTAGCACTGAATTAAATAATTAATCATGCTGCATTAGTTCATCTCTCTCTTATATGGCTTTGAAAATAATTACAGTGAATTTATTTGTTCTAAACAATCCTTTGACTCATACTGTATGTAGTGTTAAAATGTCTGAATCTTTTAAGTGAATCAGTTCATTCTAAATAATTCTCCCATATGAAGTGACCATTCAAAGACAAGTTAGCTTGTAAATACATTTGTGCGTTTGTGTCTGATGATTATGTCTTAGTTGAGATTAAAAACGCAGCACTTGGGTATTAGCTTGATAACGTCGCCGGCAAACTTTTTCCAGGTGTACTGTAATCTTCAGACAGGCCGGTTTTCCTTCTCGGTGGGATTAAAGATATCTTCAGGGGCCTGGCAACACTTTGTGACCTTTCAAGTAAACAATTGGAGTGATAGCATTTTCAGTTGTTTCAGCCTTAATCTTAACTGTGTTTCTGGACTCGTGACATTCTCTATATGAGATAAAGTGCTCTCTTAGCTTTTCATTTCAGCCCACTCAACAGCAGTGGGAAGTTCCCATGAGCCCGCTTGTTTGGGCAGAGCCAGAATCAATGTGATTTCTCTCTCTCTCTCTCTCTCTCTCTCTCTCTCTCTCTCTCTCTCTCTCTCTCTCTTTCTCTCTTTCTCTCTTTCTCTCTCTCACTCACTTTTTCGACCAAAAATTCAGCTGCGCGCTGATAACCCAGGATCTACTTCTCTACATGTGTAATCTTCTGTAAATAATACGTGATGTACATTGTGTTCCAGGTACTTCATTTCGAGGAGGATTTCGTCCCTTCTGTTCTGTCACGTTGCCTATGCTATCTGCCTATAAGCCTCTGTATATTAGACTGCTAAACACATTACATTTTAACTTATTTGGCACGGACATACAGTAAGTAATCCTGCGTCATATATCTAATCAAATTCTTCTCTCCGGCTAAATCCTTTTTAAACACCAGCAGCACATCTGATGCATATAAAGACCTGACGGTACGTCAAGAGAGCCGTATAAGACAAGTTATTATGATGGTGACAAGAATGGTGGATTTGACGGTTATTCAGTCAAACAGCGTAAGGATGGAGACTAGCGCTAGTCTCGGGAGAGGTCAAAGTCTCATTGGCGCAATTTAACTCCGCCGCTCATGTGAAATTGATTTTTGATTGATCTGCTCCAATCCGTGTGTCAGATTTGATTTGCATTTCCAAAACCTGTATTTTATTATTTTTTGTACCTATTTTCAGGCACCTTCGAGAACGTGAAGCTAATTGACGCTTGCTTCGCACAACCCTACTGATTTTCATCATTAATTTGGCAAGGAACATTGATTACATGTCACAACATGCTGACAACTAGCGCCGAAATCAATGGAAATCAAACAAGTTTTTACCCAGTAGGCTTAAAGAGCGTGAGCGTCCCGTCTAATTCCCTCCCAAAGCTCATTCGCTTGCACAGAGCCGCTAGGATTTGATTTAAGGCTAAGGATGACCGTGCCTCGCATCCAGCGGGACAATAAAATAAAATCAGAGATTAGTTTTTCTCTGCTGCTGAAAAATCAGCCTTGACATCCTCATTTCCTGTTGAGTTGACATCAAGACCCTCATTATATATTGATAAAATTAATCTACCTTAAAAGAAATCGGCACTTGGCTGTGAAACGTTCAAAATAATGAGTTTCTGAAATCAGAGCCTCTCTGAGGCTTATGGGTAATGATATATGGAAGAATGTCTGCTTCTATCCATAAGTGATACAAAAGCTCAGTCATATTTACTGGATGTGTATGGCAGGGTATTTGACATGCACCTGGGTTTATTCAGGGGGAAAAAATCAAACAAAGCTGCATTGATGTTTTTGAAACGCTTTGCTGGATTATTCTTTTCACCAGCTTTAAACATCCGCCTTGAATCCTCAATTTCCAGGCGTTTTTTTTTACTACTGACAAAAGATGTCAGATATCAATCGCAAGGCCAAAAGTTTAAAGCGGTTGACTAGATCTTACATTTGTACAGGAGAACTTGTGTCATTTGTGTTATTGGACTTTTTCATCACAGTTTAAATTATGATTAATGAACTGCACTTGTCAATATCAAGTGGTGAACTGTGACCTTCACTCTCTATTGCATCAAAGGCCATTTATTGCCTGTTGTTAAAATGTGCTTTTGTTGATTAATTCACATGTGGACAAAGTTAAATTCAGGTGTGGTCTGAATCATTTTTAGCTTGTCCTCTTTCGACCACGTACAGACGGAAGAAGAAGTGTTCATGTGGTTGAAAGTGCATTAATTTGGATTGCTTCAATCCAACTTACAAATAGTTAACTCAGTTTAAAATTGTAAGTTAGGTGGACATATTTTTGAGGTCAGAGTTGAATTTACTCATAAAAATGATTCAGCTGCATGTTTGGTACTGTTTGTTCAATGAAAGTAAAATATTCAGTTAAGGAGATTTAAAAATTTTATTTCTTCATATCTTCAAAAAAATAAAAAGTTGAGTTAGCTTAAAATTTTATAGCAACCGGCTGCAAAACTAATTTAAGTTTATTAAGCTTCAGTGTTTAAAGTTGTGCCAAATTATTCCATAAAGTATACTTGACTTAAACCAGCCTTTTCGGTCAACTTAAAAAAAACAATTTGGCACAACTTCAACCACTGAAGTTTAAGAAACTCAAAATTTCTTTGCAGCTGGTTTCTTTAAAATTTTAAGTGAACTCAACTTTTTATTATTTTACAATGATAGCGTTAACTCAAATATTGTCTAAATGAATTTGCTCAGATCACTTTCACAGTGTAAATGTTCATGGTCAAAAACACTTTAGATCAGAGCAGTTTTGTATCATAAATAGGCCTACTCACGTGATTGAAAACTCATTCAGTCCAATTGTTTTCTAAATGTAAATTATTGTGTTTTTGGAAATCAGATTGCTTTCATTGTGTAAATACATTTGATCAGATTTTGTAGTGTAAACCCTCATAGTGTAAGTCTTCATGTGGTCAAAAATGCATTAAATAACATTTGTTTAGTATGCACAATGGCCTAGAGGTTAGCGCGCTGACATATGGTCACTTCAGGGAGACCCGAGTTTGATTTCAATGTATGTATGTATTGTAAATACTAACATAAAAACAATAAAATAGTATTATTGTCAGTTTAATGTTTCTATTCGACAACAACGTTTTTGAAAAAGGTTAATATTTTAAACATTAACCTATTAAGTAATTATAATAACATTAATATAGCAAATATTAATATAACAAATGTAATATAGAAATTTTAACAACATAAATATTCAGAATAAATAAATGTTTTTATTACTAATTTGGAATAATAGCACTTTTTTGTATGGGTATTATATTTATACGAAAAGCAGTTTAGCTGGAAGGCCATCCGCTGTGTAAAACATATGTTGGATAAGTTGGTGGTTCATTCCGCTGTGGTGACCCCTGATGAATAAAGGATCTAAGATTGACTGTGGTCAATCGCTGCCTGAGGTGATGTGCTTATAAATGATCCTGTTTGAATTGTCAGAGTTGGGGTTTAGTTCTGTTTTTGGTCAGTTTTTTCCACTGAGATTTTACACGCATGGGACTGCTTCATGGTCAACACTTGTGGTCAAAATACCTGATTCAGGGTTAACTTACCATCTGCTTAACCATAAACCCTGGGTTGCTAAACCTTAAACTTGTTTACTCAAGGTATGTGGGTTCCAAAACCACTCCTGGGATTAAGTACAGTCAACCTCAAGCATAAATTACATTCTCAAGGTCACATAACATGCTACACATCCACAGTGTAAACACAATCTACTTAAAATCTGATCATATATCTGATCATATCATATATCTGATCATCCAAACACACTTTCCGGGGTTTTAGTTCAGTCAACTCAGAGTATGTTAACCTCAAAGTTACAGCAAATGACATTTTCAAGTTCAACAGATTACCGTTACCTCAGTTTTAGGAACTAAATGCTGATGTTATTCGCTTGCATATCCTTAAACTGTTCCAGGTATGTCACATAACCTGCTTTCTGGAATACCTCTCTCTGGTCTAAACAGAATCTACTTAAGATCTGATCATTCAAAACACAACTTTACCAAAATCTCTTTCCAGGGTTTAAGTTCAGTCCCCTCAAAGTATGTTAACCTCAAACTTACAGTAAATGACATTCTCAAGTTTAACAGAATGTCATTACCTTAGTTATTGGAACCGAAAGCTGATGTTATCTGCTTGCAAATCCAGGGTATCCACTTGCACTTATCCAGGTATGTCACAGAACCTGGTTTCTGGAATACCTCTCCCTGGTGTAAACAGAGTCTACTTAAGATCAGATCATTCAGAACACATCTTTTCCGAAATCTCTTTCAGCTCTGTATCAAAAGGCTAATCAATTTATGAGCCGAGAATTACTGCTTTTTTGCATCAGGAACATTGAAGGAGAAATCTATAGCAGAAACATCACTCTTAATTTGAGCCGAACACATCGTAGCAGATCATCAACGAAGCGATGACGAGTAGCATAGAGTGAACAATAGAGTGGGTGTCACCGTAAGATCCAGATCTGATTTCTGCATGAGAATCGCATGACAGATGAAAGGGGATTGTGGGAGAGAAGGTGCGTATAGTGTATAATGCTGGAAACCACAAGGCTTTTGTTTCTGGAGCGTTTGGGTACATCAGATTTTCTCTTCAGGCTCTATTAAATTACACGGAGCTCAAAGTGACTTTGCTTCAGATATTCCATCGGTTCAAAAGGATATTATGCAAGAAGGGGGAGGAAGAGGAAGCACCTTCATGTAATCTCGTCATCCTGTGTAATGATTGGAGATTTAACTCGTATTATTTAAGATGCAGACTATCAGAAGCATAACTTGTATTCTGAGTAACTACAATCAAAATGTAATAATAATAGTATTTTCAGTTTATTTTAATAGTAATAAATAACAGTATTTTCAGTAAATAAATCAATATTGTTCATATTTTTAGAAGCAAATATTTGGATGCAAATATCATAATGATAACCAGTCAAGGGTGGCTCAGTGGTTAGCACTGTCACCCCACAGCAAGAAGGTTGCTGGTTCGAGACCCGTCTTGACCAGTTGGTCTTCCTCTGTGGAGTTTGCATGTTCTCCCCGTGTTGGCGTGGGTTTCCTCCAGGTGCTCTGGTTTACCCCACAATCCAAAGACATGCTCTATAGGTGAATCGGGCAAACAGATTTGTCCATAGTGTAAGAGTGTGCACTCTCAGAAATAAAGGAGCTGTCACTGGGGCAGTACCTTTTCAAAAGGTACATGTTTGTACCTGAAGAGTCCATAATGGTACCTTAAATGTACTTTTTAGGTACCACTGTGGACTCTTTGGGTACAAATATGTACCTTTTGAAAATGTACTACCACAGTGACAGCTCCTGTACCTTTATTTCTGAGAGTGTGTGTGTGAATTTGAGAGTGTATGGGTGTTTCCCAGTACTAGGTTGCAGCTGGCATTCGCTGCATAAAACATGTGCTGGAATAGTTGGCGGATCATTCTGCTGTGGCAGGCCCTGATAAATAAGGAACTAAATCGAAGGAAAATTAATGAATAAACATTCATTCATTCATTTTCTTTTCGGCTTAGTCCCCTTATTCATCAGGGGTCGTCACAGCAGAATGAACAGCCAACTCTTTCACACAGATACACTACGGCCATACACACTATTATTATTGTTGTTATTCATATTATTATTCATATTCATATTATTATTCATATTATTATTCATATTATTATTATTATTAATAATACAAAATTATTATTATTATTATTAAGAAGATGAACAATAATAATATCATTAGTAATAATATTATTATTGTTATTATTATTAATACTACTGATAATAATAATAATAATAATAATAATAATAATAATAATAGGCGGTTCATTCCACTGTTGCGACCTCTGATAAATCAGAGCCTAAGCCGAATCAAAATGAATGATTTTTTAAAAAAAATAATAAAAAATAATACATAATAATAATACTTTTTAAAAGAAGTATGTGTTTGTCCAAATTTATTTAAAAACTGTATGATTTTTTTTTATTGTTCAAGTGTGTAAAATCATTTCCTTTTATGAACATGAATTGATTTGTATCTTCTTGTTAGACGCTTTCTCTTTGACACAACTTTACAAAGCACTGTTTTTATTCAAAACTCTTTTCTTTTTCCTTTTTTTTTCTTTTTACTAACGGCCCCCGGGCTGCGACATGGAGAGAGCAGGTAAATTCTGACAAATGCTGTACCTTTTCATCTCTCCAGTGGACTTTCTTTATCACTTTATTTGTATCCGAAGCACTCTGATCTCATTTATTCATTTCTCTCTTAAATCCATTCCACACCAGGCTTCTGTTGTTCCTCCTCCTGCCCCTCAGGATTTACTCTGGATCTAATGACACATCCAGGTCCTCAATCACTGGCGCCATTCAATGCTTTAAACCCCCTTTTTTATATTTCGGGGCGTCCGGAGAGCTGAATGTGGCTTACAGTGCGACCCAATTCCTGCAGGAATGATTGCATCAGTCGCCGGGTCCAATGTTCTTAGGACAGATTTCTTTTGAAACGTCGCCTCTGCCTGTCAGATTCTTTCTCTCTTTTTTCTGATCCACTTTTCCATTCGTCAACTCCTGTCGTTTTTCCTTTTCAAGCTCCGTCTTAAAGTGTGTGTTTGTTTGTTTGTGTGTGTGTGTGTGTGTGTGTGTGTGTGTGTGTGTGTGTGTGTTTACTGCTTGAGTAAATGCAGAAAAGTTATATTTTAGCTCCTATATCAAAGAACTTTTTGGGCAATTTTTTTTTCCCAAGATAACTAATGCAAGTAAATAACTCTTATTACTTTAATATGATGAAGCTCTTCTCAGTTATGAAGTAAATCTTAAAGTATTTAAATGTCTTAGATGTTTTGTTTTTTTTTGGACTGCTTTATTGGTTGCATTAATAAAATAGGAATTTTATATTATTATTAATTATCATTCCGCTATGGGGACCCCAGATTAATAAAGGGACTAAGCGAAAAGAAAATAAATGAATGAATAATGTTAAATAATATTAAATAATAATGTTAAAATTTTCCATAATGTTAAAATTAATGTCTATTTATGTATTTTTTTTCTTTTTGAAATAAATAATTGTGTTTTATGAAATAGTTAAAAACTGAAATTGTATTAAATTAATAAATTAATTAATTAGTTAAATTAAGTTATATATATTTTTTTTTTATAAAAATATATATTACCAAACGGATAGTTTGTCTTTTGAAGAATAATAATAGTAATAATACTAATAATAATAACTTAAAATAATGTTAAAATAAATGTATTTTTGTTTATTTGTTTATTTACAATAACAGTAATATGTTTTATTCATGTAAAAAATAACTTTAAATAAAAATATATAGAATAAATAAATTATTTTTTGTGTTTTTTTTTCTTTCTAAAATAAATAATGGTGGTTGATAAAATAGTTAATTTTAAGCTGAAATTATATTAATTAAATGCAAGTTTGTATTTAATTATTTAGTTATTTGTATATTTATTTATTTATTTATTTATTTCAGTTGATGATTATTTATTTTGAACTTTGAATATTTTTGACACATTTATTTTGCCAGATTTAGGAAGAAAGATTCATATTTATTTTAACAATATTTGTAATTACAACAAATGTCATTCAAATTTAAAAACAACCATCACTTGAGAAGAAATTGTACATTGCCTTCCATTTAGTTTAATTCCTCTTCTCTTGTATTTTATTCATTAATTTATTTTTCTTTGGCTTAGTCCCTTATTTATCAGGGCTCGCCACAGTGGTATGAACCACTAACTATTCCAGCATAGGTTTTACGCAGCGAATGCCCGTCCAGCTGCAACCCAGTCCTGGAAAACACTTGTATTCACAAAAACATACACTATGGCCAATTTAGTTTACCCAATCCACCTGTAGCGCATATCTTTGGACTGTAAAGGAGACCGGAGCACCTGGAGGAAACCCACAGGAACATAGGGAAAGCATGCAAACTCCACGCAGAAATGCCAACTGGCCCAGCCAGGACTCGTACCACAACCTTCTTGCTGTGAGGCGACAGTGCTAACCACTGAGCCACCGTGCTGCCCCATTATGTATAACACGTTCAATAAAATATCTATCTATAAAAGCAGTTGTATTTATAATCCCAAACATAATCAAAGAATGTTTATTGTTATTTTTTTGTTTTACTTTTATCATGAAGTAGGATTAATTGTGCCCTAGATGTGTTTTGGTGAGATTTCCCTAGTTATTCCTCCAAATACATTATTAACCTGGATAACTCCCAATGTAATCTGTGTATTCAGTCTTAATGATTTTCATAGATTTCCAGGAAATTAAAACACGCCTGCCTTGTTTTATTGATATGCTCTCAGATACGTTTACTCATTTCTCCTGAGATTGTTCTCCGCAAGACAAATTAGCATTGTGAAACATTATTACGCCATTTGTTTTGTCGTGGTTTAGTGATCTAAAGCAAAAAAAAGAGTGAAAAACATTATTTCAGCTGCTGTACCTATGCATAATAAGCAGTTTTTCACTGTACAGCCCAAATCATGCTCAATTACAGACATTGTTGTAAATTTGTTTTCACAGGCGGATTTATTACCAGTCTGAGCATTGCTTCCTTTATAGCATTTTTCTGCTGGATTTGATACAGTGGACAGGGAATGTGACAAGCATGCAAACGTGAAATGTAAGTGTGTGTAAAGTGCTATAAAACCTTGCCATCCTTTTAAGGTTTGCAGATATTCAACATTATATGTTTTTACTTCATTGTCATTTTTTTGTGGGGTTTTCTTCTCAAATCCTACATACATACACTATACATATACTACGTGACAATAGTCTTGTCACCTATCTAAGTTTTAGGAACAGCAAATAATAACTTGACTTATAGTTGATCATTTGGTATCAGAAGTGGCTCATATGAAAGGCAAAGGCCTCTAGATTACGTTTATTTTACCAAAATAAAATATGATCATGCCTTGATTTTAATTATTTAATTAGGACTGTAAGGTCTGACTTTGCTTAAACAAAAGTCTTGTCACTTAACAGATATAATGTACAGTATAGAATATAAAGTCATGATGCAGTGAAAAAAGAATTAATATTGTGTATGACTCCTATGAGCTTAAAGGACTGCATCCATACATCTCTGCAGTGACTCAAATAACTTATTAATAAATTCAATTCATCTTTATTTGTATAGCGCTTATACAATGTAAATTGTGTCAAAGCAGCTTCACATGGAAGTTTATAGTGAATTGAAACAGTGTCGGTTCAGTTTTCAGTGTTTAAGTTCAGTTTAGTTTAGCTCAGTTCAGTGTGGTTTAATAATCACTACTGAGAGTCCAAACACTGAGGAGCAATTCCATCGATGCGCAGCTCTACAGATCCCGAACCATGCAAGCCAGTGGCGACAGCGGCGAGGAAAAAACTTCACCAATTGGCGAAAGTGAAGAATTTAAAAAACCTCGAGAGAAACCAGGCTCAGTTGGGCACGACCATTTCTCCTATGGCCAAACGTCTTGTGCAGAGCTGCTATGTGGATCCACACACACACACCAATCCCACCCCGTTGCAGGCCTGATGTGCAGCTTGAGATCGTTGTGGCCCAGAAACAAACAAATGGCCCCTTCGCTCAGCCGAGCAAACTAAATAAAGGTACCTCAATTATCCGATGAGTGAACGATGCTCACGCAGGTGTAATCTGATCCAACGCCAAACTCGCCGTCCAGCGATGCTCGCAGACTGGTTGAGCCCACGACACTCACAGCTGTCTGGTGTGCTTCGTCTCACAGTAAGGCTTCAAGCCAGTTTGTTATCCAGCTCCCAGTTTTCAGTTCGTAAGGGTATCGAACCGAATTTTAGTGGGTGAAGTCCTGTGATAAACTTTTTCTTACTCAAAATACAACGCAAACTGTCTCTCACTCACTCCGTGACAGATCTTCTTTCAGTTTCTTAATAGCAACGTATGTGCGCTGCTAAACACACTGAATATCCACTTAATGGGAACTATAACAGACTTTATGGTCTAAAATCTAAACAAACTTCCCGGTCTCGCACGTGCTGCGTGTCTCTTTTTTTTCTTTTTCTCCTCCCGTCATTTTTCTCCCGCCCCCCTTCACTGCCGATTGGAGGCGCAAAAACACACTCTCTTAAGCCGCAGTCACACTGGGCTTTTCTCTCCATAGACTTCCATTCATACGCACGCGAATGCGTCAGACCGGAAACGCAGGGTCATGCGTCGGAGTTTCGCAGGTTGCTGCAGTGCAAAGTTCAAGCTTGGTGAACTCTGACCTGCGAAATCGCATTACTTGACTGCGTGAGCCCAATCCAGGATCAAAACATGACCTCTTTGAACAGAAATTTAAAACATGGAGAAATCACTGGCTTTTGTTTTGTGTATATTCATCTTGTTTAATCCCACCCCTTTTCGCAGAGCCATACGACAGAATTTCGCAAGCTCAAACTCTAGTGTGACTTCGACTTTATTCACCCAATCAGATAGCATTTGTTATAAAAGACCCGTGGCATCTCAACCAAGCTTGCTGAATACCCTCTCACTTATTTCTTAAAGAAACATACACATCACTTTGTATTGGTATCTATATACACAGAAATGGGTTTAATACAACAGGGTTACACACACACACACACGTAAATCTAAATTAAGGGTTTGAAAAAATGAACACCTTGAAAAAATAAAAAAGGTAAACTGTAAGCAAGTGTGTGTGGCCAACAGTGCATCATATTCTCTTTACCGTTAGCTGATTTTAATGCACGATATGATTTGCTTCCAAAATAATTACATCCCAGTACATGAATGTGGGCCAAACAGAGCTTCCCACATCGTAATGAGATTGAAACTGCAACGTTAAACACAGTTGTGTGAAGAAAAGAGAGAGAGAGAAAAAAACATAGCCTTCAGCTTTTAATTTGAACATTTCCTCACTATGAAATATTCTGTACCCATTGCTTAAAGTATTTTATTCAGTGCCATGTAGGTTACAGACTTTTTAATCAGCCATGAATGTCTTTTACTTACAAATTTTAGCACTTTTCTCTTTCTTGTCTGCTGTGGAGTTTTAAAGTCTTACAGAGAAAAAAAGCAAAAACTAAATAATAGATTGTCTGTATCATTTGCATTTCCAGGGATCATTAAGAAAATCGTATTACAGCTGTACTGTTTTGCACGGCACAAATGAAGATATGGCAGCACATATGGCGCATATGGCAGATATACTTGTAAAACTTGTTAATCGTTTGCTGTGGTTCATCCAGAACTGTAGTTGACATACCTCAGATGATTTTATAGACAATTTTTGATGTTCGTCTGTTCGGAGTGTCATAACCTCTGAGGTTTATTGTACGGGCCACTGATTCCCAGATGTTACATTTAGCTTCAAGCATATGGAAGGAGATATATGTCATGTTACGGGGTTTCTGTTATTTTTTTAAATTTTTTTTACAGATTAAGGCTTTTTTTTTGTTATCTGCTATTTCTAGGGCGACACGGTGGCTCAGTGGTTAGCACTGTTGCCTCAGCAAACAAAACTCATTCATTCCTTCTTCAACGTTCATTCAGTAATCCTAATTTAAGATTTGGGTCAGTGCATTTGAGTAGCCAGAAGCCACTGTGTTTTTAGGGTTAGCCATCTTTTGTTTTTCTTTCAATTATGGATAAGAGTCTTTCTCCGTTTTTCCCTCTCTGTCTCCCTCTCTTCTTTTTCTTTTTCCCTAGTTGCATCACTTGAAAACCTATTAAGTAACATTATAAAAAATTGAAATTAAAAGTCTGTAAATTGCATTCATTATAAAAATAGAAATAAATTATCATTTGTAAATATGTAAATACAAAATATGATTTTAATCGTTTTATATTTACAATTAAAACTAAACAAATAGTCTGATTTCTATTTTTTTAATAAAATAACACAATGCATAGGGTGTCATGGTGGCGCAGTGGGTAGCATGTTGCCTCACAGCAAGAAGGTCGCTGGTTCGAGTCCTTGTTGGGTCATTTGGCATTTCTATGTGGTTTGCATGTTCTCCCTGTGTTTGCGTGGGTTTCCTCTGAGTGCTCCGGGTTTCCTCCTCAGTCCAAACACATGCGCTATGTAAATTGGATGAACTAAATTGGCTGTAGTGAATGTAAGTGTGTATGGGTGTTTCCCAGTACTGGGTTGTGGCTGGAAGGACATCCGCTGCATAAAACATGCCGGAATAGTTGGTTCATTCCGCTGTAGCGACTCCTGGAAAAAAAGGGACTTAGAAAAAGGAAAATGAATGAATGAATAAAAATGACTTGCAACTAGGGTTGGGTCGATAGATGATGCCATTATCCATCGCAGATGGCCGATAGACATCACGATTTTAAGCCGGCATTGTGATCCTCCTCCCCACCCCTGTCGTAGCAACCTGCTCGTGACAAACACACTCAGGCCCCGTTTACACTAATACGTCTTAGTTTTAAATTGGCCCTTTAGAACGAAAACGATCCACGTCCACACTAGCGTTTCATCTAGCATTTCTGAAAAGCCCTCCTTTCACACTATATCGCTGAAAACGCACATTACGTGACCACACATACATACACACACACTGTCATGCACTGGAGCGTACGTGCACATCTGAACTCCAGCAGTCAGGGGTGCTTTGAGCACAGAGAGCAGTGCACGTCGGACAGTTTATAAAGGATGTACCGCTGGATCGTGTCTCACTATAGTTGTTAAACGTGTTATTTAATCAATCTTGTCTCTATCTAACGACTCTTCAGTCTTTCGAATCTATCAGGTAACGTGTCACCGCATCAGTACACTGCTTCAATCTTTCACTATCACACTTGTACTTAGTAATTTTAGCGAAAACCTCAGATACTGTTGGTTGGTTGCTGTTGGTTGTGCACCTTTTTTACCAACCAAGTTTGTATAACGACAAAGATCACTCTGCCGTTTCATGCTAGAGTCCCGTGGAAAAAAGATTGACTGGTAGTAATTTGTGTGTAACTCATCTTTATTTATTTATGATTTGGTTATAGGTAAAACAAAGACCACGCGGGTCAGGTAGTTGAAATGGTAGGCTACAAATAATTAATTAGTTATGAATTAATTAGTTAATCATAAATAATTAATTTACCGCCGCCTACGACGACGATGCCATCGTTCACGTTTCACATTAGACATTGTACGATGCCAAATTGGTCGACATCACCTAACCCTATTAGCAACCAACTAAAGATTATAAACTGGATTATAAACTTATATGTCAACAATAGCATTGTTTTTTATTGTTTTATCTTCCAAAGCATGCATACTGTGTGTGTGTGT
>CAIGQZ010032312.1:16569462-16585138 GCA_903798205.1 Danio tinwini
TGTGTGTGTGTGTGTGTGTGTGTGTGTGTGTGTGTGTGTGTGTGTGTTCCTCTGACAAACTGTTGTCCGTAAACAACCTCAAAGTTAAACGTCTTCCATCTCATCTCCAAACACACACTTGCACACAAAGAATTTCCCTGCCTGCTTGTTTGAAGAGAGCACTGCTTCATCCCCAAGTCTTCCAGCGGGACCTACTGGGGTGAGTTGGAGGCAACAGAAGAGGCTTTGAAAGCATTCCAGAAAAATCATCCCAGACCTGCAGCAGAGCTTAAGAGGACACACAGAAATGTCTCGGAGCTTTTGTGGATGATGCGCAGTTTATATTCTGTTTTTGAGGAGAAATTAATGTTTGAAGTGGCAGTTTGAACATCCACGGAGTAATGCTGCTGTAAATGTGCATAGGGGACTGATTAAATATGTGTAATTTGGCTCAAACGCATTGAAGGAAGGAGTGAACGTGCCTCTGAGGTTTTGTGACTGACAAAATCAAAAGAATATTGAACAATAATGATAAATTATAGATGAAGTCTCGCTGTCTCAGACCTGTTCTACACCAGAACCAAGGCTACGCTTAAGATGGGCTACACACACTTGGTGTGTTTTACTGGAATGCATCAAACTCCGATGTAATTGGTGTTTTAGCATGATTCATTTGAATAAATCTGAATCCTGGTGTTGACCAAAAGCGTCTACTGTATGCTCAGTGGTTGGCTGGGGGTGTGCAGGAATTACACCTTTTACTAAGCCATGCTTGCATGCTATTTTAGACCGAATATTTAAAGTAGCATGGTAAACAATACAGGGAGTGCGTCACAGGTTGTCATTGTTTAAAAATGAACCAATGTGATATGAATATAAAACTAACTTCACCTCATTAAAGCAGACTAGGATGAATAGTGCTATTTACTTATGTTTTGTTGTTAAACTTAGTAAAAAAATCGACATCATCGATGCTTTAAAGGTACCTTATGAGAAAAAAGTCACATCAATCTTTCGTCTGAAGATTTCAGTGGCTGAACAACACTTCTGTGCATATAGCCCATTTGTAACTACAAACTAAGCTTTGCTTGATTAAAATACTTTTAAAACATAACATTACCTGTCTAAAATAAATCCTTCAGCATGGTGTCATTCTTCCTCCAGCGTGTAAAAGTAAGTCCAATATTTATTCAGGATTTTAAAAAGTTTTGATTCATCATTTGTTTTTACCGCTGTCACTCGTGTCTGCGTGAACAGATGCGCAGTTGTACAAATTTACGCTTGCTGACAGACAGTTTGGGCTAGGGGAGCCCGGGGCACAAAGTAACGCTGGCTTAAATGTAACACAGAGTTTTAAGGTATTTGCTCAGGGTTAACCATAGCATGCCTCTGAGGTTTTCACCACAGTGTCGGCAGATGTCTTCCTGCCAATTATTGAAAAATCTTGGCGAAATTTGGATGAGAAACACAGGAGAAACCATTTTTGTAGCATAAAGTATTTTTTATTAGTCAATATTTTTCTTATTTTAAAAAAATTGTTGAAAGCATGTAAGTAAAATCTTATATTGTTATGATCACTGTCTTCTAGGCTAAAAGATGAAACCATTTTGAAAGCTAGCCAGCTTTGAGGAAAGCATGACACAGCGGGGTTAGTTGTAACATGGTGTCACAATTAAGCCACACACTGTTGGACACCAATTAAACAAACAAAATATTTTTTTTAATTTTGAGTGTAATGTTGAGAACTTTTTAAATAAAATGTTTTTTTTACAGAAAATATTGTTTTAATAGAAAAAAATATTTTATTGCTAATAATGCAAATAAATGCATTGTATAATAATGGATAATAATGCAAATAGATTCAAATGTGTTTATCCAATAAACAAATAAATAAATAAACATAATGTGCTATGTAGAATAAAAAAGAAATGAGCTAATTACTGAGGAAATATAGCTACTATTTAAAGTAAACTGAAATTAAATTAATTGTGTGAAATCTGCCTTTATAAGCATGTGTTACAACTAACCCCCTCTCTGTTACAACTTGCCCTGCAGGTGGGGTAAATAGTAACATTTTTACTCCTGGCACTTTTGGCAATACTACACAGAAACCATAGGCCCGGTGATCATAATTCCAGTGCTCATTTGTAGGAGAGGCTTGTGTGTTGTTGGTAAAAATATATGGTTTGTCTAACCCTATTACTTTGTTCATTATTCGACCAAAACCAAAAAGTGTTACTTTGTGCCCCCCTCTCCACTACTTACCAGAATTATGCGAATTATCGGCCTGACAGTTTTAAATTGGTAGAACGTTTTTTAGTCGTATGCCTTAAGCCCAGAATATAAAAAAATACATTTAGATCATTTACTTTAATCATTACTATTGGAATGTGAGGAGACCAGCACAACAAAAAATGTGTCTGAAGACCAATAAGGATAGATATTGTAATGACTCAGCGTCGTTTGCGACTGCATTCCAAATGAAGCCGCGAAACCCTCTTTTGAAATCCCAACCAATCACCATCACACAAGAGCAGGCAAGCCAATCGGTTGTCAGTTCCAGCGCGCCATATGTATATGGTCTAAACACCACACCGCAAAGACATGGCGTCAAACATTTAAGCATAATGACGATGAACGCAAAACCAAATGGCTGGTCAGGATTTATAAACTGTCCAATAATGAAAGAGTAGCCTAATTATGAAGTGCATCTGCAAATAGGTAAGTCGTTTACTTTGTAACGTTAGTAAATGTTTACAATACTGAGGTATTGGTGTTAGAAAAGACGATAACGCATCGTTAATTATCATTCAGGACTATTCTGAAAATGCCAGGAGAATATTATCTGTGGGTTAGAGCATGACTATAAGCAAATATATGTTAATAAGTTAGCTGCAGACTGTTATCGGTTTGATCCATGTTTGTTTACATATTAATCTTCCCTCTTGGGCTGTCAAATTTAGTTTTATTTAACATTATTTATTTAATTTGTATTTCAGTCAGAGCATAATTAAGTTTAACCAGTTTGTTGTTTGTCAATAAAAGATCAATTTCAGCATGACTGACAAGATCTGTCTATACAGTATACAGTACTTTAAATAAGAAAAGCCTTAAAAATGGCCTGATTTAAAAAATCGTCAATGCTTCCCTCACTGTACTGTACACGTTTGCATATACATGAGCAAACACAAATGCTCAAATTGCTGTGCTAACCATTACTGCATAAAGAATGACTGTCGTTATTTATGGGGCATGAGCCTTACATTTATTTGCACATTTATTAATGAATGCGTTTTTGCAACATCATTCAATGAGTAATGCACCAACCTCGGTCCCATATGGTACAGGAAAGTTAAATATTACATTTCACCCTCTGTGCAAAACATTCAGTAGCTAACAAATTCTAGTATGTACAGCCAAATTGCATTCCTTTTGTGGAGGAAACAAATTAAAGTTTTATATTTGCATTTTGGCTGGAAAATAGATGTGGAAAGACTGAACTTTTGAATGAAACTTTCAGTTTCCTTGGGTATCCCTAACCTATGCTACAGCAGGGCCAGAAATCTCGGAGTTTACAATCTGTCCTGAAAAAGAGAGAGCGATAAACCCCAAGGCATGGCCATTCGTGTTTATAACTGCATGTATTTCCTCATTTTATTAGCAGAGATAATCTAATCCATATGACACACAGAAATGGCCAGATAGGCCATTTTCACACAGCTGGGCTTTCCCCCCTAGCACATTCATTCATTTCTTCTGTTTGTAGCCATCTAATCAAAATATTGACAAAGAATGAAGCATTTCTGCTGTTTGTTAAGGTTTAGGCTTTTTTCATGTCAATTTTTTTTTTGTAATTGCAATAAGAGAAACTATTTTAAATATAAAATATATAAAAATATAAATTTTAAGTAGTTAAATATAATCTAATATTTATAGAATTTACATGCTATAATTAAGACTTTTACCTATGTACTTTAAGCCCTTTTATATTATTTATTTAGTCTAAACATGAACTTAATGAATTATATTCATTCATTCATTCATTCATTTTCCTCCGGCTTAGTCACTTATTTATCAGGGGTCGCCAAAGCGGAATGAACCACCATCAATCTACACTCGCCGGCCACTTTATTAGGTACACCTGTCCAACTGCTTGTTAACGCAAATTTCTAAGCCAATCACATGGCAGCAACTCAATGCATTTAGGAATGTAGACATGGTCAAGACGATCTGCTGCAGTTCAAACCGAGCATCAGAATTGGGAAGAAAGGTGATTTAAGTGACTTTGAATGTGGCATGGTTGTTGGTGCCAGATGGGCTGGTCTTAGTATTTCAGAAACTGCTGATCTACTGGGATTTTCACTCACAACCATCTCTAGGGTTTACAAAGAATGGTCCGAAAAAGAAAAAATATCTAGTGAGCGACGGTTCTGTGAGTGTAAAAGCTTTGTTGATGTCAGAGGAGAATGACCAGCCGATAGAAAGGCAGCAGTAAGGGCGTACTCACACTATGCTATCCGAACTGTGCCCAGGCCCGTTACCTGGATCGTTTGAGATGTGTGAGTGCTCTGAATCGGGCTCAGACACGATTCACTTGGGCGGCCCTGGCCCGCAGCAACTGTGGAATGCTATTATGTCAATATGGACCAAAATCTCTGAGGAATATTTCCCGTACCTTGTTCAATCTATGCCACAAAGGATTAAGGCATTTCTAAAGGAAAAAGCTAGGACTAGTACGGTATATTATATATAATTTAAAATTCTAAACTCAAAAAGTGGGGTGACGATTAAATATGTTGGAATCATTTTAAAACAACTGTGTGTGAGCAAATTGATTGCAACATAATCAAGATAAATAACATTAAATTAAAATTAAAATATGTTTAAAACTGTTTGATCATTTCGGTATTTATGTTTGCATTCAAATATATATCCATTATATTAACAAATATATTCATAAATAGTTTTTTCTGTATAAAAAAACTATATATATATATATATATATAAATATATATATATATTTCAATATGACGTAGAATTTATGTTTAAAATTTAGCAGCTCATTTTGAGCACACACACACAACACACACACAATGTCTGAGTCACAAGTAACAGCTTGTGCATATTTCTAATCTGGCTCCCTGTGCAAATACGAGTCACGTTCTTGTCTCATTCGGTTCTTTTAAATCCAAATTTAGTTCATGCCAACACATGCTTAAATCCCAGAACCGTATATTATGTGGCATATATTTGGGAGTTTAATAAAAATCCTTTTTAATCCAGTGCATTTAGGGCAATAATTCACTAAGAATGTATTGTGCCCACCGGTGTTGGTGAATCAGCCATGGTGAGGTGTACCATCGCTCTGGGTTTATTTGAGAGCTTGTTATCTATTGGCTCAGAGTGGTTTGTTTCCCAGCGGCATACTTTCACCGAGGTGTAGGCTTCTTTTCGGGTGCATCATGACACCTGGTGACTGTGTGTGTGCGTGTGTGCGTGCGTGCGTGTGTGTGTGTGTCTGCGTGCATGCGTGTGTGTGTGTGTGTGTGTGTGTGTGTGTGTGAGTGTGTGTGTCTCTATATTTGCTGTTCACCAGATGAGCTCTGATCAGGAGATGGACCGTAGAATTGAGTAGAGGCGGGAGGTGTGTGTACATGTCTGTGTGTGTCTGTGTATGTGTGTGTGTCTTATTGGGATTTTGAAGTGTGATTGACAGGGGAGAAGTCTATTAGCTGAGATTGTTAACTCCGGGGCACAGTAGAGGCTGTTATCGGCTGCAGACAGCCGTGAAAGGGCCCGGCTGATTCACAGGAAAGCCATTGTGCATTTCAAAGGTGTTGTCTGAGTGATTCGGGTCCGGGCTGACACCACAGAGAGGCAGAGGGAGCGAAAACACAGGAGAGAATGTGCTGGAATCCACAATGATCAATGGACGGTTTAGACATCCCCCATATACCCCGCTCTCCCTCCCACTCGCCGTCTCTCCGAGGAACCAGCGTGACAGTCGTTGGATAGAAAGGCTGGGGTAAAAGGAGAGCTAAATGTTTAAAGTTAAACTGGAGTGATTGAGGCGGTTTGTCTGGCTGCCTGCTTGCGTCCACGTTCGTGTGTATGTGTGGGCTGTGATTGGCATTAGATTGGAGTCATCCTTCTCCAGTATGGCTGCTTGTGTGTGACTGCTGCGAGCTGCACTTCATCCATTAGACATTGAAAAAGAATGGAAAAGCACTGCACCTGAATGTAACGTGTGTGACTGTAGAGTGGATTTTTATAGTGTTTTTTGCGTGTGTGTGTCAGTACTGTAAAATATATATAATTTAGGTCAAAAAGAATGGCAGCCATGATTGCCAGAGCTTTAGAGTAAAAATACAGTAGCCACTTTTTTTTGGTTTTCTGAACCACAATTAAGAACGTGATTTTCAGAGAAGGATTTTTGTTTGGATGTGATTAAGGCCTGTTACTGTATAACATTTTAAGTTTAAACCATGTGAGCATAAGAATCAGAATCTGTTTTATTGCCAAGTGTGCTTCACACACACAAGGAATTTGTTTTGGCAACAGAAGCTTCCAGTGTACATAAAGTGACAAGTGACAACACAAAATTAAATACAAGAAAAGAAAAGGCAATAAACATTAAACAGAGATGCAGTTAGTCAAAAAGATCTGGATGTTGAGTTGTATGTACAGATATGTTGTAAATATACAGGTTATAAGGTGCTGTGTACAAGTGCGTATGAGAAAGTATTGCACGTTAATTGCACAGTAAGGGAATATTTAACTGTTCATGAGGTAGATGGCCTGAGGAAAGAAACTTTTCCTGTGTCTGGCTGTTTTTGTGCTTGGTGCTCTGTAGCGCCAACCAGACGGTAACAGTTCGAACAGGTAGTGTGCTGGGTGTGAGTCATCCAGAGTGATTTTACGAGCCCTTTTACTCACTCTGGAAGAGTACAGTTCTTGAAGTGTAGGAAGGGTAGTGCCAGTGATTCGTTCAGCAGTCCGGACTATTCGCTGTAGTCTACGGAGGTCGGTTTTGGCAGCTGAGCTGAACCAGACGGTGATTGAAGTGCAGAGGATGGATTGGATGACAGCTGAGTAGAACTGTACGAGCAGCTCCTGTGGCAGGTTGAACTTTCTCAGCTGACGAAGGAAGTACAGTCTCTGCTGGGCTTTCTTTAGAAATGAGTAAAAGGTTGCAACTGCTACTACATTATGAACATTCACAAAAGGTGACCAGTATATCTTAGTTTTTTTTCTTTTTGGGAGGTGATATAAAACAACTTGACATGAATAGCTTTTTTCCATTCAAATGCGAATTAACTTTATGCTCAAAATGGTAATATGGCATAAAAGACCTGCAAATAAAGCAATGTTTCTATCCAATGAGTCAAAGCAAACAAAATTGTCACTTCCTGATTAACTGGTGCAAAGTATGAACAGTAAAAATGGAATTTGTTGCGGTAGGAGAAGCTGCATGAATCTTTTCTTCATTTAATAAATGACTTGTGCCTCAGAAGACTATGCCGACACGCAATGAACGTGTGATGGTGTTTGGCGTGAGACACGGAGCACAGACGCTCTTGACAATTCTGGTAGTAATTAATAATGTAATAACACTAATGCCGTGGTCACACTAGCGTCTGTGCGTGCGAAATTCTGTTGTACGGCACTGCTAAAAGGGGTGGTATTAAACAAGATGATTAGATATTTAAAAAAGCGAGCAATTGTCCATATTTTGCTCTATTTGACTTATTGGATGGAAACGCTGCTTTTTTTGCTTGTTTTATTGCATGTCTCGATATTTCAGTTTTGCACATAAATTTAATTAGCATTTTTGGATGGAAACATAGCTATTTTTAGATTGGTGTGTGCTAGGTTTGTCACAATAATCAATATATCGACTTATCGCACAACATGTGAACAGGATTTCAATCATTTTTGGTGATGCGATATATGTCGCCCATAAATAAAAAAACAAGTCTAGCAACATTTTAGCTGATTGTGCAACATTTCTATCTCTGTTGGAGGTGTCAGTGTCAGTATGGTTAAAAAAAAACACTATAGTATTTACTATAAATTACGTCAGTATATTTTCATGTTGGTGTCTGATAAATAAAAATTGATCTGTTAGCAGATATTGCAGCCTCTGTTACTTTTTACCTTGCACTTTTTTGTTAACATTTACCATTACTTATTTAGTACGGATGCATAATATATAGGCGGTCATATCATTATCGGACGATAAATGCAATTTTTTTATCGGTATCAGTCCGATATCAAAATTAGGCTGATATCTTTAAGCCGATAGATTACGTAATTGTACAGACCTGCCTGCCTTGCGCATGCGTGGCTCAAACTTGTTCAGACTTGTCCAGTGCACTATAACGGAGCTTTCCTCAATTTGTTTATTCCTTCAAAGTCCGTCCTTTCTTTGTGTGGTATTTCTGTGTGTTAATAACTCAGTAAGTAACCCTTATCATTATCATTGTGTATTTTGGTTTAAATCACCTCAGGAAAATTATTACATGCGTAGACATGATAGCAGCGATGTACACAGGCTAAACAACTCGTTGGGTTGTTTGTAATCTAATATGATTATTTGTTATTATCAACGCGTTGTTTGCCATGTGTTGTTGATCTAAGATTGTATTTAGTTTTGTCAGCATATTTATAATCATTATAACGAACGTACATGTTGGCTATCACTGCACACATGCACACACACTAGAGTTGGATGATGTCGGCCAATTTGGCATCGTACAATGTCTAATGTGAAACATCGCGATGGACGATGGCATCGTCATCGTAGGCGCCGGTGAATTAATTATTTGTGAATAATTAATTAATTCTTTACTCATTAATTATTTGTAGCCTACCGTTTCTACTACCTGACCCGCATGGTCTTTGTTTTACCCATAACCAAATCATAAATAAATAAAGTAGGGATGCTGATTTCGGTTTATTTTAACAACCAACAACCGCAGCTCGATAACTGAATATTAACCGTTAACAGATAAATATTAAAATATTGTTTAATTAAAAAAAAAATATGGAGGTTTCTATTTTGTGACACATCAAATATTTTAAAATACTGATTTATTTTAACTGATTTATTTTTGCGAACAGCAGCACAAAGAAAATAACAGAACATCTTCACGCACCTGCAATGTTTCCAGCAGCATAGAAAAAAGAATAAACTAAATAAAATAATCAGATAAACAGGCCTGGCCTAGATATTTTTCACCTAAATGACCAACTTAGATTGCAAAAGGAAAACACTGACTGAATCCTTTTTAAGAACCAGCATTTGCTGATTTTTCCATTCATGTTTTTTCATCTGTCATATAAAAATATCAGGCTATTAAATCGATTGCTCCACTGAAAATGTGCATTTAATTAATGCTTCATTGTTGTTTAGTCACAAAACCCCTTTTAACATTATAATAAAAGTCATCAGTTTAAAGATTGTCATAATGACTTATTTCCTTCCTCTCACTCGCAATCAGCATCAACTCTGATTTGTGTCAACTCATCTGTCAAACTGACTAGAAATATTCTTCTTTCATTTTGCTTCTTTGAAAAAATATGTCTGTAGGCACGTGTGGTTGCACGTGTTACCATCCCGCAAGTTAACAAATATTTTTTGCACATCAGGGGTCGATCACAGCGAACACGCTTTTCCGTTACAAAAATGCGAGGCGCACCGCACCACACTGCCTTTTATGTTGACAAGAAAAAAGAAGCGCGTGCTCATTTTTTTATGTCACTATAGGAAACGACTGAATCAGCTGGTCTATTGTGCACAAGTGTTGCTGTCCATGTTGTTATAATTGTAATATACAGAATAACATTGTGATATCCATGATTTGTAAAGTAACATGCCTACAGTTCTGGCTAACTTGAAACTGCGACCACAAGTTTCTCCTCCATCATTAAAAAAATATCCGTCGTCCTGACAACACAAATACTGCAGGCACCTAAAAAAGAAACCCTGCTCTGCTTTCATTTGATTGAAGAATGAAAAAGACGCGACTGACATAATGAGTTTTATTTTAACCGCGAGCACACAGCGCGCAACAGCATAACGTGAGGTGCGCAGGGCGCATAAGCAGCGCGCAAAACAGGTAAAAAACATAAAAATGCCCTTCTCAACGCAAAAAGCGCATTTGGTGATCTGCCCCTTATGCAGCCAAACTTTAAAAATATATAAAATAATATTTTTTTATCATTTAACTGATATCATTAATCAGTTACAAACGCACCCTTTTGGTTAATGGTTAATCAGTTATTTTGAGCACCCCTAAAATAAAGATAAGTTACACACAAATTACAACCTGCCAATCACTTTTTCAGTGGAATTCGGGCTTGAGGTCTGTCCCATTATAATTGCATCCACAAACTTGGTTGGTAAAAAAGGTGCACAACAAACAGTATCTGAGGTTTTCGCTAAAATTACTAAATACATGCGTGAAAGATTAAAGCAGTGTACTGACACTGTGACACTACCTGATAGATTCAAAAACAATTAAATATCACGTTTAACAACTAAAGTTAGATGCGATCCAGCGGTACATCCTTGATAAACTGTCTGACGTGCACTGCTCTCTGGGGTGATTGCTGGAGCTCAGAGTCATAGCCTACACTGCAGCGCATGACAGAATGTGTGCATTTGTGTGTTTGTGTGTGGTCACGTGATGTGCGTTTTCAGCAGTATAGTGTGGAAGGAGGGCTTTTCAGAAATGCTAGATGAAACGCTAGTGTGGACGTGAATCGTTTTTGTATACGTGTTAGCGTATACAAAGCCTAAGTGTGTATTTTTCGCGGGCGGGTTGTTGCTGGGACGGCGGCCGGAGCGGAGGATCGTGATGCCGGCTCAGCATTGTGATGTCTATCACCCAACCCTAACACACGCACATGCAGTTAAGTTTGAGTAGGCTATTCAGTTTATAAGATCAGTTAAAAACTTTTTTACTAAGTTTTTAAAATGAAATCAGTTGTTTACTGTATAAAAATATAACATTTTAAAATATTTATATTTATCAGCTATAATATATCAACTATCAGCCAAATCTTAAGAGTTATCGGTTATCGATATCGGCCAAAAAATTCATATCAGTGCATCCTTATTATTTAGGATATGTGTTTTCACACTCTGATTCTAATGAGTAATTATTAAGCTGTTAAAATGACAAATTCAATAAAATTTCTTAAGAAAATATGATGTGTTCTTTGGAAGAGTGTATATGCATTGTGATAATATTATATTGTATTGGCATTCTGGCATTATGTAGTGTGTGGCATAAAATGGTCTTAAAATGACAATTATACCGTTTATCACCATACAGTATATTATGGTGCAACATATCGTACAGCAAAGAAATAGATGGGCCTAGTGTGTGCTTTATTGGTTTAATAACACTTGTCAATGCCAAAATTACTGAGATGATGTGAGATTTTCAAAAAAAGCAAGAAGGTGAAATACTGACTTGCAGAAAGCTTTGTTTCTTCTAACATGAGCATTTTGGAAATTTTAGATACTGGAGAAAGTGACTTTATAAATAAATATTCCTTATTATATGCAGTATATGCAGCATTGGTATACATCTGATATATTTTCATGAGCTGAATCTGCATCGACAGAGCCCTCGCACCTTCTATCATGTTACTTTTTATCAGCTTTTTGCCGTTGATAACTGAGCTGTCCCCCAGTATTACATTAAAATAATAAATGAGCACTTCTCACACTAGTTGGTGTCAGGTTTTGTCATGTTTATTCTGCTTCATTTTTGTACTGCTGATTATTGTCTCATCCAAATGTTTCTGTCTCTCTTGCCTCCCCTGATAAATCACCCCTGGAGTCCTGAACTACTTCTGACCCTGAGAGAGATGCAAACGCAGGATTTCTGATGACAAGGCGTGAGAATACACATGTTTGGGCGATGGCAAGGTTAGCTATCTGAACAAGCAACACCACTTCCTTTAAACACAAACATATTCCACTGTATTCTGTCCTATTTTGCTGCACGGTTGAAGCATTTCTGCTATCAACCTCAAGTTAAGGTATAACTAGCAAATAAATCCGAGTAATGCTGCCTCTGCACAGCAAGTGAGCGATGTAATATGACTAAACTAGAACACTGTCATCACGATCAAGCGGTTTACACTGCAAATGTGTGACGGTGTTGATTATATTGTGAGAGTTCTAGTTCTGTCACGTTGGGGGTTTTGCTTTTGAACCCAACCTGAGAATGTTAACAAAAGTTCAGACAAAATGAAGGAGTGTATGCACGTCTCTACAAAATGAGTTCTTCAAAAAGTAGAATTTTTTGCGTATAAAGAAAAAGAACGAATACATTTTGCCAGCGGTTACCAACAGAGACTTGCAGAGCCCTCAAGGTGACATGGCAAAGGGGTAAAAATATGAGAGGGTATTTGAATGATTTTGTTTTATTGAAAAATGTTTATGCTCCCCTGAGAAACATTTATGGTAGAAATAATATGAGATAGAAGAAAAAACTCAATTTTAGTGCTTTCTCATATGAATGCGAGTGTTTGCAGTAGTCAACACAACAGTGGCTACTCAATAACAAAGTCTCTTTAGGGCAAGTCATTTCACTCGGCGGCCATCTTTGAAACCCCTCTTGGGCAGTATGCTTGGGCATTCTGTTTAAATAGAGAAGCATCAAATTCTTGTCAAGCTCACAATTACATTTTATATTACGAATAACCAATAAAATTAAACAACAACTGTCTCTTTATTTTTTTTTTATTTCTAAATGTTCATATCACACAAAATCTGCAGAAACTCACATCTCGTCTGAGCCCCTCCCCCGGAGAATTGTCATTCTATAGCGATCGCTGATTGACTCCTGTACTAAAAGGTGGGCTTTATTTGCCATATAGTTATCGCTGATTGGCTCCTGTGCTAAAAGGTGGGGCTTCATTCGCCATATTGACAGTTACACTTTTCCCCATTCAAAAGTATACAAGTGACATGTCTTGTGTATTCTATGGTCTACTATAATTAGCTTAATGTTCAAATGAAAGCAAGATTTGTAGATTTTGCAAGATTTTGTTACTCGAGAGTAATGGAAATGTTTGCTGTAGTCAGAAACATTTGTGAGTAAATTTAATAAAAAGTAAAAGTTTCTTGGAGGACTGCAAAAGTAAGCAAAAATTGTAAACCAACACATTTTTTGCCGGAAGCAGTTGTTTGAACAAGTTTGGAAAATTTGTGAACAAACTTACTGTAGTTTTCAGTAATAGCAGATGGTTTTCAAATAGTTTATGTTCAAGGGATCCACCGGTTGACTGACAAGAAACATGCGATCATGCGCTTATACAGTGTATAAGCGCATTATTGGCAAGAGTTTTTTGTTTCAGTTTAGCCGATCTACAGGGTGGGCCATTTATATGGATACACCTTAATAAAATGGGAATGGTTTCCTGAAAAGTGGATTGGTCATCGTGGGCCAGTTGAATGGCCCCCAAGGTCTCCCGTTCTGACCCCCTTAGACTTTTATCTTTGAGGTCATCTGAAGGCAAGTGTCTATGTAATTTATTAAGGTGTGTCCATATAAATGGCACACCCTGTATGTCTGGATTTGCATACAAACTGCAATGCAATAGCTTTATACTACGAAGTCTAGATCCTGACAAGCTTTTCAGACAGTCTAAACTAGGGCTGGGCTGATAAATTATATTATATCGTATCGCAATAATATTTATGCCAATAACAATGATAAGCGCTGGACTTTTTTATTGTATATTGATCTAAGAGCCATTCACACAGCAGAAATGTGCAACAATGGAAATCTAAAAGTGTGTTGATATGAAAGATGTACCACATTTTTGGCTGAAAATCTGGTATGCCATTTAATGGACCCTCAAATTTTTGTAATTTCAGTCCTTTTTGGAGTACTTTTTTAAAATCTGGAAGCATTAACTCAAAATATATATCGTTAACGTTCAATATGGAAAATAATTATTGAGATAGCTTTTTTGCCATATCGCCCAGCCCTAGTCTAAACAGAGGTGACAGCAGTGCCACATGGAAATGGCCGAACATGGAATGGAAAAACACAAGATGCAGGAATTGCAGTAAAACTTTACTTTTGTGTTATACTTCTGCGAATCTCTAATACTTTCAATATTAAATACTGTATGAATCATACTTTATAATCCTGTTTAATCATACTTTATATTTCCTAGTTAAAAAATATGAACCAGCCATGGAAAATTAAGATGGGTGCATCACTATGCACAATAGTGTATGTCATGGGAGGGAAATATGGAAGGTGGGAGTGGCCGAGAGCCATGAGAAAGAAGCGAGACCAGTGCTGTAATGCTTATGTGCTCATGTTATTGGCCCTGAATCGTTCCTGTGGCTCTCGGCCATACCCCCCTTGTGACACTGTGGTTTGTAAATTTGTGAAAACATGGTTAGTTTCTTGAAGAATTTGTCATAATGTATTGCTCACCTGTACTATAGAAAACTTTGATTTGTTTTGTTTTTTATTATTATTATTATTTTTTTTTTGTTATTATATATTTTTTTAAATATGAAAAGTTTTTTTGTTTGTCATGCCATATCATTTGCATGGCATGGAAAATCACAAGATGCTGAAATTTTGACAAACTTTAACTTTTATTCGTTGTTTACTTCCGTGATTTTCTAATATTGTACAAATGATACTTTATCCAATCGCCCAATTTCCTAGTAAACAAATTGTAACCAGCCATGGTAAATCAAGATGGGTGCATCACTATGTACAATAAATAACACTTTAAAATATAAGGAGTTTTCTTTTGATTTACTAAACTAGTTTTGAAATTAGTAAATGCATAATAATCATGATCAGCGTGAAACCGCAATCATTCCTCCGATTATAGTCGTACAATCTAAATATATAGTCGTTGTGTCCCTAACTGTGAGCGCTGATGAGCCTCTTAATAATAGGAGACCAGACCTCGTCATTTCTTGTCTTCCTCCTTCTAGAGCTTCTCTTCATAGCATTCGAGACTGGTGAAGCTCATCAACCTTTATGCTACCGGACACAAATTGTTTGCATGGCTCTCTCAACATAGAGTTTGAAAATTTGCAAACACGTGGTCAGTTTATTGGAAAGTTACATAATTTAAATAATTACAAATAATTAGCATTTTATCTTGTATTTTCTTCATCACCATGTCTCCTTAGGACCTCCACACTAACTTGATACAAATCCAGAGTTATAATTAATGATAATAATTGTACGCTGGGGCCATTGTTGATTGTGTTATATTGTGTAGCTTAAATGCAGTGTACACTGCTTCCATTGTTCATGATGACTCTGTTCTAGTGCTTGCAGAAATGTTCCAGTGCATGTCTAAGTTTGTTTGCATCATATCAGTTTACTTGTAATGTGAGCCAAAGTTTACTCATTGAATGTAACAGGCGAGTTCTGATTTTGGTCTCATTTTGTCACATCATATAGCTTATAGCGGACCATGTTCTAGTTTTGTCATAATGTATCGCACACTTGCAGTATAGAAAACTTTGTTGATTTTTATAATAAGTATTTAAATTTTTTTGTGTAGCTTCTCAGCAAACAATTTTGTGTTTTATAGACATCTAAACGTAGACAGCTTAGCTATAACAAGGCTAAACTTGAGCTGTCAGTGAAAGTCTAATAGAAATCCAAGAATAGGCCAAAACTAG
>CAIGQZ010032312.1:16608442-16629928 GCA_903798205.1 Danio tinwini
TATTATTATTATTATTATTATTATTATTATTATTATTATTATTATTAATGTTGTTATTTCTACCTTGGCAGATTTTTGGGGGGGACTATTATTTATTTATTTATTTATTTTTGTTCACAAGATGCATTTTGACTGTCAAGATGCTGTATTTTTTTGACAAATCCATTTATTTATTTTTTAGAGACTTTAAGATTGTTAGCACCAAGCTTGACTTCGGTAGTCTGACTCATTTTCAATTTAACATTTTAGGTTCACACCAATAGCGAATAACAATAAAGTAAATTAACTTGACATTTATGAACCTTCCAAATGTGTGAATATCCTGAAAAACGTACACAAGTGCTGCCATTTTTTCTTCGCTATAAATACTATAAATATATAGATTTTTTACTGTGTAGGTGCCCTGTGGACATCTGATCTCATAAACCTCACACTTATACTGTATATCCTGTTGCAAAATAATATTCCGCTCACTATCTCAGTCGTTGTGATTTTCCTCATGGGAAGAATCCAATGAGATGCAATAATAACAACTGTAAAAAGTATAAAGCCTGAGGCGACTGCTCTCGGTTTGGGACTCGCATTTGCTCTCGTTCCCTTGGTGGACGGGCCTGACTAAATCTTCCGTAACATTATGAGCCATGCATCACGGCAAGGTTGTGTTTATTAGATGCTCTGTATGACTGGATTGTTTCTGACCTCGGCAGGAGACAAAAGGTGAGGGGGGGTGGACAAGCTGCTATAAAGGGGAATTAGAATAAGACAAAGGAGGCGCCGCCACTGGTTCTTCTCGAGGTGAATAAAGATGAATGTCGTCTGTGAACCGTGAGTCCAGATTGCAGGATCTTCAGAGGCGTCTGCCTGTTGCAAATATGTGGCGTGATGAGGGCAGCTGCTGTGTTTTGTCTGGTCTATTGTGTGTAGTAGGACCGTGTGCACTCATTACATTCCATAGTGAAAGGAGAGAAAAAAGGAAGGACAGACTTGCTGCAGTGCCCTAATGGTCAAGGCAGATTTTTATTTTTTATTTTTTGTCAATACAACAGACTGGTCTTAATTGAAAAGTGATGAAATCATGAGTTTGTTTGTCCACTAATTTGAGTTATAGGAATGGCTTTCCTAGACATTGTTGAAATAAACATCGTTGCGCTGCTGCGCTGTGTTTCACAGAAACCTGGCTGAACGAAGCCATTCCGGACAGCGCATTACACTTACCGGACTTTCAGCTGTACAGAGCAGATCGCGATACAGAGTCAACGGGCAAAACACGCGGTGGTGGGACATGCTTTTACATCAACAGGAGATGGTGTACGGATGTAACTGTGTTAAAGAAGATGTGCTGTCCTGATGTGGAAGCGCTTTTCATTAACTGTAAGCCGTTTTATGCACCGCGGGAGTTCTCCTCGTTCATTCTCGTCTGTGTTTACATTCCACCACAAGCACACGTGAGGACTGCGTTACAACAGCTGTCTGATCTGATCACAGAGACTGAACAACGACACCCGGACTCTGCTTTTATCATTCTCGGTGACTTTAATCAGGCAAAACTCACACACGAGCTGCCTAAATTCAAACAGCACATCACATGCCCCACCAGAGACAATAACATTTTGGATCATTGCTACACCACAATAAAGGATGCATATCGCTCCGTCGCCAGAGCAGCTCTAGGACTCTCCGACCACTGCCTGGTTCATCTTATACCAACTTACAGGCAAAAACTTAAAACTACTAAGCCAGTATTAAGGACTGTTAAGAGATGGACCAACGACACAGAGCAGGTCTTACAAGCCTGTTTTGAATGCACTGATTGGAGTGTTTTTGAAGCTGCAGCCACCAACCTAGACGAGCTCACAGAGACTGTAACATCATACATCAGTTTCTGTGAGGAGTTATGCATCTCTACCAGGACCTACTTATCATTTAACAATGATAAACCATGGTTTACACCAAAACTTAGACAGCTTCGTCATGAAAAAGAGGATGCCTACAGGAGCGGGGACAGGATTTTATACAATCAGGCCAGAAACACACTGACAAAGGAGATTGGTGTGGCCAAGAAAGCTATGCCAAAAAGCTGCAAAACCAGTTTTCTGCCAACGACCCTGCATCAGTGTGGAAAGGCCTGAAAGACATCACAAATTATAAAACGCCATCCCCCAGTATCGACTGCAACAACCATCTTGCAAACGAGCTGAATATCTTCTATTGTAGATTTGACACCTCTGACCAGACACCTCACACCCACCCGGATCATCTCCCTACACAGCCATCAACACCTCCAGCCATCTCCCTCTCACCCCCTGCACTTCAGATCAGTGAGGATAATGGGCATCAGATCCTCAGTAAACAGCCATCAACACCTCCAGCCATCTCTTTCTCCACCCCGGCACTTCAGATCAGTGAAGATAATGTGCGTCAGATCTTCAGTAAACAGAGGAGACGAAAAGCACCAGGTCCAGATGGTGTTTCACCAGCCTGTCTGAAAACTTGTGCGGACCAACTGGCTCCCATTTTCACACAGATCTTTAACAGATCACTGGAACAGTGCAAAGTTCCATCCTGCTTCAAACGCTCCACCATCATCGCAATACCAAAGAAACCAAAGATCACAGGACTCAATGACTACAGACCTGTTGCCTTAACATCTGTGGCCATGAAGTCATTCGAAAGACTGGTGCTAGCTTATCTGAAGGACATCACTGGACCTTTGCTGGACCCCCTGCAGTTTGCCTATAGAGCAAACCGGTCTGTGGATGATGCAGTCAACATGGGACTGCATTATATCCTAGAACATCTGGACAAACCAGGGAACTACGCAAGGATACTGTTTGTGGACTTCAGTTCTGCCTTTAACACCATCGTCCCATCACTGCTCGAGAACAAACTGACCCAGCTGTCTGTCCCTGGATCACCAGCTTTCTGACAGATAGACAACAGCTAGTCAGAATGGGCAAAATCACATCCGACAGCCGCACCATCAGCACTGGTGCCCCCCAGGGATGTGTTCTCTCCCCACTGCTCTTCTCCCTGTACACAAACGACTGCACTGCAAAAGACCCCTCCATTAAGCTCTTGAAGTTTGCGGATGACACTACTGTTATCGGCCTCATCCGGAACGGTGACGAGTCTGCATACAGACAGGAGGTGGAGCGGCTGGCTTTATGGTGCAGATACAACAACCTGGAGCTGAACACGCTCAAAACAGTGGAGATGATAGTGGACTTTAGGAGAAACCCCCCTGCACTCCCCCCACTCACCATCATGAACAGCACTGTGGCTGCAGTAGAGTCATTCAGGTTCCTGGGCACCACCATCTCTCAGGATCTGAAGTGGGACATTCACATAGACTCCATTGTAAAGAAAGCCCAGCAGAGACTGTACTTCCTTCGTCAGCTGAGAAAGTTCAACCTGCCACAGGAGCTGCTCGTACAGTTCTACTCAGCTGTCATCCAATCCATCCTCTGCACTTCAATCACCGTCTGGTTCAGCTCAGCTGCCAAAACCGACCTCCGTAGACTACAGCGAATAGTCCGGACTGCTGAACGAATCACTGGCACTACCCTTCCTACACTTCAAGAACTGTACTCTTCCAGAGTGAGTAAAAGGGCTCGTAAAATCACTCTGGACGCCTCACACCCAGCACACTACCTGTTCGAACTGTTACCGTCTGGTCGGCGCTACAGAGCACCAAGCACAAAAACAGCCAGACACAGGAAAAGTTTCTTTCCTCAGGCCATCTACCTCATGAACAGTTAAATATTCCCCTACTGTGCAATAAACGTGCAATACTTTCTCATACGCACTTGTACACAGCACCTTATAACCTGTATATTTACAACATATCTGTACATACATTCAACATCCAGATCTTTTTGATTAACTGCATCTCTGTTTAATGTTTATTGCCTTTTCTTTTCTTGTATTTAATTTTGTGTTGTCACTCGTCACTTTATGTACACTGAAAGCTTCTGTTGCCAAAACAAATTCCTTGTGTGTGTGAAGCACACTTGGCAATAAAACTGATTCTGATTCTGATTCTGATTCTGGTTTACTCGCCTAATGTGTTCCAAACCAGAAGTTGGGCATGTTTTTGCTTTCCTGGTTCATTGTTTGTTTTATAAAACTGTCGTCATTTTATATATATTTTTTAACTTAAACCATGATCAGCAAATTCTCCCTGATTTCTTAGTGAATGTGGAAGAAAAAAATAATAAGTTGAGACTTATGACTGTGGAAAAACACAATCTCATTTTTAGAACACTGCTACCAATACCCTACATACTGTAATCTCTAAATCTACAGATGAAAATATACACTCACCGGCCACTTTATTAAGTACACCTGTCCAACTGATCGTTTACCAAATTTCTAATCGGCCAATCACATGGCAGGGACTCAATGGATTTAGGCATGTAGACATGGTCAAGACGCATATTTTATGGGTGATATTTTCTTGCCACGATTGGGGACCATTAGTACCAACTGAGCATTGTGTTAACGCCACAGCCTACCTTTGTTGCTGACTATGTCCAACCTTTAAGACCGCAGTGTCCCCATCTTCTGATGACTACTTCCAGCAGGATAACGCGCCATGTCATAAAGCACAAATCATCTCAGACTAGTGTCTGGAACATGACAATAAGTTCACTGTACTGAAATGGCCTTCACTGTCACCAGAACTCAATTCAATAGAGCACCTTTGGCATGTGGTGGAACAAGAGATTCACATAATTTATGTGCAGCCGACAAATCTGCAGCAGCTGCATGATGCTCATGTCAATATAGAGCAAAATCTCTGAGGAATATTTCCAGTACCTAGTTGAATTTATGCCACAAAGGATTATGGCAGTTTTTGAAGGCAAAATGGGGTCCAACCCGGTACTAATAAGGTGTACCTAATAAATCAATATGTATTACACGTTCCGTCTAAAGGACTGGGTAACAGAAAACAAATGTTTAATAGACTATTTTTAGTACATTCGTGCATATGCATGTATGCAATGTGTTTTAAGACTCAGAGGAAATGCACTTCTATTTTTAGTACATTTTTGTCAGAGCTCAGAAGTGTTTTTGCCAGTACTATCTTGCCTTGAAGGGACAGTTCACCCAAATCTGAAAAATCTGTCATCATTTGCTCACCCTTCACTTGTCACCAACCTGTTTGAGATTCTTTCTTCTGTTGAACACAAAATAAGATATTTTAAAGAATGTTGAATGTCAGTTACCATTCACATAGTATTTGTTTTGACTATAGAAGCCAATGGTTGCAAGTTTCTAACATTTTCCAATGTGTTTAAAAGGAAAAGGAAAGTCAAATAGTGAGTACATTTTCATTTTTGGGTGAACTATCCCTTTAAGATGGTATAACTTACAGTTTTAAGCTCCAAAAGGACAACAAAATCTAGTTTTATGTATAGAGTATTGTATGGATTGAGTAGAACTGTATTTAAGTGGATATTCACTGAAAATACGTCCACTATCATTTGGTGCCATTGATGTCTTTGTGTCCTGGTGGAGGAGAACATTTAAAGCAAAAAATAGAATTAGGTTTCAGTTAGTTCCTTACACAGAGCGATCATGTGACATCAGAAGACCTGGAATATAGTTTGGGGGTCCTATGAACTTATTTTACAGTAGTTTTGGAGCTTGGATCCTTTTGCATCATTCACACTTTCAATGTATGGAAAATAGCCTTACATCTCTTTTTATGCTCTACGAAGAAAGTCATGCAGAACCTTTTGGAACGTCATGAGGGTGAGTGAATGATGACAGAATTTCGTCAGAATTTTTTTGGGTGAACTATTCATTGAATGCAGAAGAGAAATTTTCATTTCAAAAGAACTGCAGTATAATACCATGAACTTTTTTTAACAGTCTCCAGAGATGCAGAAAATACTCCTGTAGCTGAGGAATAAGACCCCAGGAATAAGACCCCAAGCTAAGTTAAATATACATCTGCATTCAGGACTATTTTTAAAAGCGTACCACAAAGAGCAAAAGTCTTTAGTGCTTTATTTTTTATTTTTTAGTGGTCGTGGCCCTTCTCTTTGCAATCTCTGCATCTCAATGCATGTGTGGTTGCCAGAGGGCAGTAGATGAGGTTTATTCTAAATGACAGCTTGCAGGACCTTCACACAGATAGGTCACACACATACCCCTATGTACGCAAACACTTACTCTCTCTTTCTCTATCTTTCTGTTTGGCCACATGAAGATCAAAACTCAAACCTTTACTCGTGGAGAAACATTTTACTCAAGTTTTCTGTATAAGTAGCAACTGTTTAAAGGAGTTAAATTTACAAATAATGTTAATTAGTTGTTGACAACTCTCTGGGAGTTTGAGTTTGGTAATAAATATGTATATGACAATGTTTATGTTTGGTCCTAGGGGCAAAGATCTGCTTTGCTGCTGCTTTGATTATTATGCCAAGCAAGTGCCGAGTCTTCCTACTGCCAATATATTCCCAGACTCGCAGTCTGAGAATATAACATACGCAAACATATGTAACTCCTGTAGCAGGTCTAAAAAAGACAGGTGGAGCTGGGGTGGAGGAGAGTTTCAGAAAACGTGGTGCATATTCGTAGTTGTGATGGGTCGTTCTTAAACAATTTGTTCATTTTGAACAGATCTTTTGTATGACTTGAGAACATTGAGTCCTCTCAGGGAGTGATTTGTTTTTTTGCACATACACACATTTGTGCAGGTGAAGAAGACTAGTTTCTTTTTCAAGTCCTCCATCGGGTTTGAGTCATTCGTTCATCAAATAAAAAAACAGAAGCCAATCATATGCATTTAGAGCCAGAAAAAGATTTGATCCGTTCATCTCTCGAGTCCTCAGTTTAAGTCATTATGAAAGACAGAAGCCAATCATATGAATTTAGAGCCGGAAAAAGATTTGATCTCTTAAGTCCTCAGGTTTGAGTCATCTCTCTTTACATGTTGTCTTGTGATAAACGAACAACTCAATAACCACTCAAAAGATAAACTAATCATGGCTCCTTTTGGCTCAGACTGTGTGCATTGGTTAAGCTTATATGGGACTGTCTGTGTGATGTGAAGTTTGAAGACCTGTCAGAAGAGGTGAGCTGACATAGTCATAGACAAAAGACCAGGTAAACAATAAATAATTATTTTCTCTTTCTTATAGCATTCTAGTTATGACTTGTTTGTAGTGTGATCAATGTTTGGTGTAGTTGTAGATGAGTTTGGAAGCAACTCATAACATTTTAATAATATTTTGGCAAACTGAACGAAATAATTTGAAAAGAGACTGAATGAGACACAAAGGTCAGAGTCAGTAAAATGATCCGAACTTCCCATCATTAATTTCTAGTGTAAAGCATTGCCGAGTCATTTATAATGCTGAGGAGCAAGCTTATTGGCTGCTGAGGTGACAGCAACCAATCACCTCCATCATATAACTTTTTCAATTTGCCAGTTAGTTTGTTAGATTTAAAACGTGTGTTATTAAATTTAAATCTGAATCACTTTCAGCTGTACAACAGTAAACTAGTAAGGATGCAAAATAATGATTTCTTTTAGAGTTTGAACAGCATTTATTAATTTAATAGTAAATTCCAAATACTAGAGCTGTGAACCTACACTGGCCTCACAGTTCAGTTCGGTTACGATTATCATGCCATCGATTCGGTTCAATTCGATATCTCGGTGGATCACTGCTTTGACGATGCTTTCCATACACATATACTATTTGTAATACAATTGTGTCCTTTAATACAAACAGTCAGATATATAATCTGTACCTTTAAACAACACGAGCATTTATAGCAAATAATATAAACAAATATGAATATCCCGCTCGCTTTCTGATCCTTGTCTACCAAGTTCGCTTACACCCCTATGATTGGTCACACGCTCAACAGAAAGGGCTGCGATTGGCTCTTGTGCGCTGCGCTCTTCACAGATGAGTGACACTGTGCCACAGTGAGAAAGAGAGAGAGAGAGAGAGTTTACTTTCATTCTCTCAATCTCAGTGAAATAGGGGCTTCTGCTGTAAGTGTCAGTAAAAGACTGTCCAGCAAACACACACTCAGTGAAATTGTGCACAGTTTCTGCGTTTTTAAGTAGTTAGAGCATTGTAAATACTCGCGCTCGCGGCTCGCCTCCCTCGCCATAGTAAGCTATGACGACATTGCATATGAGATCAATGACATCAGTACATAATAACCGGTTATGATTATTACTGAACCGATACCGAATTGTCCGCGTCTGCATCGCAGTGCACAGAAGAAATTAATTTTGACACCCCTACCAAATACAGCTCACTACAAAATTAGTATTTAATAGTAAACATGTTGAAGATTAGCATGAAAGGCTGTCAATTTATCAAGTGATCATCAGTTTTCATATTTCCACACAACAGATAAATTAGCTATGCTTGTTTTGTCAAAATGTGCTCTGTTTACAACACCTGCATATACAGCTAATGAAAAATAAAGCAATGGCCTTCAAACAGCTAATACTATTAGCTGTTCATATAAATTACTATTAGCTAATCTTATAAAAATGCCTTGACTACATAAGAAAATACACAAACTGTATGTAAAAATAACTTTTTTGATCTCAAGAACCATTGGACTCAGAAAATTTACATTTATTTTACAGCATTTGACAATTTATATTTGTTAATGTATTCATTTAGTTAATTTTAAATGCATTGCACAAGACAAAGTGTAAGTTTTCTTCTAATATGTGCAACTTTCTGTGCAGGTAAAATGTCTTTCATCATAGCACATCATATATTTGAAATAACACTGCCATGTTCAGTCATACAATGATACAAGCGTCATTCGGCGGTGCCATAAAACCTTATGAGCAGTAAAATTCAAAGTAACTGGTGTGTTAATCGTCCTAAATGAACATCGATAAAGCATATAGCTAATTGCCCTTAAAATGGCAGAGCAAGATAGCGGATCCCAGCATGCTTTTGTTTTTTAGGCTGGATAGCACCCCTCATAATCACTGTATTAGAGCTCTGCTGAGAGATGTCTGTCTGCGCCAGGTTATAAGATAGTGTGGCCTTTCTGCACGCTTTTCCATCAGCGGTGCTGAGGCGAGAATGAGTATTTTCAGAGGCTAATTAACTGGGGGCCGTCTTCATCACATGGCCATTATAGTGAGAGGCAGGGCCTAGAGGGGCGCCCGTCTCTCTCTACGCACTTAGCCCCGCTACTGCTTTAATTGTGCAGAAAATGTAATTTGTGTCTCAGTTCAAGTTCCCTCGGAGAGTGCTGTTCACTGTGGGGGACTCCAGTCGCATGAATAGCTCTGCCATTCAACCATCTAGGGGTCAGGTGGTGGGAGTTGGCTGGTGCCACTCGTGTGTGTGGGTGTGTGTTTTTGTGTAAACCAGTGCCATACATTGCTATGCCACATCTTTTAAAATCACGTAGAGATGTTGGACAATATATCGCAAAATGACAGATATCACGATGATAGTATATGCAATATACATATCTCAAACAGATGTGATAAACTACATTCATTTTGTCCATTGGTTGTTTACCTAAATGTATCATTATTAGATGGGGCCTTACTATTTACAGTGCTCAGCATAAATGAATACACCCCACTTTGAAAATGAATATTTTTTTATCCATATTTTGGTGCGTTTGAACAATTTATTAAACAGATATATTTATTAAAATATTATTTTAGTTACCGAACATCTTTAGAAATAGAAAGTACATTTAAATTCAAGCTAAATATTGACAAAATTTCAACAACATTTTATATATTTTTGTTTCTTTCGATTTTTTGATTTTTTTTTGTTTTGATCAATTCATTTTTATTTCTATAACGCTTTTACAATGTAGATTGTCAAAGCAGCTTAACATAGAAGTTTAAGTAAATTGAAAATGTGTCAGTCCAGTTTTCAGAGTTTAAGTTCAGTTTAATTTGTCCCTAACATATAAATTTGAGCTACTATTTTGTTGGACTGTTATTGTAAACTATTTTGTTAGATAAGCTCCAGATTCTACTTTGTTACTGACTAATTTAATGTATATGCACAAATATAATATTGTAAAGCTTCTTGTAGAAAATATGAATTTAAATGAGATATTTTCGAGGGGTGTACTGTATATCCCCTCCTCCCCAGTAGTGGCTGTGCTGCTATTGGCTGGAGCAGCCCAAAGGTGAACCGTAGAGCTGAAAATAAAATACTAATGGCAGGAGTCAAAACCAGAGAGGAAAATGACAACAGTCAAACAAAGTAAAAAAAATCAGTTGTTTTCACTCATCATAGTGTTTTAAAGACTAAAGGCTGATTTATACTTCTGCGTTTAGTGATCTGCGTGCTGTTTGTGTTGCTCTGTAATAAAACTTCCAAAACGCTAGCTGGCAGTAGGTTTTTATGTTCCTCTGTGTTGAGTTTCTTCGCGGGTGTTTTAATTGATTTTTTTTAACACTACCTTAGTGTAGAAGAAGCTAAAACTCGCCCATTCAGAGGCGGGAACCGGTGGATGTACAACAACTTTAATCATAAAGTAAACACAAAACAAAAGTTTCCATCTGGAGCTCCTTCATGAGACTCGACACTTGTAAACACTCATTCCTACGGGTTTGCGGCTCTCAGCACCACCCACTCTCATCACCAGTACCAAACTGACCAATCACAAAGCTTGTTCTACGCGTCGTTGCAACGTAGTTAAATTTTTTGAGAGGCTGCGCCAGACCATACGTGTGCGCTTGACGCAGAAGAAAAAATCTGCCTTTGGGGTGCTCAGGCATGATTGTCCCCCCTCCACTCTCCCACTCGACCTGCATTCACACTGGATAAGCATTAGGTCATCAATGATGCAACTGTTCAGTTTAACAGAAGAAGCGCTCTCGTTCTGTACAATGGAGCTTGCTTTAGTAAAATCAAATCTTTTTCTAAACAGATCCACCACTTTTGACACTCATAAATGTTTATGAAAGTCACCTTGCTGCACATATTAGGAGGTTTGCTGAAGGTGGCAGCTGTCGTGCAGCATTTTTTTTATCTTTAATAAACTATGACAGTTCACGTACATTAAAAAGTAAGAATAATTAATAAATTCAGATGAAACAGTCCCTTAAAAGTGACGTAGGGTCTTCAGTTTCATGCTCAAGTGTGCTTTGCACTGACACTACAAGCATATCATGCCAAAGCCCTATGGGCTTTATGAACAGCACTATGGCACACCTCTTCCAACCGGGCCAGGGCTGGCCAACTTAGCCGTGCCTGAGCCTGATTCGGAGCACTCACACTTGTCAAACAAGCCAGGAAATGGGGGTCAATTTTGCCTGGGCTTGGTTCAAGTAGCCTAGTGTGAGTACACCCTAAATGTACTAATGTAAATGCACCTTGACTAAATGTTTTTAAGTCAGAATTAGAATTAATTAGACCTAAAAATATATTTTGATTGTTTATTTTAATATCCTTAGATAAATAAATAATAAAAAACATAGCTATAGCTAATAAAATATAGTTGTTGTTTTTTTCTAGGGAAATATCATAAGACATATTATTATCACACTACTCCAATACTCAACAATGTCACATATTTCCACTATCGTACAGCCCTAATAGAACCTTATGAAGAAATACATTTTTATTTATTAGAATTATTGGTCTTAATCATTTTGCAACATTTATAATTAATTTAATGCACAATTTGTGGCATAGTATAATTTTATTTATTTATTTATCCTTTATTTTTCCAGCTAGGTCCCATTTAGATTAACAGAAATCTCTTCTTCCAGGAAGTCCCTGCCAAGATGACTGTACAGAAACATGCTTTGTATTTAGCCTAATTTTAAGATAATATGACATACAAAACATACAACAAAATATATACAAAATTGATATACAATATATGGTATAAATAAATAAATAAATAAATAAATAAATAAATAAATAAATAAATAAATAAATAAATAAATAAATAAATAAATTAATTAATTAATTAATTAATTGGTATACATTTATGGTCAATCACACCTGCCTTAATTTTCAAGCATACCTGAAACTTTGATTACATTTTTGCAGATATATTTAAACTAGGTAAACTAGGGCTGATGTTGCCTATTACTGCTCCATGTGAAGTATTTTAACCCTGCCGGAGAGCTATCATTCAGTTTTTTTACTCTGCTCCAATACAACAGCTAGTATTTTTCAAGAAACCCTGAACACCTAGATTTGCTGGTTCAGGTACATTCGACTGACATTGGAGCTGAAATCTGCAGTATGGTATGTTTCCAAGGTTGAAGAACCCTGATTTTGGTATACAATTATGGTTAAACATACCTGCCTTTATTTTCAAGCATACCTGAAACTTTGATTATATTTTTTCAGGCATATTTAATTAGGGATTGAGCTAAACTAGGGCTGATGTTGCCTATTACTGCTCCATGTAAAGTATTTTAGCAGAATCTTCTTGGTCAGACATCTCCAACCCTGCCGGAGAGCTTTCATTCAGCAGTTTTAACCCTGCTTCAATACAACTGCTTGTATTTTACAAGCAACCCTGAACACCTAGATTTACTGGTTCAAGTACATTCGGTTGGCATTGGAGCTAAAATCTGCAGTATGGTATGTTTCCAAGGTTCAAGAACCATGATTTGGCCTGTTTTTGTCCTCTGGATCTTCACATAGTGATTACGCCATGCTTCTCAATACATTTAACTCTCCATTCTGCTAAACCAGTGCATGTTCGCCATACATTGCTACACCACTTCTTTAAATACCCAGCAGAGTGAGACTTGCTGTTAGCCACTCTGAAAAGCCTAGCAATCATTAGTTGAATTGTTACTTCTTCTGTAATTAGTAATTACAGACACTGTGAGTAGATAATAGGCTGGATCCAGTGTCATTATTTTATAAAGGACAGCACAATGAGTAAATGGATCTTTGTAACAAATACCTTGTGCACCCCAATCAGCCCCTCATTGGCAGTAAAATATGGTGGACAGAGAGGGAAAAGGGGCCGGACTGGGATGAGATGGGAGGGGAATTGCTTTGTGCAGTCCATCAGGACGGGCAAGAAACACAATACGTGGCGTAGTTTTAAAAGAGATGCCATGATCTTAGCTGGTTATCATCTAATAGGCTGCGACAGCAAGGCATTATGGGAGTTCAGAGGAGAGCAGGAGTTTAGGCTCTCAGAGAAAGAGAGAAAATTGGGAGGGGGTTGGTTGGGGGTAGAAAAAAGGGAAGAAAAGTGTAAAGAGAGAAAGGAGGAGGCTGAAGGACGAAAAGATGAAAGAAGCAGAGCAAGCAAGAGGAAGGGAAGGCATGAGAAAGACTATCGCTGGAGAAATTCTCTACACATGTCACTCTTTTACCTGGATCTACTATTCCTGTGGTGGAAAAGTGCTGATGGATGGTGTTCCAGAGAGCTTTTCAGCTCAGAAAAAAAGTGCTTACTGGCTCTCGCTGGAATGGAGAAGGGCTTGAGGAACTCTTCCCTCGCTTCACGCTTTTGTCTGAAGACTTTGCAGCGGCCAGCATTTTCTATCTTCTCCTCCTATCTGCTCTCATTTTCATTTTCTTATTTATTCTTTTCACTCTCCCGTCTCTCCGCTCACCATGGCCCCTATATGTACTTCATTTGTGGATGAAAAGAAGTTTCAAATGCCTAAACTGTGGTATACTGTTTGCAGACACACTGCTGGCGCCGTCCACGCTGATGAGAGCGAATTTTAGATGCATTTGAAAACAGTTTTCATCTGAATAACAAAATAAATACAAAACTAAAATGACATTGAGAAAAGCATAGTTACGAAAGCATTGCAATGTGAATATGGTTTGTAACATTTTTATAGCATGTTGTATAGCAGATCAATTTAAATCCTTTAAAGAGATATTTCACCCAAAAATGAAAATGTAATGTTAATTTAAGTAACCCATAGGTCATTCAAGATGTAGACTGTAGTCCTGTGGCTTTGATTACGAAAGCATGAGGGTGCGTGCTTGGACAGGGGGTCAGGTGACCCAGTTTGTTCGTAGATATTGGTGGTTGCGTCACCAGTTCTCGCAAATATACATAGTTAAAGCGACAGGACTACAATGGACTACAGTCACGCATGAACTGTTTGACTAGGCTGTGAATTAATATATAATAGTAATATAGGGTTGTGGCTAGAAGTACATGCGATGCTGTGGAAACCCCTGATAAATAAGGCAAAGAAAAATGAATGAATTAATGTATAATGTTCTATTCCTTACACAGACTGATTGTTTTGCTTCACAAGACCTCAGCGTGTCATCAGGAGCCCTGGATAATGATTTGGACTGATTTGGTTTATGTTTATTTTTAATCTCAAAACTTTTCACCATTACATGAATGTTCAAGGACCATGGATTCAGCTAAAAATCTTCTTTAATGAAGAAAAAAAAGCCACCTACTGTACGTTTTGGGTGACCTGTGGGTGAGTAAACTAACAGGACATTTAAATTTTTGGGTGATCTATCCCTTAAAGGGGTTGTCCACTACGATATCATATTTTTAACTTTGGTTTATGTGTAATGTAGTTGTTTGAACATAAACAACATCTCTGAATGTAAGATGTTCAAAGTTCAATGCAAAGGGAGACATTGGCTTTTACAAAGTTAGCTTAGCAAAGCCTACAGCGAACGAATTTGGAGACTACATAAAAATACATCCGGGCTAGTGAGATCACAAGGGCTTCCGTATACACACTCTGCGCATCGAAACGGAATGGCCAGAGGCACTGTAATGTTATAGCAGAGAAAGCTAAAATGCCGTCCAAACGCTGCTATTTCCACAGAGCTTGTTCTGTTTTTGTATTTAGGCTTCCAAAGGACACGACGCAAAGACAGAAGTGCTTACAATTAAATTTGAATTATGTTCCAGAGAATTATAAACAAAAGATATAGCTAGCATTTGACAAAGGAGAACTTCCAGAATCTTTTCCAGTTCGGTGCTGGATTCGGCTAAAAACTCCTCCAACCGACGAAGCTGTGGACTGTGAGCCACAACCTTATTTTTATTTGTATTTGTATTTTTTAATTTGTATTATTTGTTAAAATGGATCTATTACATGCACAGTTTTTAGTGTTAGCGGTGTGTTGTAGCGAGGATGTAAACAAGGATGTAAACAAGGGGAAATGCTTTTTTGCCCTGCTAGCAATTTAGCTACAAATTCAAATGTATCAGTCAAACTGCTGTAAACAGCCACAATCTTCAGCAGCGCTGCAGTGTCTCTCTATGCAGATGCTTTCAGTGTCTCTCTATGCAGCCGCTTTCCGAGTATTCTACATCTCAAATAACAACTTTCAAAAGATATGTGATCGTTTTATATTACTTACACATGCTTTTTTCGAATATATGTGAAAGACACTTGTCAGATTTTATTTTAGAGAGCAGGCGTGAGGCTGTGTGCTCTTCATTTTATTGTCTGATACAGGCAGCTAACGCTGCTAACAGCTGCTCTGACTGACAGTGTTTACACATCGCAAACGGGCTCGCTTGTAGGGGCATGATGTTGAGCCAATCCGCAAATCACAGTACTTTATGTTAGCTGACCAATCAGAGCCTCTTGAGGGCGGGTCTTTCAGAGGATCTAGGAAAATGACATTCGTTTTCATGTTAGCAGAGTAGCAGTATGTAATTAAAGTAAAAAATATGAAAAAAATAATGTGATTTTCTACAAGTGCAGCATGAGCACACATTGCTTTGCATCTTATAAACACAATCAAGTCTTAAAAATACCACCCCTTTAAATTTAAATTGAATCAACTATAGAGGAAGTCTTCAGTGTTTATGCATTTACTCACAGTTGTCTGAGCTGGATGGACTCAACAGAGGAAACAAACCAGAGAGGATTTCTATGTAAAAGAAGACTGAGCCTCATATAGGACTTATTATTTAATCAAAGGCGTTGGTCATGTGCTTCCCTGACAAGATGTGCATAACAATCAGAGCTTTTGCTTAATCACAATTGTGATTTTCGAAAATTGAAAAACCTGTTATGAGGAAAATAGTTTTAGGTACACGTTTCTAAAGCAGCCGTTCTCCAACTTGGTCCTGTTTGTACTGCTCTTTGCATGTTTTGCTTGTCTCTCTTGTTTAACACACCAGTTTATTCTTAATTCTTTATTCCATTCTATAAGTAAACCTCAAAGAGGTTCTTTTCTTTAACATTTCATTGGACATACCATGTAAATAGATAGGGATTTCTTTATTGTAAAAGATTATGTGCTATGTGGAGATTGTTAATGTGCACCAAGCAAACATCTCTTCTCAGACTACAAGGACTTTTTATTTAAACTGGGATGTAAAAATGGCCTGGAGGACATTTACATATGACCGCCCACATTTACATATCAACTCCTATTCAATATTCATCGGTTTGGCCAGCAGTGATGGAAGACAATCGTTACCCAGATCACTTACATGTAGAAGTCTTAAAGGTATTGCAGGAAGGGATGTTTAAAGGTCAACAGATATGCTGCTTCTGGTGATGACTAAAACCCTTTTAAAATATTATTTGAATCATATGTTTTCATATTAAAGATTGAGTGGTTTGATTTCCTAACACCCATGTTTTGTTTTGTATTCAACAAACATTTTAGATTGATTTCTGAGAGACTAAATAATGTCTGCTAGAAACCACCACAGAAATAAAGTACAGTTAAGATTTTATAAATAATTTAAAATACTCTTATTGCAGCTTAATAAAAACTTGTGTAAAACGCTATTACTAGGTAATACTAGACAAAGCAAACAACTCCAAGTGTGAAATGAAATTGATGATAGCTTGTATGGGTGATCAATTTAACAGTTCTGGTAGTTTGACTGTAGGTCAAGGCCTCCCTAGGTAGGCGTCCAGGAGGCATCCGAAACAGATGCTCGAGCCATCTCAGCTGACTTCTCTCGATGTGGAGGAGCAGCGGCTCTACTCCGAGCTTCTCCCGAGTGTCAGAGCTTCTCACCCTATCCATAAGAGTGCGCCCTGCCACCCTTCGAAGGAAACTTATTTTGGCTGCTTGTATCCAAGATCTTGTCCTTTCGGTCATGACCCAAAGCTCATGACCATAGGTGAGAGTAGGAACGTAGATTGACCGGTAAATTGAAAGCTTTGCCTTTCGGCTCAGCTCCTTCTTTACCACAACGAACCGGTACATTGACTGCATTACTGTTGCTGCTGCACCAATCTGCCTGTCAATCTCACGTTCCATCCTTCCCTCACTCATGAACAAAACCCAGAGATACTTAAACTCATCCACCTGGGGTAAGGACTTTCCTCCAACCTGGAGATGGAAACCAAGAAACCACCTTTTTCCGGTGGAGCACCATGGCCTTGTGAAGCACAAATATTAGTTTCAAAACAATTTCTAAATTCAGTTCTAATTTTTAGCAAATGAATAAATGCACAATAATAATGAAGTGTGGTCAAAAAACTGAGTTATATCCAAACACACGTCCTGTTCTTATGCCCCATAATGGTTATGCAAACATCTCCAAAACCCGACAGGTGGACAAATCTAAACTTGTTTTTATTAAAACAAATATAAATATGCACATAATTTATAATAGGGTGTCAAGGTAGCTGTGGGTAGCACAATCGCCTCACAGCAAGAAGATTGCTGGCTCGAGCCTCGGCTGGGTCAGTTGGCATTTCTGTGTGGAGTTTGCATGTTCTCCCCATGTTTGCGTGGGTTTCCTCTGGGTGCTCTGGTTTCCCCCACAAGTCCAAAGACATACGCTATAGGTGAATTGGGTAAGCTAAATTGTCCGTAGTGAATGAGTGTGTATGGATGTTTCTCAGTGATAGGTTGCGGCTGGAAGGTCATCCGCTACGTAAAACATATGCTGGATAAGTTGGTGGCTCATTCCGCTGTGGCTACCTCAGATTAATAAAGGGACTAAGCCGAAAAGTGAATAAATGAATAATAAATAATACTTCTATAACAACATTATACAAATGCAAATTGTCAGGAATAATCTGAAAAGTAGCCCCTCGGATGTGAAGAAGGCATGAAGGCAGTGGTTTTTATATTTATGTACAAAAAAATAATTTTTGTAACATTTTAATGCTTTATTTTTTTCATACGTAACAATATTTGTGTATTGCTGTACATCCTGTGTGTATTAAGCCAGTGGTTCTCAAACTGTGGTACGCGTACCACTAGTGGTACGTGGACTTCCTTCCAGTGGTACGTGGAATAATAAAAGAATAAAATAAACACACTTAACAACCCTTTGATGCGTACGATAACACAGAGACTCATGTGATCAGACAGCATTGGCTGTTTCCTGAAGTGTACGATTATGCTAGTGTGCTTTGAATATTTACTGTACTGCATCGCATCATCAGACGTTAAAAATCAGTCTGAGCCAGAGGAAGATGCAAGCAAGGCTTACAGAGCAGATACACACGCGCTAGAGAAGCCCTTCTGCAGACCGGTGCTATTGTGTTGCCATTTCAGTTACTGCAAACTCAGGATTTTCCCCATGCTGCATCACTGGTAAAATAATTATTACAAATGTGTTATATGTGTGCTCGTAGGTGTGTAAAATAATGTGTGTTTTCGTTATATAAAATTATTTGTTTTGTAAAGCAGCGTACGCAGCTTTCGTTTTAGTTTGTTACCTCAGAACCTTAATTTGGATGTGATTCAAATGGCGCGAGACACAGAACGTAGACTCAAGCAACTTTGCCATGCTTGAAGCTTAGAGGTAGAACATAATTAAATTTATTCTTCCTGTGCACAGACGAAGGGACCGCAAACCATACCCGAGTCTGCTTGAAAACAGAACTTCACGGTTCACTTATGTGATCTCATTCGCACCAAATCGCAGAAATATCGCACATATGAATTGGTAAAGCACTGTATGCATTTAATCACACATAGGCCTACTGTAAATGACCTGCAGCAGATCTAATTTAAGTAATTCCAAATCATATATTTAAAATAAAAGTTTAGATTTCAAAGATATACAAATATTTCATCAATACATGCAACTTCAAAATTGCAACTTGCAAAACTTTTTAAAAATGTATGAAATATTACAATTACAATATACAATATATATACATACATATATAGCCTATATTTATCAGGTCCAAGCAACATTTCCAGGTTTTGATGAATAAGCTATACATTAATACTTTACAAGTACAGCAGTTTTCTTTTTACTTTTTAAGAACAGTGCGATTTTTCATTAACTTTTAAAAGCACATTCTAATTTAAATGGTGACGTTTTTTGTTTTTTTTCTGTCTGCAAGCACAATTAATGTTCAAACTATTTATAATGTTTAAAGTAACTGACAATAACACATATTCCTAATAATAGGAATTAATCTGCCTTGTTTTTTAACTGTGCAGTGCTGCAGTTGCTTAATTAGGCCTGTTACGCTGCTGTATTTCAATACTGGTCATTATGGTGTTACTTGGAGAGACAATTTTTGTCTAAGGTGGTACTTGGTGAAAAAAAGTTTGAGAACCACTGTATTAAGCAATGTGAAAGCATTTGGACCTGCATGGGCGAACTAATGCACTCTATGCTGTACTTAAGACCAGCTTTCAGTTGGTCAGTGGCGCAATCTATTTCAGTTCATCAAAATAGCAACGCACCAACAATGCACCTTAATGCATCTCATTTTTAGACCAGAACACCCATGAGTCCACAAAGTGGCACAAATGGATTTGCTATTTAAACAACATCGCACAAAACATGAAAATTAGAGTTGTGCTGGTCTGAAAATAGCAACAAATTGCGCAAAACACGTCTTGCTCCTTATTGCTCTGAGTGTATAATAGGGCCCATAATGTAACATAATTATAGTTGAACTATAAATATTTCACTTGTTCTCTCTCTCTATCTCATCTCAAGTTCTTACAGGTTTATTGAGCAATATGCATCAGGCAGTCAGTGAATGCACTGTAGGCAGTCTGTAGGTGTGTTGTCTGAGGCTGGGACTTTATCACTGATATTGCAAGTTTATTTATAAAGACTGTTCTGTTGTACACTAAAATCATAACTATGTGTCTTTTGTTGTGTTTTCAGATCTTTTTTTTTCAAACCAACTGTAACAATGTTGGACAAAATGTGCATGTCTTACTTGCAATGTTATTATTTTTGTGTTATCTTGTTTTTCTTTTCACTTTTCCTTTTCCCTTCATTCGGCTTTTTAGGTCTCGCTCACGCCAAGTCCGGTTATAAGTCTCGATCTGGGTGTCCATTACTAATCGATTTAAAGGAGAGAGTGCAATGCGAAATAATAGCTCATCCATGAGGAGAAAGAACAAGGGAATTATCCCATCGCAAGGTTTGTCTTCCCATTCAGAAAACCCTATGGCTTTGTAATCAGTCTTTATAAACCACCTTAATCTTTTAATTCACTTGTATCACTCCACCGGCTGGCCTTCTTTTATTTCTGGCGGGCACTTTGTAGCCGTTAATCCTCTAAACTGCAGGAGATTTCCTCCCCATTTCCGAACCACCACCCTGACACCTACGTGACGGGACCCACATGAAAATGAAATGCAAAATTAATTGTGGTTTTAAATATCAGTGTGTCATTTAGTGGCAGGCGTCTTAAAGGAGGGAAGCTTGGTTTGTTTCGCTGTGAGTGCATTTCAAAGATGAACAATCTCCTGGAAATGTGAACATCACCCCGAGGAAGGATCACAAGGTCCGAACTGTTCATTAACGATGCATGTTAAATGAGGGTCGAACACCTCTTCGTATGATAATGGAGTTGCTTCTTTGTAAGTGCAATAAAAGAGGATTACAATAATTACAAGGTTAAAAAGTAGCCTTCTGAAAAACCCATTTGAAGTTAAGAAGAATGAGGATGCTAAAGCTGTTAGGGCTGCTTAATATATCGTTTCAGTATCAACATCGCAATGTCTGCATACTCAATAGTCGCTTTGCAGGATTTAGGGATTATAGTTGAGCAGGCAGCATAGAACACGTGATTGGTGGAGTCATTGCAAAATTTTTACATAATATAGGAAAGTTTATCATTTAGTTGGCACAGGGGCTCAGTGGTTTGCACTGTTGCCTCACAGCAAGAATGTTGCTGGTTCAAGTCCCGGCTGGACCAGTTGGCATTTCTTTATGGAGTTTGCATGTTCCCCCTGTGTTCATGTGGGGTTTCCCCCACAGTCCAAAGACATGCCCTATAGATGAATTGGGTAAAACAAAACTGTATGAGTGTGTGTGTGTGTAAATAAGAGAATGCATAGGCGTTTCCCAGTACTGGGTTGCTGTTGGAAGGACATCCACTGCTTAAAACTTATGCCAGAATAGTTGGTGGTTTATTCCACTGTGGCAACCCCTGATAAATGAGGCACTAAGCCCAAGGAAAATTAATAAGTGTATCATTTGCAAGTGTTTTTAAGGCTTCACTATGCAAGCATTTCAAGTAAGTTTGAAGCATTTAGGCACAGGAAATTGTTACGTAACAAAAATTAATTGTATGTAATTAATTACGTATACAACACACACACATATATATATATA
>CAIGQZ010032312.1:16636038-16649065 GCA_903798205.1 Danio tinwini
TGGATGGATGGATGGATGGATGGATGGATGGAAAGATAGATCATTGGATGGATTGATGGTTGGATGGATAAATGGATGATTGAGAGAGACATAGATAAACCGATGAATGCATGGATAGAGTGATAGATGGATGAAGCATATGTGAATAGATGAGTAAATGTAGAGATGGTCAAATAGCATTAGTGTTATCGATTGTACAGATTGAAAGATTATAGATTGATAGATAGATAGACTGAACTGTAAACTCATTATTATTATTCTTTTATTTGTAAATAGCAGGCAGAGATTGAGCTGAGTTTGAGAGTGCTGCCTCAGAGAGCGCTGGCAGGGGGGAGAGCCACTCTTTCATTGAAGCAGCTGTGCAGTCTGTATTTAAAGGGGTGGAGACGAGCTAACAGAAACACTGCCCTCTCTCCGCTCACCCTTTTGTGAGGTGATTGCAGCGGCCATCATAATCACACACGGACAAAAGACAAGAGCTGCGCTGACCGCATGATGGAACACTTTCGCCCTGACAGGCTTTTCACCTTTTCATCCGTCTATAAACACGACAGTCATTTGTTTCATGGCTAAAACAGAATGGAGGCACATACAGTTGAAGTCAAAATTATTATCCTATTTTTCTTTTTCAGATATATACCAAATTATGTTTAACAGAGGAACAATTTTTTTTTCACAGTATTTCCTATAATATTGTTTCTTCTGGAGAAAGTCTAAAAACAGATTAAAAATAGTTTTCATTTAAAAAAGAATAATTTTAAAGTCAATATTATTAACGCAATATTTGTTTTCGATTGCTTACAGAACAAACCACTGTTATACAATGACTTGCCTAATTACCCTAACTTGCTAGTATTCACTAGTCACATTTACTAGTATCTTGAAAAACACCTATAAAATATGATATACTGTCATCATAGCAAAGATAAAAGAAATCAGTTAACAGAAATTAGTTATTAAAACTATTATGTTTAGAAATGTGTTTAAAAATCTTCTTTCCGACTATATATATATATATATATATATATATATATATATATATATATATATTAGTCACACGCTTTTGCAGAAAGTTGTTAAAAAAGACACCCACACATGACAGACACACGCTTAGCACAAATCAATGGTGTGCATAATGAGCGCTGGTGATGAGCAAAAGCGGCCCCATTTAGAACACAGCTCACCAGCAAACATGCGCTTACCTGTGTCTGCAGATTCAGCACATCACCATGACAATTACAGCCTCTGCCGGCTCTCCGAGGCTGGGCGACTAAAGAAAGAGGGGCGTTTATTAGCCCCAGCGGGTGGCCAACTTTGGAACACACACTCTGTTTATTCCCGGTTTCTGTTCCCGCTGACAGCCTGCATCGCTAAACTCTTCCAGGGCAGGACCCAGCCTTAGCGCCTTTTTATGAATTCAAACACCTCGAAAGAGCCATCTGGATGGGAAGATATTAATGACACACGCAGATCCCAGCATGCATCCCAGTTCTAATCAGGCAGTGCTCGCTCCGCAGCCCTGTTTTCCAGGGAATTGGGGGGGAAGTTTTTAGGGGGGGTACTCCTGCACGCAAAGCACGATTGATGCTTTGTGTGGCGTGTGAATACAAATGAAGGATTTGTCAAACTGCAATATTTGGGTCCCCATAGATTAGCATACGGCAGTTGGGTAATTATACACACACTTGATTGAATAGAGTCAAAACAGGGGGATGAGTAAACTTCTGACAGCTTTTGATTTCTATGGAAATGGGGGCAACGAGATACATGCATATTACACACACGCACATTTTCAAACAAATGGCCTCCATTTTGGGTTCGCCATGACAGATGTGTCCCTTTTTATTGAATAGATTGATACTTGGATGCATGGGGGGGAGGTGAAATGCTTTGTTTGTTTCAAGCGTCGGCCTTTTGCGGAGTGAATGATTTTATGTAACAACGAAAGACATTTATAGCTGACGGAATTGCATTTACCTTTATTGAGTCATACGTTATTGTAATAATATTCAGGATTGTGGTACTTCAGGTTGTTTCGTGTTACACTTGTAAGCTGTCCTTCAATACCTGCTGTTTCAGTAAAGCCCAGAGGGGCGTCATCTGAATAGACTGAATTAAATCACACACTGAGATTTGAGAAGCATGTAATTTGTATTTTTTTTAATAGGTTTGAGGGGTTGATGCCAGACTTGGCTGTTTTCTGGTGGATGAGAACTGGAAGGTTAAGCAAGAATTTAAATAAGAATGTACAGTAATTTATTTTTATTTTATTAACGTTGCATTACCCTAAAAAGCCAATATATATATTTTTTCATCTTTATTTTTTAATTTATGCTTCTTTTGATTACTGTTCCTAGAGAATTAAACCCAGCATGATCTAAATCCCTCGGGAATTTAATATTTTATTATCAAACAGACGCGCGCACAGAAACTCTTCCACTTCAGTGGATTTTATCATGTTTCCTTTGTTCAGATGGTTTCATTTTATTTTCTGTAATCATCAGAGGCGCTTCCTTTTATTTTCACTTCGTTTTTTTTTTTTTTTTTCAGTTTTTCAGTATGTATTATCATCCATTCTTCTACTTCTTTCTCTTTTAGAATACAAATTTATTCCAAACATAAAAGGCGATTATTCATAAAAACATTGCAGCTTTTAATCAAAAGAAGATTGCAACACGTTCTTCAATGTCAACACAAAATTAATTTGCAAGATTAATCCGAGTAATGAGGGGGAAGCCTGGAAGCATGTTCATTTTGACTTACTGTCTCAGTGTATGACCTGTAGAGTGTTTTGAAAATCTTACAGGACTTCGACAATAAATAGCTTGTTTTGGACCCTTTGGCCATATTTTTTTGTATATTTTGATATACTAAGTATAAAACATGTATGTATGTATGTATGTATATATATATATATATATATATATATATATATATATATATGGAGATATATATATTTTTTTTTTTTTTTTTTTGCTGTTATGTTCAGTGTTAATCAGAGTGTGACTGCAAAGTGCACCAGGAATATTATTTTATTTTGTTTATTTTATTTTTTGTTTTTCGAAGGACTAAATGGATCATTTTTGTTTATTGGCCCTGACCAATTGAACCCAGAGAACTAAACCACAAGTTACCGAAAATCTAATTACATGTCGCAATGATGTAGCGCAGAAGATCTGTGATTGGCTGGCTTGGCAGTGGTGACAAGTGTGGTTGGGGCTGAAAGCCATGGGTGTGGAGCAAGGCCGGTGATAGGAGTTGATTAACAAGTCTCGAGTCCTGTGGAGGATCACCAGATTTATATATTTGTTCATCTATTGTTCATCTATGTGACCTCAAAATATATTTGTGCAAGTGCATAAAATTGTTGCAGTGCGACCAGTTTTTACTGGAAAATGTTTACCGCATGCGGACATTTAGGAGAAATTCACGCAGAATGTTTCTTTGCACCAAAAAAACCCAAATGCAGCGCTCAGGAATGGTATAAAACAGTTGACATGTCAACTTGCTGCAGTAAACAAATCCTGCAATGCTTGCCCCGTCTTTAAGCTCTTCTACAGGCCCACTGCTCTAGAACAGAACACAAATGGATTGGTTAATATCAGCTGTCAATCACTCAGTTCAGATGATAGGGAGCTACAGCCGCGAAAATGTCTGGATAAGAGAATGAAAATAACACTGACAGATTTTGTTTCAGAAACTACTTAAAGCGTAAAGCGTGATGGACTGAGTTTCAGGTAACAGCGTTTGCCACATTTACACATTTTAAGCACTAGATGTTCTAACGTTATTTAATCCTTCATTTAATTGTTATGATGCTCTCAGTTGTGCAACTGGCACCACGTTCAACATCGTAAAATAGCATGCATTCACTAAGATTAAACTAATATTGCAGCTCATGAAAAGACCGTTATTGCTAAGATGATGCAGTATCAGACACCACCAGTGAGAATAGCAATATTATTATCATTAACTCATCTCTTTCACATCAAGCAGTGCATGTTTGTTTGTTTTGATTAATGTTAATTTCAAATGCAATAAATCTGTTAATATAAAACTTGTAGTAACGGTGCTTATAGTCTTTGGTGGGTGTGCCTACATTTCTGAAGTTAGGAGCACTGGTGCTACCAAGCAAAAAGGTTCATTTGTCCTGCAGGGACACTGGAGCATTGTAAAGCTGCGAAGATCAGTCAATCCATCAGCAAATCGCTCGTATATCAGCTCATAGACAGATCAGCTGATCGATGCAACTTTGAAATGCTCCATTGTCCCTGTATCTGTGTTTGCACTTGGTGAACAGCTGTTAAGTGCGGTGAACTAATGACCTTCACGGCCAATCACAGTCATTTCTGTTAAGCACGTAAGGACAATGGCCATTCAGAAGGGTTTAAGAAATTGCTCAACAGCACTCAAATACTAGCAGGAAATGGAGGTTTTTTAAATGTCAGTACCTATTGGTACTAAAATTAAGTATCATGACAACACTATATTGCCTACTGGCATTTTGTAAGTTTTATTTCTGAATATTGGATCAGGTTGGGAAGAAGCGCACCAGCCCTCTCGGTTATTTCCACAAATGCACTCCACTGAACATGTCAACACAGACTCATTATGAAAACTTAGCCCTATATACATTTCTGGAGATTGCGAATTATGTAGCCAGAGCCAGATTTATGTAGCCATATATGGCTGCATTTTGTCTTTAAAACAAATGCTAGGGGGCGGTATGACGACGTTCCTTTTCGCAATTACCAGCTGACCGATTACCTTCATATGGACAGCTTTCTGGCAGTTAGCAGTTTGTCTGGTTACTCGACACATACGTCGGCGGACTTAAGACGCAGAGCGGAGATGACCGTGACAACGGCATTCTAGTGCAGTGAAGAACAGTTCCAGAAAGCAGGTAAGACAAAAACAAAAGCTAAGAAATAAAATAAACAAGTAAATTACAGGGTGACAATGTGGCTTTTCTTTTTCTGGATTGTTTTTTTAAACACTGCGGTTGGGTTTAGGGAAGTGGACGGGCTGGTCAATCGGCGCTTTTTAAAATACTATTAGTTGGGTTTAGGTAAGGGAGTGGGTGGGGGTATCAGTCGGTTGGTCAATCAGTAATCAGTCAGTCGACAGCAGCCTCTGGTGGATTTACACGAGAATAGCAGGTGCGAATGGCAATCACAAGAGAAATTTGAGATCTGAAAAAGCATACACAGTGGCCTCTGGTGGACCACTGCAGAATAAAAACTGCAGTAGTACCTTCTGGGGCGTATTTTGCTCTCTCCAGAAATGTATATAAGGGTTTGTAACATATATACATTGAATACCTATAGAGGAATTACCAACCTACAACACAGATGACCTTCACTGTTAGAATGCAGTTGTTTAGCTTGTTGATGATTACCCAGGCCTTGTACAGCTCTGTCTTTTTTCCTTGTCTTTGGCTAGGCAGACCCTCGATTTTCAGCACTACAAAGTTTTGAATCTGGTAATTATGGAACATTATTTCTTGCACATGACCACAAAGAACAAAATTGTAGGCATCCAAAGACTTGTAGGCCTTTAACTTCTCTCTTGTAAAATCACTTGGAGTTTCAATGAGATAGTTGTTTATTTTGGGCTGGATGCTTGGCCATTTCGTCTTATCCAATATCCATTGGGCGGGTGGTATCGCAATTGGACCTGTCAGACGAACGCCACTCATTTTAACGTTAATTTTGCAGAATAACTGCTTATCACTGGGTGACAAGCTGTTATAATATGCTGAAAGCATTATGTAAATAATATATATATATATATATATATATATATATATATATATATATATATATATATATAATATGTAATCAATATAACCTATTTCTAAGACAACAACAAACTCTGTACCGCATTGGATGTCATTCCCTCGCTGTAAATGCTAGCTCTCCTGTTTTTTTTTTCTGCATCCTCAATGTTTACGAACCGGTAATTTGTCTGTAGGTTAACTGTATTTATATATTATAACTTCACCTGTTAAAAGTTATTAGTTACTAATTAAGTAAAGTTATTTTTAACTAATAAAGTTGTAGTGACTAATAACCTTACATTTTCAGAATTTGATTGTAATGTAATAATGTGCACCTTTTTGCAATGCTGCTTCGAAGCAATAATTATTCTGAAAAGTGCTATACAAATAAACTTGAATTGAATTTAATTGAATTTCACAGCAGCGCAGATGGACAGAACGCACAAGTATAAATGCTCACAATGACGTCTGCTAAATGCAAGGTACAGTAAGCACCCTGGGGTACACCGATCACTTGACGCAGAGGTATAAATCAGACTTTAAACTCCTGCATTGATCTCTCAGTAGCGTTTAATAATAAAAAAAAGCTAAACCTTCACCTTACGAAGCATTCCTGACCTGCATAGTATCTATGTATTCTCAGCAACCATTAGCCCAGCCTGACATGAGCTGCACTCTATTGCATCAGCTACCTCTATGACAGACCATTCTATTCCCCTGAATCCTCAGAGGCAGCCTGCGCTCTCCTTCCCAAACCTGGTCCGATGTGCTTTCTTTCGCTCTGTAGTTGGCAGGGCCATTTTGAGAAGCTACTGTGCATGGCGGCCTTTAGCAGAGAATGTAATTTCAGGCTTCAACGGGGGAATAAGGGAGAAAGAAAAAAGGAGGGAGAGAGGAATGATAATACTGTGGAAGGTCAAATATTGATCATGCTATAGAGAGCAGCTTTAGGCAGGCTCACCATGAGAACTTTCAACAGGCTTTCTCTCTCTCTTTTTCTCCCACTCAGGGACATGTCCTTCATCTCGAGGGAGATAAAAGAGAGTGAATGAGGGAGGAAAAAGTGTGAGAGGGAAAGAAGGAATAAAGAAAGGCTAGTGAATGAATGGTGCGCACTGATTTGAGTGAGTGTAGGGGAAGAGAGTGCTCTTCAATTCCAAGCCTGTCCAATAGTGTTTACGCCAGGTGGGAATATCCAGCCGGTGTCCTTGTAAGACAAGAGTTCCCCAGCGGATTCAGATGAGGTGGCTCACTGCCATTGCATACGTCGGCTCGCTATCCGCATATTTCCCAGTGCTTTATCCTGGCCAGAGAGAGGCTCGAGACCAGAAGAAATGTCCTGGACAATCAGCAGAAACCCCCTCAACCTTGGGCTCTCCACCGACCTGAGCCTTCGTTCTCGGTGAGAGTAACTGGAAGAGACACACAGACAGGGGCTGTTAGAAAGTCTTATTTATGTACTTGGAAATCTCGGGCCACTGTTAAATCACTCCATTCCAGAAACATCTAAGCCAGGTGACACAGTCCTTTCGTAATTTAGTTTTTTTTTTTACCTTCCACAGATTTAGTATCTTGGATAGTAATGTTGGGCAGTAGCGTCGCTACAAATAGTGACGCTACTAGCTTCTGGGGTGCATTTCCAAAAACCATCGTTAGCTAACTAAGGTCAGGTTCCGTCATTACAAACATAGTTCATTGATTTGGCGTCTCCCTCATCCGTCGTTCCAACGAAAATTTGCAAACTGCGTCGCAAACTTGTATGCTTGCAACTACACCTCTGGAGCTGTAGTTAGAAGCATAGTTCCTGGCTGTGTTCTATTCCCAGTTATCCCCCCTATGCCCTATTTATTTAGAACATTCTAACATTTAAACTTGGAATGATTAACAAAAAAAAAGCATTAAAGTCATCTCTCTTAGGTGTAATTTGCTTTCAAAGTATTTTTACAGTTCAGTTTTAACGATCTTCATGTTTACAATTGTGTTACCTTCACAGTGCACTTTGAAAACATTGGTGTCATTTTGAACACAGCCGTGGTTCACAACGAAAGCTATAGGTGATCTATTATTTAAAAGCGGAATTTACGTTACGTCTCCAAAGCTTGTAAAAAAAACAGCATACTTTATTGCTTTTAATTTATAGTAGGTTATTTATTAAGAACTGTGTTTGTGCTGTATATGACATGAGCCTGTTGGTTAGAACGTTTCTGCATAGGTTTGCATGTGTCAAATTGTAAAAGTAGACTTTTCAAAAAATAAATAAACAGTATCCTACTTATTATTAATAATAATTATTATCATCATCATCTTTATTATTATTATTATTATTAATCTTATTAAAGTATGATTTTTTATTTCCTAATAAATATAAAATGTATTTTATTAATAAATAGCCTCATTATTTATTTATTTATTTATTTATTTATTTATTTATTTATTTATTTATTTATTTATTTATTTATATGATTTATATATGAGTTTAGAATACGTGTTAGCTTTTGTAAGTAGCATATGTTTTAGAATGGAACATGTAATGTTCTCAATAATATTTGTAAAGGAAACACAGGCTCTACTCTACATATATTTCAATTAATATGGAAAACGAGTGCAAGTTTTTATCAAAACCAATATTAGATTTTTTTTTAAATGCTTGTGAAACAATATAATTTCCACAAAGAAATTATGGGATTCTTCTCTAAAGAAGTTGTTGCTCCAGACCATTTAGAGCATCATTATGTGTGTTTTACGCTATAACTAACGCAGTTCAAACGATGGTTCTGCGATAGAGAAACTACCGGTTTTGGGAAACACTCGTCACCGTTCTTTTCCCAAACAATGCATTGTACTTTGATAGTTCAGCCGCGAGTTATGTCGTTGTTTGGGAAACGCACCCCTGGTTGGTGAAGTCGCCAACCAATTGGGCTAACACATGAATTTGCTTGCTGAAAAGATGACTGAGGGAGAGGAGTTTTTTATATATTGTATATACTGTAGTAAAGGCTAAAGTATACTATGGTATTTACTATTAGTTAATGACAGTTACTGATGATACTACATTATGTAGAGTAATTAATTAATGAAGAGGTGTAAATATACAATATAATACAATGTTTATTGCTAAATATTTCCATTTACTATAAATTACTATAGTATTTTAAATGTGTAACACGTGGTTTTATTGGATTTATATACAGGATATATACTATAATTTGTTTCTCTTTAGTACAGCATAATATTTAAAGATATGATTGACTTGCATTTAAGTTGCTTCGATTTAAAAATTTTAAGTGCAAAAATAGCTTAGATGTAGCTAAGCTATTTTTGCCAAGTAGCTTTTAGCTTAGCTTGCTACATTTCCCAGAAGGTAGCTTTTAGTGTAGTTAAGCTACATTTTCAATAGAGTAGCTAATAGCTTAGCTCACCACATTTTTCAAGTAGCTTGCCCATCACTGTTAGAAAGGATTTAGTCACTATTGTTGTTTGATTATGTATGTTACTGGAAAAAAAAGTGATGTTTTGTCTCTGGCTACATACAGTTGAAGTCACAGTTATTAGCCATCCTGAATTATTTGCTCCCCTATATATTTTTCCCTAATTTCTGTTTACCGGAAAAAAAAAATATATATATATAATTTTTTTTAACACATTTCTAAACATAATAGTTTTAATAACAAATTTTTATTAACTGATTTCTTTTATCTTTGCCATGATGACAGTACAATATTTTAGATATACTAGATATCAGCTTAAAGTGACATTTAAAAGCTTAACTAGGTTAATTAAGCAAAGTTAATGTAATTAGGCAAGTCAATGAATAATTGGTTTGTTCTGTAGGCAATCGAAAAAAAAAATATTGCTTAAGGGGGTAATAATATTGACTAAAATAATAATATTGTAAAATGTGTTTTTTTTATATTGAAAATGATTTTATTCTAGCCAAAATAAAACAAATAAGACTTTCTCCAAAAGAAAAAATATTATAGGAAATAATGTGAAAATTCTTGCTCTGTTAAACATCTATTGGGAAATGTTTTAAAAAGACAAAAAAATTCACAGGAGGGCAAATATAATTTTGACTTCAACTGTACATGGAAGTCTTGTTTATTTGGAAGTAAATTGTTTGGATTTAACTGTATGAATCCGAACAAAGTGTTTTAGTTTACTTTAGATAAAACGATTGATGTGAGTTTTTATTTGTCTCAAGTTGTGTCAGTGTTCTTCTGGTGTGCTCACATTACACAAATATAGTTTTGAACAAGGTGCATACACAGTAAAAAAAAAAAAAAGTGAACAGTTTTCTGTATTTTGTAATTCATGTTTTTTTAAGCTTTTGAATTGTATTATGGGACCTTGATCTTTCCTCCAACAATGTTTGAGATTGAAAAAGTGACTTACTGATTTTTTCATTTAATTATTTTTATTGGCTGAAGTGATATATTGTCTGGGTTGGTGCTGTAATTTACAGTACAAAATCCTGGTAATAAACCAGTTAGCAAGTAGCTTTTCCTTTTGTTATATGCAATTTAATCTATAAATAGTATTTCCTAATATTCATTCATTAATTTTCCTCCAGCTTAGTCCCTTTATTTATCAGGGGTCACCACAGCGGAATGAACCGCCAACTTATCCAGCATATGTTTTATGCAGCGGATACCCTTCTAGCTGCAACCCTGTACTGGGAATCACCCATACACTCTCACATGCACAATCATACACTATGGCCAATTTAGTTTATTCGTTTCACCTAGAGCACATGTCTTTGGACTGTGGGGGAAACTGGAGCACCCACGCGAAAACATGCAAACTCCACACGGAAATGCCAACTGACCCAGCCGAGACTTGAACCAGCAACCTTTTTGCTGTGAGGCAACAATGCTAACCACTGAGCCACTGTGTCGCCGTATTTCCTAATATTTTGTTTCAAACTATTAAATGACAATAGAAATAACTGTTAAACGGCAGAATAGAATAGAATTTTCAACAACAAAAGTTGACAGAGCAGAGATCAAAGTTCCAGAATGCAATTCATAACCATAAATAAATGAAAGGAACTCATTTACGGGGTGCTTTTTACATTGTACAAGCAAATAATCTTGCTTATTTTCTTTAGTTTTAAAAAGCAGACTTTCTTTATTTATCTATTTCAGGAGTCAGTGGAGTTATTAAGCTTTATGACACACTTCCTGTAAATGGTGCCCACTAGTGCACAACACAACAAAAAAATAAAAACATTAGTTTACAACACAACAGAATTGAGCCAGTGGAATTTAAAAAAGCAAGTTCGCAACATGGCAGTATCTCAACAAAACAATGGAAATGCTCCTGACCTATAGAGGGCAGCTGGTGTGCGGAAATGTTCAACAAATGTTTTGAAAAATGTTAGATTTTTTTATTATTATGTTGGCCAAGTCTCTTCTGTTTACCACGACTGAAATAAGTTAATTAAATACAGCAAAAACACTATCATTGTATTTTAATATTAAAATGTCTGTAAAAATGGTAAAAAAAACTGTAAAAATACTATAGTCTGTTATTGTAGCAGTACATTGTGTAGATGTTAGTACTTCAAAACAATGTTGTATGTCTATAAATTAATTACTTTTGTCTTGTCTATGACCCTAACATATGATGTATAATTCTGGCAACCACACCTGCTATTTCTTTTTACTGTAAATTTTACAGATTTTTTTTACAGTGTACCCTTTACTTTAGTACTTTAGTGCCCTCTGATTAAACATTGATGTTTGTGATGAATGATGAGGTTGTTTTTTTACTGCTTTATGCTTTATTTTAGAAGTTTTGTGAAGGCGAGTCATTTTTGATCCAAAGGACAAACGGGTGTATACAGAATTCTAAGACAACAGGAGGACTAGTCTAAGAAATGTAATGATTTTAACTTTTATGAATACTATCTTGGAACTGTTTTTAACTTATGCAGGTACCTTTATCAGTAGAAAATATAGACTAAAAAATGTTCTTTAAAAAAGCGGTAAACAACTGTAAAAATGCTACAACATGTTAGTGTAGCTACGTTATGTACATGTTAGTTCTTTAAAACATTGTTTTATGTCTATGAATTAATGACTTTTTTACGTTCCTATTGTATTTTGTGGTAAAATTCTAGCTACCACAGGTGCCTTTTTTACCGTAAATTTTACAGTGTACCCTTTACTTCAGTGCCCTCTGATTAAACATTGATGAAAAACTGCCCTTATGAAGGAAAGTCTAGACATTCACAGTTTGTGATGAATGATGAGGTTGTTTCTTGCTAAATAGATTTGAGGATTGCAATTAAATTAAGCTGCTTTATTTGTGAAGTTTTGTGAAAGCGGGTCATTGTTGACTCAAAGCAAACAGTGTATACAGAATTCTAAAACAATAGAAGGGCAAGTCGAAGAAATGTAATGATTAATAATTCATAATGAAATTTCACAATTGTAGATTTTAAGTCTACAAGTTGATTTCTGACAAATAGAATCTTCTACCATACACCATTGTACTCAGCAGCCATTACAGTCTATTTATTTAGAGGGCGGCTGACACATCCTTATTATTCCACCATATAAGACGACAGAGGTCTGATTGGCATTTATGTTAAGGTCACTCTATTTTGTTTACTCAACTGAGGCCTGCAAGAGCTTTTGAGTCTGTTGATCTATTGTTCGCATTGGGAGAGTTAAGTAACTTAGCCTTTCTCTACAAGAACGCTCGCAGTCGGCGCAAAGCAGATTTCCAGTCACTTAACATTCGGCTCACTGAGCAGCGAAGAGCAGTCATTTACAAAATGGTCAAAAGATGCATATTTATGTTCACATACACTCAGATTGTCTAAGTAACCCAAGTAAATAGCAATTTAGCATAAATCGCTGAATGGCTTTTTTAAAGTAAATTTGTTTATGGTGTTCACTCACTGAGACTTATGTGATGCATAGAGCGTAAGGAACATTTAGCTCACTAGCAAGTGTCTAAGCAGTAGATGATTGCTGAAACTTGATGTTTCACAGGGAGGGAATGCCGTTGAAGGCAATAATATTTAGAAATATGTTCAGTAATGTTCTGTAAACATGCTATTGGAAGCTTTTTGACCCCAAATTAATTTTTTCCCTCTGGAAATCTTTGTTTATAGCGCAGAATTTTAACTTTAGGTGTTTTAAATGATTATTTTTTTTAAATGTAGGACTACTTTAATTTTGAAAAAAATATATACATATTAATTTTGAATATATAATTATATATTCAAAATTAATATGT
>CAIGQZ010032312.1:16649465-16666965 GCA_903798205.1 Danio tinwini
TATATATATATATATATATATATATATATATATATATATATATATACTGTATAGCTCTTTCACAATGTTTTGTGAAATTTGAGTATTTTTTAGTAACCTGAGCTTTGTCTCAGAATGTTAAATATATTTCAAAATGTATATATTTTGTAATATATATGATAATGTTTTATCTCACTGTTTTGAAGTTCTGAGTATGTCAACATTTTAAATCTATATCTCTAAATTCTGACTGTTTTTTTATTATTTGATGACTTTTTAGACCATGTCCACATTAAATAAAGTAAATACAGGTAATATAGGAAAATGGTGCAAATTCCAGGAAATGCGCAAATGGCATACTTTGTAAATAGAAAAACTGAACGCTTCGCTAGAGAGAAAACAGTTAAACAGACTATCTGCGGCATGAAAATAAAGAACAAGCCTCCTCCATTTGGCTTCTTTACTTTCTCTTTACTTTACTTTTACTCTTTATTTTACTCCTTTACTTTTGTGGATAAGGAAATGGTGGAAACTCACTCCACTGAAAACATCCATTAGCCTCCATATTAAATTTTGTTTGTTAAAATCAAAGATTTGTTTAAAAACTATTTCTAAATTCAGTTCTAATTTCGGGCAAACAAATAAATCCACAATAATAACGAAGTGTGTTTTATACAAACACGTTCCTATTCTTATGCCTCGAATGGTGATGCATACGTCTTCAAAACCCAGGTGGACAAGTCTAAACTTGTTTTTATTAAAACAAATATGAATATGCATATAACAAATAATACTACTAATAACAAGATTATACAAAAGCAAATTGTTATGAAAAAACTGAAGAAAAAAAAACAGATGTGAAGAAGGCATGGTGGTTTTTATATTTATGTAGAAAATAATATATTTTGTAACATTTTAATCCTTTAATTTTTTTTCATATGTAAAGATATTTGTGTATTGCTGTACATCCTGTGTGTATTGAGCAATGTGTAAGCATTTGGACCCACATAGGCGCATAACTAACACACTCTCCACTAGACTTTAGACCAGCTTTTAGTTGGTCAATGGCACAGTTTATTTAAGTTCCTCAAAATAGCAACTCGCCAACAATGCGCCTAAACACACCTCCTTTATAGACCGGCACACCCATGAGTCCACAAAGTGGCACAAATGGATTTGCTATTTAAACAATGTGGCGTAAAATGTGAAAATTAGGTTTGCGCTGGTCTGAAAATAGCAACAAATCACGCCAACATGTCTTGCGCCTTATTGCAGCCTGTATGATAGAGCACCAAGTAGAACTGAATTGTGGGACAAAGCATCTTATGTTTCACTCATGTGGAATGTAAGCGTTTTCATACATTTTCGCCAGAGAATTTTTTTTGCTGTAATTCATCCAGCTTAGTGTATGTATAGCTTTTGTAGCATTCAGTGCCAGACATTATGAAAGAATATGCTAAAAAAAAAAGATTTTATACAGAACTTCGGATGAACTTTAAAGAGAGCTCTTGTTTAGTGAGTTGTTTTTGTTACACTGGGTAAGGCGATAGATAGCTCTTTTTTTAAGCCCTACATTGCTAATTTAGCCCACACACACACAAACTTGCCATGTCTGGTGGGATTTCAAGGAATCTGAACTTTTATTCCAAATTAATCTTTTACTCGGCATGTAAATCAAAGGTCAAAAGATCCACTGTACTTTCTGTCTTCATCCTGTATCTATTTAAGCTCCAGTTTGGTCATTACCGCAAACTAGACTCCAAGGACTGAGATCTATCACCTCTGATAGATTCAGAGCAGAGGCTGGAGGACACAGCGCCTGTAAAACACCACAGCACTGATCTGCTTGTAAAATATGCTGCAATTTCATGAACTCAACAGCATGAGGTATTCAAGGTATACGGTTGCGGCATTGCAGCTTAGTGTAAAATGGTGAGTTTCATCTCAACGTGACACTTCAAAGGAAAATGTAGGACCGAGTTTATAGGAAAATCAGTTTTGGCTGTATAATGCTATTTTAACCAAGGTTGAACACCAATAGAGCACATCAGAACATGAAAAAATGTAATGCTAGTGCTCAGAATTTATTTTTATTTTTTGTGACACTGGTGTGGTTAATGCAAATAATTTTTTTTAAATTTGCATGTTGTTGTTCATGAAAGGTGATAGCATAGTAAAATTGTTGCTAGGTTATTTTAGTGTCTTACAATTGCGCTGTTAAGTGTTGAATTAGTGAATTGAATTAAGTAATTAGTGTTTTGGTACTTAAGTGGCGCAGTGGATAACGCTGTCGTCTCACAGCAAGAAGGCCGCTGGTTCGAGCCTCGGCCGGGTCAGTTGGCATTTCTGTGTGGAGTTTGCATGTTCTCCCCGTGTTCGCGTTCAAATACATGCACTAAAGGTGAATTGGGTAAGCTAAATTGTTTGTAGTGTACAGTTTGTGTGTGAATGAGAGTATATGGGTGTTTCCCAGTGACGGGTTCCAGCTGGAAGGGCATTCACTGCGTAAAACATATGCTGGATAAGTTGGCGGTTCATTCCACTGTGGCAACCTCTAATTAATAAAGGGACTAAGTCGAAAAAGAAAATGAATGAATGATGGTTTTGTTGCCTAATGAATTTTTATTTTATTTTTTCCTGTTTTATTTTCAATCTAAAAGATTTTTTTCAGTTAGTTTATTTTAAAGTATTAAAATAACAAAGTCATTTTAGTTTTATTGAACTATAACAAACCTAAAAGAGTATTTATTATTTTATAAATATTATTTTTTTATTCTTTATACATGTTTAAAGGTGCAGTATGTAAGTTTGACACCCAGTGGTTGATCTAGGTATTGCACTCCTGGATCAAAACAAAAGCAAGCTCGGGTCGCCAGATTGAGTACAGGAGCGAGTGATTTAAACTGTGTTCTAAATAAAAGCAACGACACGCGATAGAGGGACTATTTTCCATATTAAAAGGAGTTTTGGTTCACGAATCGATATATTAGAAATGGCTTCTATTTCTTACAGCTGAACAACAGAAACCTATGACAGTGATCACCTCAGGTAAACCTTGTGTGCTTTGTTCAGTGCTAAATGCTAACAATGTGAGTTTGAATGCTATTTTAAATGACATTTATTGATAGTTCACCTCAGATCTTGAAAACACAATAAACCATTTGAAATTGAACTTTAGAACTAAACACATATGAGTGATTCAGCATCTACATTTAATGATGTTAAAGAAGGTTAACATGTATTAAATAATTTCTAAACCTTACCGTTTTGTGAGTGAGTGCACTATTCTGTGCTTCTGAATGGCTGTATTTAAATTTCTGTTGTGTTTTATCTGGTGCAAACAGCCAAATTGCTCATCACCACTATCTCGTCATGAAGCATGTTGTTAGGACACGCGTTTACAATGTAACCTGATCACCTAATGTTTACATTCGTAATATTTATATCATTTGCTAATTAATAACCTCATGTGGAACTGAATCTGTCACATTTCGTCGTCTGTCCACCGGAGGTAACATTTTCGGTCACGGACGCATGCTATCAGAGCCTTTCTGAATGAAATAATGAACAAGGCAACCCAGAGTGCTGAATTATAATTGGCTAAACTGGCATTGTGCAGGTTAAATTTACCTAAACAAAGACAGCGTTCTGGCAAGGAAAAAAGATTTTCAAAGCAAAATATCTGACTTCAGCACTGTTTTTCAGTGAAACAAGTATGTTCACTTGGGATGTTTCTTAAATATTTGCACACATATTATGGTATTTTTATGCTTTAGAAGAGTCAAAAACTTACACATATGCATACAGCACCTTTAGTTTTTTGTGTGAGTAAATGGTTTTTCAAACTTTTAAAGGAAAGAAAAGTTGTGACGTTTATTTTATTCTTAGTTATCCGCTTGTTAAGTGTGACGTCATGTGAAGCAGCTTCCGTGTCCACGCACTCTATTAAACCGTATAGAGACACTCAACAAATGGTAATAATAAATGTTTACAAAGCGATGTAATACTTCCGAAAATCACGATCGCAATATATACTGTATATATTGGTGTCTAATATCCGATGACCAGAAAGTGATTTTTTTTTATATAAATTGTTAAAAATTGGTGTCCAGAGACTGTTGTGTACAGCATGATTTTATATCAAATTCAATCTAATGTGTGATATGACTAAAAAGTGGTCATAAACTAATATTTTCTCAATTCGTAAATAGAAAATTAGTGGCTTGGACCCAGAAAGAGTATTTCATACATCACAACTTAACAAGTGGATTATATATTAGAACAAAATAAATGTAATATTTATTACATAAATGTTTTAATATATTTATTATTATATATTAATTATATTCAGCTTTATTTTTAGGTACATTTTTATTTGTATTTGTAAAGGTAGTTGCAAAGGCTACACATTTGTTTTAAAGACTATCAAATAATCAGTCATTTCTATAATTAAATTGACTTGTAATAGTTTTAGTTATTGGCAACTGGTTTGTATCCCACTCATGTTAATAAACTAATAAAACAATACATTTTAATAATTTTGTATTTAAATATAAATAAATAAATGAGTAAATGTAATATTATATTATTTAATTAATATTATATTATTGGTAAGACTTTATTTTGATGGTCCCTATTGCACATTTTGTGGACTAAAAGTTGTATTGCAACTACATGCCAATAACTTCTTATTTGAGTATTAGTGGACTGTCTGCTTAATATCTGTTGATACTGCTCCTTCAACACATTTAACTGACTGCAAGAAACTTTGCAAGTACATCTTACACTAACCCAAACCCCAACTTAATAGTCTGCTTATAATCTAATGAGAATTAGCTGGCATGCAGATGCAATGTAACTTAAATTCAGCAATGTAACAAATTCAACAAAATGTGTAAAACGAACCATCAAAATAAAGTGATACCATAATATTTTGTCTTAATTTATAATAGTTATTTATTTAGTTATTTTACTGTTTTCCTTCTAGACTTGGCCTTGAGGCCCATTTTTTCTCATTTCCAAGAACTCAAGACATTTCATTAAAAATAAATGAAGAATAGTTTATGAATGCAGATATCTGAGTGACTCACTCATTTTAATAAATAATCTGTTAACAGATTGCACTTGCCCTTTCACTTCTGCATTGTACATTGTGCTGGGATAGTTTCTAACTTTTTTTTTGGCTGTGGATTTTATACGACTGTTACTGCACAACCCCAACAACCCCAAGTTGCTGCAGTTCAGTGTGGTTAGTGGAAATAACGACAAATTGAAGTGTGTAAATAAAGCGCTGTCTGTGAGCACACTGGCCACTCGCCGACCAGTAAAGAGTAATTATGTACAGCTCTTTAAGCAGTTCTCCTGGAAGATGGGCTTGCGGGAAAAAACAAAAACAAGTGTCTGTATGAAGACGGAGAGCTTCTATTAGCACACGAGTGTTGTAAACGCACAACAGGCAAGTTTGAAAACTTAAATCTTACTTTGCCTGCCGACGGCACAAACTAGAGGCTGACGAAAGCGGTTTTTGCGGCATCGGCGGTTTATTCTGTCTGAATGAGTAATCGAACGTGCCTTGAGTGATTCAGTTTGTAACGGAATTCATTATTCATGGTGAATAGCTCATTTACTGGTAATTTCTAATGGCTTTATTTGGATGTGACTTCTGAAATTCTGTTAAATGTTTCTCTGCCGTCGCTTATTAGCGTAATGGATTTATGAATCAGTAATTTTTGTTAATGCCTGTGCTTTTGAAAATGTGTGCGGCCATGCTAATGCTCATGCATGAGAGGGTGGAGGAGGGGAAAATGGTTCAATAACGATTTGTTTACTAACAGTCATTGTGGCCAAATCTCATCGTACACACACAACATTCATTAAAGTGACTTGATTAATTAAAAGACTTGCCTTTAAAAATATTAAAAAGTCTTAGTAATCCCACACCCAACCTGTGTGTGTACAGTAGAAATATGTCAGAATTATTAGCCGTCCTGAATTATTAGCCCCCCTGTATATTTTTCCCCAATTCTGTTTAACGGAAAGAATTTTTCAACATATTTCTAAAAATAATAGTTTTGATAACTCATTTCTAATAACTGATTTATTTTATTTTATTTTTGCCATGATGACAGTACATAATATTTTGCTAGATATTTTTCAAAATACTAGTATTCAGCTCAAAGTGACATTTAAAGGCTTAACTGGGCAAGTTAAGGTAATTAGGCAAGTCATTGTATAACAATGGTTTGTTCTGTAGACAATTTACAAAAAATATTGCTTAAGGGGTCTAATAATGTTGACCTTAAAATGGTTTAAAAAAAATTAAAACAGCTTTTATTCTACCCGAAATAAAAGAAATAAGACTTTCTCCAGAAGAAAAAATATTATCGGAATTACTCAGAAAATTTCCTTGCTCTGATAAACATCATTTGGGAAAAAAAAAAAAAAAAAAAAGCTAATTTACAGGAGGGTGAATAATTTTGACTTCAACTGTATAAATGTATATACTAGTTGTACATTTTATTACATGAAGGTATTTTGGCTTGTAATTTACATTTTGCAGTTCATCATTTGATTTTTAGTGATATACTGTTAATAATTTCAACAAAATTATTTCTATTAAATATAATCATATTTAGTCATACACTACCTGACAAAAGTCTTGTTGTCGATCCCAGTTGTAAGAGCAACAAATAATAACTTGTCTTCTACTAGATCATTTGGAAAAGTGGCAGATTTTTTTTCTGATGAATCATCTGTTTGACTGCATCAGTCATCACAAATACTGCAGAAGACACAGAAATCAGTCAAGTTTGGTGAAGAAACAATCATTGTTTGTAATTACATTCAGTATGAGGGCATGCGAGAGACCTGCAGAGTGGATGGCAACATCAACAGGCTGAGCTATTTGCTCTGCCCATTACATTACAAACCACAGGAGAGGGCAAATTCTTCAGCAGGATAGTGCTTCTTGTCATACTTCAGCCTCCACATCAAAGTTCCTGAAAGCAAAGAAGGTCAAGGTGCTCCAGGATTGGCCAGCCCAGTTACCAGACATGAACATTTTTGAGCATGTCTGGGGTTAGATGAAGGAGGAGGCATTGAAGATGTATCCAGATAATCTCAATGAACTTTGGGAGTCCTGCAAGAACGCTTTCTCTGCCATATTAGATGACTTTATTAATAAGTTAGTTGAGTAATTGTAGGTATGTATGGATGCAGTTCTCTGAGCTCATGGGAGTCATACACAATATTAATTCTTTTTCCACTGCACCATGACTTTATATTATATACTGTACATTATTTCTGTTAAGCGACAAGACTTTTGTTCAAGCAAAGTCAGACCTTACTGTCCTAATTAAATTATTAAAAATCAAGGCATGATCATATTTTATTTTGGCGTAATCTAGAGGCCTTTGTCTTTCATATAAGCCACTTCTGATACCAAATGATCAACTAGAAGGCAAATTATTATTTGTTGTTCCTAAAACTAGGATAGGTGACAAGTATTTTTGTGTATGTTTGTAAATATAGTAAATAAATAAAAATAACTTTCAAGTAAATACATTGAAAGACAGTAGAACGTTTTTAGTAGTATTATTTTACTTGCATATAACAATAACCATGCATGTAACAATAATTTACCGTTAAATGTCATTTAATAGTGGCCAGTTCTCATCTTATACACCCATCCTCCATTATAATGACGGAACTAATTAAAAGCCCCATTTTCATGTGTGTGTGTGTGTGTGTGTGTGTATATTTAGGCTCTGTTATCTCGGAGTTGTGCGAGTGGAAGAGGAGGATAACCTTCTCTCAGGTTTTAAATGAATGCAGTTAGGAGCTTTAAGTTTGCTGCTCCTGTGCAGTGTGGAAGGGGAAAAGATATCGAACCTGTAGGGCAGGGGTTTTTTATTAGACGTCAAACCGCAGATAAAGATTCAAGCCACTGGCTAACCACTTTGACAGCTGTTATAGAGGATATTTTGTCTATGAAATGCAGTCAGGAGCTCTTCAGAAAATGGAGGGAGAGAGAAAGAAACAAAGAAACTGGGAAAGCAGAAACACCGGTGATGAAATATTCTGTATTTAAATATGTGAACACAAATATTCGAATGGTTTGAACTACGTACTGTAGTTTCAAGTTGTGTAATCTGCCTGCTGTTCTGTCATTTGTGTAATTTTTTTCTAATTATGTAATTTCAGCATAAAGAAACAAACTGTTAGGGATACCCCTAACCCTAAAACACAACTAAATTAAAGGAACACTCCACTTATTTATTTGGAAATGGGTTCATTTTGCAAGTCCCCAGAGGTTTTTTTTTACTTTCTTTAAAGAGTTTTACCATTTTTGAATCCATTTAGTTGATTTTAGCTTAGCTTAGCATAGTTCAATGAATCAGATTAGACCATTAGCATCTCACAATATTTTATTCTATTTAAAGCTTGACTCTTCTGTAGTTGCATGGTGTTCTAAGACTTATAGGAAATTAAAACATATGTTCCATTGGTCAGTACATGATGTTAGTACATGATGTAATTACAGAAAAAAATAATTTCTGATATATATATTTTTTTCTTTATTATTAAGCAAGATGCTAATGGTCTAATCCAATTCAATGATCTGTGCTAAGCTAACCTAAAAGATCCACCTGGAGAAGAAAAGACCTGGAGATCCACATAAAAAAAAAAACACTGGTAGATTATTGCTTAAATTCATTTGTTATATAGAAAATTGCCTTAACAATAGCATTATTTTGAATCATGCTTGCTGGTTTCTAGCTAATCCTAATAATTAGCTGGTTAACCTTAAAGTTAAGAAACCTGTTGTGTTTCAAAACAGCTATACTGTGTAGGACTGATGAAAATGAATATTATTATTTTTTTTATCGAGCAGTCCCTTTAAACCTTTTAAAAAAATCTTTTTCATCAGAGAATACACCAGCCTTTCTCTTTAGTTTAACAGCTGGTAGACAATCTTTATAAATGCATGCTAGCTTTCTGAACAATAACCCATCTGGTTTAATAGTGCAGACATTTGATTATCGCTTTCTTCTCCGTTAAAGATTGCTCAGCCACAATTATAGAACACACTCATGTTTAAATAGTTTTCTATTTTTTCAATTTGCATGAAATGTTTCATCACTTACCTCCGCATGACCCCAATCATTAAAAAAAACCCTCAACTTTCTATAATAACCTGTTAGCCAGCACTCACTTTTGGGGATTAAAACCTACCTAATAAGCTACAAACAAAAAAATAGGTATCATTGAAAAGAAGACACTTTAAGCTTTACTATGGGCCATGGAAAGTTTCATGCTCAAACGTATAAAAAGTTAGACATTATGAAGTAATGAGAAAAAAAAAATTGTGATGTGTTCAATATTTGTTTTTCCATATACAAACACAGAAAAACATTAATGTAATGACCTAGAAAATATGCCTTGAAAGCCAAGTGTTTCATGAGTTTATATTTCAAATTTGATGACAGGGTGTCTGCGGGGTCTTAAAAAGTAAAAGTTGATAAATCAATTATGTGAAAATTAAGGCCCTTAAAATGTATTAAAAAGTCTTAATCGTGTTTTTACGAGGTCTTAAATTTAGTGTTGTCCATAGTGTTTGACTCCAAAAAAGCATAAATGTGTTGATTTTCTTCCTAATATTAACAAAGGCGTGCTCAATTCACGCGATTGCTTCGGGCCAAACTCCTCTGTCCAGGTGATGTCACATAATTTGCGACAAACGTGGGAAAGGGTTTCCACATGTAGAGAAACCATAGAGCGAAACAGAGGGCAAAATGGGAAAATGCAAGTTTGCGTACTTCTGGTTGGAGAAAGATGAGTTTAAACAGTGGCTGAAGCCTGTCGCTGAAAACAACTGCGTAATTTATTCTTTCAAGCTTTGTTTCTTCCAAGCTTATCTGAGTGCTCCATTGATTTATTTACTACAACTGTTTATTAATAACTGTTTATTAAGTTAAAGGTTTGATACTGAGGTACGGTCTTAAAATATTCTGAGAAGGTCTTTAAAAAGTCTTTAAAAGGTATTGAAATTACCTTTAGGATTCCTGCAAATACCCTGGATGAAGATAGCATGCACAATTAGGTTTCTGTAAAATGTTTTCAGAGGCATTTTCTCAAAAATGACAGTAAAAAATAAAACAGTAACAGTTGCTGAATAATTTAGTCTACATTCCCAGTTCCTGTATCTTCGAAAGGAAGACACTTTGGGCTTTATTATCCATCGTCTACGGTTTATAATGCTTAAAATGAACAAAAAGTTATAGATGCTTAAATAATGTAAAAAAAAAATTGCACCGCACTAAACATTTTAATATTTCATAAACAAATATATGAAATTAGTCCTGAAGCAATACAGAAAAGTAATAGGTCAAAAGCCTCACATCTCTTGTGTATATGTTTTGAATTTGATGGCAAATGTGCTTTTAAAATGTTCACCCTAGATTGTCTGTCCTTTATGGGGGTTTGGAAATATATGCAGTGCTGGAATTTTTACAGTGTTGACCATGGCTTAGCATACTCGTAAAATATTTTATGAGCATGCTATTTTTTCATCTTTAATATTTAATTCTGCACAACCTATAAAGGGTAATATTTGTTGTAAAAATGTAACATTTTCAAATACACACTTTATAATGTACGTCATAAAAATTTGACCCAGTCAGCAGAAAAAAACAAACCTTTTATTCCCAGCAGACTTATTATTTCAGCAATATCAATTGTCCATGACAGTTATTCAAGAGCTGGATCGATTAATAAAAGATTTGGGGATACTTTAACTATCAGATCAAAAGGAAAGCACAATTTTAATGCAAGATTGTCTATCTACCTTTATTTCTTCATCTGTGATTCTACAACCTCCAGTAGTGATGTGCGAAACCACTGGTTTCCTATCCGATCCGATACCAAGTAAAATGAAGGCAAGTATCTGCAATACCGATCCGATACCGATACTGGCCAAAAATGACTGTTTGGAAATTTAAAATAACAAGTAGTGTACTTAAAAGTGTCACTTTTATAATGAATACGAGACATATCATGGCTTGTTTATTGTTTATTGATGAAGAATTATCATACAAAAAAAGAGCCAACTTACATATTTATTGACAGCATCTGAGCATGTATATTTTAAAACTCCTGCCTGAGCATCTTAACATAAAACATTCACACTTCTACGTTTAGTGACATGTTCATCCGGTTCCCCTGAAAGTGTTTTAAACCCTTTTTCGTTGTTTTATCATTGTCACAAAAAAACCAAGCCCCCAAAATACAGCCACATCGCCACATTTTCCCCTCTGGATAGTGCCTGTCTGCTGCACCTAAGGACTCTGAAAGCGATGTCTGTCTCACCCTAGCAGCACCTGTGCCTCTCCTTTCCTCCTCTTCTGACCGCATAGTCATGACGTTGTCATATTCTGTCTTGTGATTTATATTTAGGCGTTTGATTAGGTTTGTGGTATTACCACAGTATACTTCACTGTTTTGTTACACATGTCACAAACTGCATCATTTGAGTATATGAAAGTGAAGTAGCTCCACACATAACTTCGCTTGCGGTCACCCATATCCAATGACAGCGTGACTGAACAGCATGACATGTGCCAGCGGACTAAGTGGCTAGCTAACGTGCTCTGCAGTTGGACAGTGCCATATTACGCACATGACTTGGCAGGCGGAAGAACAAGTAGTTCCGACAAAGTTGGCATTATTCAGATAAACTAAGGTAATTGAGGTTACTTACCGCTGTCTTTCTATTTCCAATAAAATACATATTTGCTCAAAATTATTGAAATATCGATATTTTGATAAGATAATCTATTCTAAAACATACGAAGCTGGTATAGGAGATATCGATATTTTAGTATTGATCCGCACATCACTAACCTCCAGTTGAAAAAGTTTGCACTGGTGTCAAATACATTCATTCATTTTCTTTTTAGCTTAGTCTCTTTATTAATCTAGGGGTCGCCACAGTGGAAGGAACCTCCAACTTATCCATCACATGTTTTAAGCAGCGGATGCAATTTCAGCTGCAACCCACCAGTGGGAAACATCCATACACACTCATTCACACTCATACACTATGGACAATTTGGCGTGACACCCTGGTGTCAAATATTTATTTATAAATCTGTTCGTATTCTATTTATTTTTAGTCAGAAAATGTATGTGTGCAGTTTGGTGTTTGTGAGTACACGTGTACCTGTATGTATGTGTGTATGTGTGTGTGTGCGCGCATCTGTAAAAAAAGACAGGAGAGATTTCTAGAGTGTGTGTGAACCCACAGAACGCCTAATTAAATTCCTATTCAAATCCAGCAGTATTTCATGACAGCTTGTGATAAAAACCCCATTGTGTGTAATGATATGCTTTGTGAATGTGTGTGAGGAGAGATGGAACAGAAAGCTTTTGGGGGGTGGTGAGGGGGGGAGCGGGAGGAGGGAAGCTCGGTGCTTCCTACAGTCGAAAGAGAAAATGGTAATACAAACATGAAAGTAGCCCTTGAACTACTTTTTCACCTCTGTTACAGAGCCAGAAATTTCTGAATCAGCAAGCCTCTTTTTTTCCTCCAGGTGTCCATGAGCCGTTCAATGTACTGTATATTGATTAGGGGAAATGAGAAGTGTTCGTCTAATTTGAGTTTCATAGAGTGTACTACTGTATGTATGGTGTAACACAGGAATATTCAGTGTATTGTAATATCAAAATCACTTCTCAATAAAGCACCCTGTAAATTCACATTCATAGCCAGTAAACATAGCATCTCCTATGTACTGTAATAGAGAAATGAGCAAAATTATCATTTAATTTATCACTGTATTTTCTATTAAATATCTTGATTATTATTTATATTATTATTAAATTTAAAATTATAATTGTATTTTGGTATTCTTACGTTCACAAGATGCTTTTATTTGATTATTGCGTTTACAGTGCTTATCAATTATGATTCATATAGACGAATTACCAACCTACGTCTCACATGACGTCACATGGGTCCCCGGTTGCAAAAAAAAGTGTTGTGTTGTGCGGTAGGATGCCAAATTCGAGAAAACTTAACGTTTACCATACACCACACTGCTTTTAATGCCAACTGCCGACGTTTTTGGCTAAAAGGGAGCTGAATGAAGTGACGACCTAATTAGAAATGCTTCACTCTGCAGTTCTCATGTTATATCAGGTAAGTTCACGCTGTGCTGAATCATGTACATTACTCGTTTTTGATTACAGCAATGATTTCGGCAAAACAGTTAAACATGGGTAATTAAACTGCGGACACTGAATGCTGAAAATGAAACGTGAAAGTGTAAGTTATTAAAGTTGGTTTTATATTCACACGTTCATTCAGTCACAACTGGTGACACACTCCCTATATGGTTTACCACGGCACTTTGAGTATTCAGTCTGAAATAACTTGCAAGTGTGACTTGAAAACAACATTAACACTGTTTATTTGACTGTGAACAATGTTGTACTTTGATAGTCATTGGCTGCTAATATGATTTCGCTATTTAGAGTTTGCAAATAATATGTTTATGAAATTATATTATTAAGGAGAAAGTCCGAACGTGCCATTATAAAACCAACTTTACCTTTATGTGTAAGTTCACATACCCGGGGTCTGCCGTACAGGTGTAGTTCGCTGTCAGAATGCAGTTTTGCTTATTGATGATCACCCAGGCCTTGTATAACGTTATCTCTGTCTTTTTTCTTCCTTGTCTTTGGCTCGGCAAAACCTCGGTTTTTAGCACTACATAGTTTTGAATCTGGTAATCAGGGAACATTATTTCTTGCACATGACCACACAGAACACAATTGTTGGCATCCAAACACTTGTAGTCCTTTAACTTCTCTCGTAAAATCCCTTGGAGCTTCAATGAGATTGTATATTTCGGGCTGAATGCTTTAACGTTAATTTAGCAGAAACACTGTTTATTAATGGGTGACAAGCTGTTATAATACGCTGAAAGCATTATGTAAATAATATATATAATATGTAATCAATAAATCTTATTTCTAAGACAACAACAAACTCTGTACCGCATCTGATGTCATTCCCTCACTGTAAATGCTAGCGCTCCTATTTTTTTTTCTGCCACCTCCCTGCACGCGCATCCTGAATGTTTACAAACATGGTAATTGGTCTATTGGTTCCCAAATTAAATTATGATTAGTTTGATATTTAAATCAAGATATTCTGAAGATTGTTGGCAAAAAACAGCCTCTGACATCGATAGTAAATACTATAGAATCAATTAAGGTTGGGCAATGTTGAGCATCGTACGATGTCTAATGTGAAACATCGTGATGGACGATGGCATCGTCGTCGTAGGCGGGGGGGGATTAAATATCAAATTAATAACAAATTAATTCATTGTAGCCTACCGTTTTCACTACCTGACCCACATGGTCTTTGCTTTACCCATAACCAAACCATAAATAAATAAAGGTAAACACAAATTACCACCTGTCAATCACTTTTTTTCCATGGGACTCTGGCATAAATAGGCAGAGTGATGTGTGTTGTTATAATGACTTTTTCCCCACAGCTGGTGGAGGAGACGAGAGTTCGTTTGGAGTTCACTGTAATTTGTAGTGTGATTAATGATAACTACTTTATTTTATTATTATTATGAGGAAATAATAACAAGTTAAGATGCTAGGGCTCGACCGTTTTGGTCGCAAATGCTCCCGATTTGGAAGCATTTGTGCTGGTGCATGACTTGTTGTGGTGCAACCTGTTTTCACTGCAAAATCCTCACTGCGTGAGCGGATTCAGGAGACATTTATGCAAAATGCGTCTTTGCACCTAAAAACGCCAAACGCAGCACTCAGGAACAGATTTAAACAGTTGTTATGTGAACTTGCTGAAGTAAAAAAACGCCTGCAATGCTTGCCCCGCCTTTGTGCTCTTCTTATTGACCCACTTCTCTAAAACTGAATGCGAATGGATTAGTTAATATTAATTGTCGAACACTCACAATGCCTTCAGATGACAGGAGCTACAACTGCGGAAATGTGAAGCGCTGAAGATTAGAGAATAAAAATAACACTGACAGATTTTGTTTTAGAAACCACACGAGTCTGTCAGCCATGCAAGCAGCAGCTATATGTAAAATTTAACACAGCTCATGAAAATACCGTCATTGCTTTTAAGATGACATGCAAATAATAAGTTATAAATCAATAAAAATGTGGGGCAGGGCGATGGATTGTGATGCTGGCTCAGCATTGTAAAGTTTATCGGCCATCCGCGATGGATGATGGCATCGTCTATCGGCCCAACCCTAGTATCAATGGCTGCTTTTTTTACTTTTTTTTGTATACTTTGTATTTAACAGAACTGTCCCTTTAAATTCTGCTTACTATAACACCTACATTATCAGAAGAAAACTCAGGGCTACAGTTAAAGGGATAGTTCACCCAAAAATCAAAATGTACTCTCTAATTACTCACTCTCAAGTGGTTATAAACCTTTTTGAGTTTCTTTCTTCTGTTGAACACAAAAGAAGATATTTTGAATAAATCTGGAAACCTGTAACCATTGACTTGATGGAAGTCAATGGTTACAGCTTTCTAGCTTTCTTCAAAATCTCTTCCTTTTTGTTCAACAGAAGAAAGCACTTGAGGGTGTGTAAATGATGATACAATTTTCAGTTTTGGATGAACTATCCTTTTAAGGCACATGAGAGCGTTAGATGCATTGCTTGCTTGTTTAGAGGAAATATTTATGTGAAATATTTTGCAGATCTTTGCAGCATTACACACACAAGCAAGTGTACAATGCATGAAGCCTATTTATTTTGTTAACCTGATTCTAATTTTAAGGGATAGTTCACCCAAAATGAAACATTCTGTGATCATTTACACACTTGTCACGAACCTGTTTGAGTTTCTTTCTTCGGTTAAACACAAAAGAAGATATTTTGAAGAAAGCTGAAAACCGTTGACTTCCATATAGTGGGAGAAACAAATTTAAGTCAATGGTTACAGCTTTCTGTAACTAGCTTTCTTCAAAATATCTATTTTGGTGTTAAACAGAAGAAAGAAACATATAAAGGTTTGAAAGCACTTGAGGGTGAGTAAATGATGATATAATTTTCAGTTTTGGATGAACTATCCTTTTAAGGCACTTGAGAGCGTTAGAAGAATTGCTTACTTGTATAGAGGAAATATTTATGTGAAATGTTTAGCAGATCTTTGCAGCATTACACACACAAGCAAGTGTACAATGTGTAAAGCCCAGGGGCGGACTGGCCATAGGGAGCACCCTGCCCACCCCCCATTTTGATGGAACGTATTTATCAGACACTTTTGTAGATATTTGTGAGATATACTGTTGAAGTCAGAATTATTAGCCCCCCTGTTTATTTTTTTCCCCAATTTCTGTTTAGCGGAGAGATTTTTTTCAACACATTTGTAAACATAATAGTTTTAATAACTCATTTCTTATAACTGATTTATTTTCTTTGCCATGATGACAGTAAATAATATTTTACTAGATATTTTTCAAAACGCTTCTATACAGCTTAACGTGACATTTAAAGGCTTAACTAGGTTAATTAGGTTAACTAGGCAGGTTAGGGTAATTAAGCAAGTTATTGTATATCAATGGTTTGTTCTGACTATCTGAAAAAAAATATAGCTTAAAGGGGCTAATAATTTTGACCTTAAATTTTTTTTTTTTTAAATAAATCTGCTTTTATTCTAGCCAAAATAAAATAAATAAGACTTTCTCCGGAAGAAAAAATATTATCAGAGATACTGTGAAAATTTCCTTGCTCTGTTAAACATCATTTAGAAAATATTTAAAAAAGAAAACCAAAGGGGGGCTAATAATTCTGACTTCAACTCTATGCATATTACTACCATATGTGTTGTCTTTTAGAATATTTTTGACTTGCTTTAGAATTTTTATAATTTTTCATATGGTATGTTCCTAAAAATAGGTGGAGCATGGGTGGAGCCAAACTCTACAAAATGGCTCCTGCATGTCGGCCATTTGAGGAAGTTTTTTCCTTGTGTGGATAGTTGTTGTGTTTGGGCCTAACTGTTGACATAGCCAGAAATCACATTCACTGTAAATTTTGTATATAATTTTGTAAATAAAAAGAAAGAATTTTGTTTTTGTTGGGAATCCACAATATTTTGCACTTAAATAAACACCTTGGACTTAATTTATCCTTCGTCACTGGTTTTGTACATCTGCACCCCGGTACATCCTAACACATTGACTTCCATAGTATTTGTTTTTCCAGTCAATGGTCAATGGTCCAAGTCAATGGTTTCAGGTTTCTAACATTTTTCAAAATACCTCATTTTGTGTTCAACAGAAAAAAGAAGCTGCATAACACTTTAGTTCAATTCACACAATTCACACTATTTGCTATTGGCTTATTACCTGCCAATTATTAAGATATTAACTGTTTATTATCACTTATAAAGTATGATCTTATTTTATATTCCTAATACCTAAACCCTAATAATACATTCCTTACTATTA
>CAIGQZ010032312.1:16693615-16716683 GCA_903798205.1 Danio tinwini
TTATTTATTTATTTATTTATTTATTTATTTATTTATTTATTTATTTATTTATTTATTTATTTATTAATGCTTGATTCTGATTGGCTGATGAACCTTCTTTATTATTTATTTATACATTTTTAATGCTTGATTCTGATTGGTTGACAAGCCTTTATTGTTTCCCAGTAATGGGTTGCAGTTGGAAGGGCATCCACTGTTTAAAACTTATGCTGGAAAAGTTAGTGGTTCATTCCGCTGTGGCGACCCCTGATGAATAAAGAGACTAAGAAAAAGGAAAATGAATAAATGAATGAATATATTGTTTTATTAACATTTTTTTTCAAACATTTTAGTTTTTAAACACTTTTTATATTTTTTTATATTTAATTAATTTGTCACTTTATTTCTTTATTTTGCAATTTAATTTACATTACTTTGGTCTTCTTTTTTATTTTATTGTATTTTATACAGTTTTTATCTTTTACAGTATTACTCAGCATTTTCCTTTTTGTGTAATTTTTTTAACACTATTTTTTTATTTACCTCATTATTAAATTTTTGAGTATTTTATGTTTATTTGATATTCCTTTATTTTAATGATACATTACAGCATCCTCGGTGGCTGACCTTTAGCAGACAGTCATCCCTGCTAATGCGCTTGCATATCTAATGAGAGCGTCAGAGATGCTCTGGCAGTGTGATAAGACTGTCTTTTAATGTTAGATCCCCTCTATCACTTGTCTCTCTGTTCTTTTGTCTCTCTGTGCATGAGAAAGGTTAGTAGGAAGGACGGGGCACCGGCTGCTTTTCATAAATGGGTAGTTTTTTTGTCAGATTCTAATGAGGCTTTCTCTTACATGTGTAATATAGTTTTGGCCTCATAAATCACGAGCTGTTGGAGGCATCAGTAATGTTTATGTGGCCATTAACAGTTGGGCTTGGACTGATTGTTTGACGCCCTTGTCAGGATGGAGAGATGGTCAAGGTGGATCTTTTTTTTTTTTCACAAGACCACAAGACCGTAATGGCTTCTCTGAGGGCGAGTTTTGACATGTTCGGCAGTGTCCAGTTCAGATAGCGGTTACTGGATACAGGGCATGTTTAATTTAAACACAATTTTTTTCAAAGAATAGCTACTGAGTTATATTATTTAAGTCTTACCGACTGTATACTGCCTACAGTATATGTCCTATATCCAGACCTACAAGTAACATTGTGCCATACCTCGACATGGCCAGTGACTTTCACTACGGTCTTAAATTTTAAAAACAATTTTAGACCTTAAAAGTCTTAAATTCACTGAAATATTGCCTTAAATCATTCTAAAAGGGTCTTAATTTTCCTATGTCCATCTAAAGCTACCCACTCGGGCCAACACCAACAATTCACCTCAATAAAATGTTTAACAAAATGTCTATAACCAATATGGTTTAATTATCTTCATTACAATAGCATTGGTTTAAAGCAGGGGTGTCCAAACTTATCCTGTAGGTTCGGTGTCCTGCAAAATTTAGTTCCAACCCCAATCAGACACACCTGGCTAGCTTATCAAGCTCTTACTAGGCTTAAGCTGCGTTCACACTGGACTTTTCTCCCTATAGACTTCCATTTATACGCACACGAATGTGTCAGACCGGAAACGCAAGGTCATGCATCAAGTTCCACAGGTCGCTGCCATGCAAAGTTCAAGCTTGGAGATTTCTGGCCTGCGAAATTGCATCACTTGACTGCGTAAGATCAATGAAGGTTTAAAACAGGACCTTTCTGGGCAGAAATTTAAAACATGGACCAATCACTCGCTTTTTTAATGTCTAATCATCTTGTTTAATCCTGCCCCTTTTCGCAGTGCTGTACGACAGAATTTCGCACGCACAAACTCTAGTGTGACCACAGCTTAACTAGAAAAATCTGTGCAGGTGTGTTGAGGCAAGTTAGAGCTAAAATCTGCAGGACACCGGCCCTCCAGGACTGAGTTTGGGCACTCCTGGTTTAAAGGTTTCAGTGTATTTATAGACCATATACTGTAGGATGAGAATACTGACCAGGGATTTGTTTTCTGAATAACAACATAACTCATGGCTGAACTACCATAGTATGATGCAAAATCCTATATTTGTTTTGTTTTCACAATCTTTGGAGATGTAACAGATTTCTGCTTGCAAATCATCGGTCACCTATAGCCTTTGTTTTAAGCCACAACTGCGTTCAAAATGTCAGTCTGAAGTTGGATAACACTGAACTGTATAAAAAATAACTCTGAAAGCAAATTACACATGAGAGAGATGACTTTAAGCTTTTTTATCATTCAAAGTGGATGTTGGAACTTTCGAAAGGAATAGAGCATAGGGGCGATAACTCGGAATAGAACACAACTGGGAATTATATTTCCAACTACAGCTCTATAGTTGCAACCACACACGTTTGTGGCGCAGTTTGTGAATGTTCATTGGAAATGGCTTGAGACAACAAAGTTTGCAGCCTTAGTTGGCTTAGTTGGACAGACTGTTCATACATTTAGTTTATTATAGTTTTAAAAGTGTTGTTGTTGTTGTTGTTGTTTAAAAAGAGTTATGTTAAATAAAAGGAGTATGTATACAACTAGCTTGTTTGACACTTTATTTAAAATATGTGGCTAAGAAATTGTTTTATTTTATTTATTTTTTGATGGAGCAAGTGAAAATCTGGACCAAGAGAAAAAGCCTTAGTGTTTAGCCCTGTTTAGGTCTAAAATTTAATTCATACTGGTCTTAAAAAGGTGGCGCAGTAGGTAGTGCTGTTGCCTCACAGCAAGAAGGTCGCTGGTTCAAGCCTTGGCTGGGTCAGTTGGCGTTGCTGTGATGAGTTTGCATGTTCTCCTTGCATTCGTGTGGGTTTCCTCCACAGTCCAAAGATATGCAGTACAGGTGAATTGGGTATGCTAAATTGTCAGTAGTGTATGTGTGTGAATGAGTGTGTATGGATGTTTCTCAGAGATGGGTTGCAGCTAGAAGGGCATCAGCTGCGTAAAACATGTGCTGGATAAGTTGGCGGTTCATTCCGCTGTGGCGACCCCAGATTAATAAAAGGGACTAAGCCGAAAAGAAAATGAATGAATGAATGAATGAAAAACTCACAGGCTCATTAAACCAATAGGCAAGCCTGAAATTATTAGCTTAAAAGGCATAATGGCAAATGCTGCCTCTATTGCAGTATGCAGGAAAGGAGACCAAAAGCTGCTATATGATTGGCTAAGACGTGCAAGTTAGCCTTACAGGATTTTTAATGCTAAGTAATGGACCCTTTTCACAAGACTGTTATGACGCGTTTAACGGTCATCAAAAACTTATATCCTTGAAAGTTTTTTAAATTTAGATAAAAAAAAACATATGAACATTTATGTGAATTTATGTATGTTATATCACCTTTGCGTGAAATTACCAAAAAAAAATTTAATTACCGCTTATGCAAAGTGTTTCTAATGCAGCGTCTACTGGGCTGATAGTAAATTTGATACTATTCTCTCCCGTTATTCAGGATTTTTTTTCTTTTTTTTTCTGAAACTCTTGATAACACCATTGTGGCATTTTTCTTTTATTATTTCAGCAAATAGGATTATAAAATATTATATGTTGTCTTCTCCGATTCACTGTGCTCTAAGTTTACCCAATTATGAAGACTTCTGCTACTGAGAAACCCAGAAATGTAAAATGTGAAATTTTCATCTCACCATAGAAAGAACATATCTTTTTAAACACAGGCTTACAGTACTTTATGCAAGCTTTACATTACATTAAAGAGCTAGTAAATTATTACAACTTATTACAGTAATTGCGAAATCAATGTTTTGTGTCTAATTGTTTCATTTTGTGACAAGTAGCTGTGTAATAGCAAAGACTATAGAATACACAAGACATGTCACTTGTATCTTTTTGAATGGGGAAAAGTGTATCAATATGGTGAATAAAGCCCTGCCTACTAGTACAGGAGCTAATCATTGATTGCTATATGGCGAATAAAGCCCGCCCTCTAGTACAGAAGCCAATCATCAATCGCTATAGTCTGACAGTACTCCAGGGGAGGGGCTCGGATCAGACAAGAGTTTTTGCAGATTTTGTGTGATTTAGATGTTTAGAAATGAAACTAAAGACACAGTTGTTGTTTAATTGTTATTGGTGTAATAAATTATTATTAGTGGTTCCTAATAAAAATGTGGTTCCCTCAAATGTTAGAAGTAACATGTCGTCATGATCACCAGCGATCTGAACTCTATAGATCGCTAGAAAACATGCACTATCGCTAATGCCGAGTTCAGACTGCATGATTTTATGCCTGATTTTGACTCGCCGACAGGTTTTGAGAAATCACTGACAAATGCCTGAATTCAAAGGCAAATCGATGCTCGTGCACGCAAGTGCCAATCACACAGTATGAACTGTCAAGGATGCGTTATGAGAGAATCGCTGATGAGTCGCCGATGCCCGTGAGATATTTGACATGCTAAATATCTGGAGCTGTCAGCGATGCAAATCATGCCGTGTGAATGTGTTCTGACTGACCGCGATCACCTACAGCCAATGAGAGAGCAGCATCCACTAGCGTGGTTACAGGCTAGCGGGAGGCTGGGGGAGAAGCTGAAAGCGCTATTTTCAGTTGATTTGGACCCAAGAAATGGAGGAAAAACAAGTGTAAAATTGGCAGGAGCACTGTGTCTGTTTGACGTGTCATCTGATCAATATTACAATCACGTCGAAAAGTTCAAAAAAGTTGAGGTGAGAGTGTTATATCTCTTCAAAAGCCAGGTGAGCAACACAAGTTTCTGAAGCTAAAGCCTTCTTTTTCCATTATGTAGTTTAATAACGAAAGATATATTACGTGATATATATATATATATATATATATGACATGACCTCGCATTGTTTCCATGTCACTTCTTGCGTTTGTTTAGCTGTGAGACGTAGTTTGGACAAAGTTGTCTTTAATTCTTCCCATTTTAAAGTCATGCAGTATGAACTCTCCTGTCACCGATCCATCCTACAGTGTAAACACAGCGCCGACAGAACACTAGCCCAGATAGTCATGCAGTGTGAAAACATCCGTGACACGACTACTTTGAAAATCATGCTTGTCAAATTGAGTCTGAACTCGTCATAATGGACTACAAATCCGCCATTTCATGGACTACAACTCCAAATATGCTCTCCGCTCACACACACGTTCCTGATCCTAACTGATTGCACACACACCACCGGAGGATTGTCAAGGACTGATTACACACTATTTAAGCAGTACAAACACTAACTCTAGTCGCTAAGTCGAGTTATCTGTTAAAGTGACATTACAATGAGTTTCCTTTGTCTTGTTTTGCCGTGTTTTTACCCTCGCCATTTATCCCGGCCTGCTGCCTGCCTTCTGACCTCTCACCTGTTACTTTGATTACGTTTCTGGATTGCCTGCATATATCTGTTTGCCCATGTTGACCATTGCTTGCCCGACTTCCTTAATAAACCTGCATTTGGATCCGAACCCTGTTGTTAGTGTCACATCCATGGTTACACATAAATTTGTGACAGTTGTCAGTTTTGATTGTAATATCTGTTTGATCTTTTATTTCAACACTGGTGATCGTTTTTCTTCAGGCCAGGATCATGTTTGTACCCAGAATATATATATATTCCCACCGACATCAAAATTCTCTCTTTTCTCACCATCCCTCTCAGTTACAGAGTTTACTCTAGACTTTTATTGTGTAATTTCCGGACGCCCACCTGTTTAGCGTTATGGATGCGTTGGCATTGTCCGTTTTTTTTATGATTACTATACATCAAGTCAGTGAAATTGACAAGTCAGTTAATATTAGCATATTTCTGAGTACACATCCCAGCAGACTTGGGAGGTAATCCATGAATAATGTATGTTTTTTTTCTTTTCTTTTACAGAGCAGCGTCAATGAGTCACATCTCAGTATCTCTGCCCTGAAGATTTAAAAAAATGGATGCTTTTCTGAATGCCTTGCATGCTTTCAATGCTACAAGTCACATTTTTGCTTCTTCAAGTCCACTTAAAATCTCAAGTAAAGTTTGTTTTGTGTGTGTTAGAATCTTAAGATTATCTACTTATAATATAATATAAAGGGCGGCGCAGTGGGTAGCGATGTCGCCTCACAGCAAGAAGGCCGCTGGTTCGAGCCTCGGCTGGATCAGTTGGCATTTCTGTGTGGAGTTTGCATGTTCTCCCAGTGTTGACGTGGATTTCCTCTGGGTGCTCCGGTTTTTCCCACAAGTTCAAAGACATGTGCTGTAGGTGAATTGAATAAACTAAATTGACCGTAGTATTTAAGCGTGAATGAGAGTGTATGGGTGTTTCCTCGTGATGGGTTGCAGCTGGAAGGGCATCTGCTACGTAAAACATATGCTGGATAAGTTGGTGGTTCATTCCGCTGTGGCGATGCCTGATTAATAAAGGGTCTAAGCCGAAAATAAAATGAATGAATGAATATCCAGAAAGCCATAAAACATTTTTTTTATTTGTATCTTTGTTCTGTTGTATCCATACAAAATTACTACAATGTACAATTATGAATTCTTTCCTAATATAGCTATTTAAAATCATTCTGTGTGAATTACGTTGACGAAATATACAGTTGAAGTCAGAATTATTAGCACTCCTGAATTATTAGCCCCCCTGTACATTTTTCCCCAATTTCTGAAGATTTTTTCCGACACATTTCTAAACATAATATTTTTAATAACTTCTAATTTCTAATAACTGATTTCTTTCATCTTTACCGTGATGACAGTAAATAATATTTTACTAGATATTTTTCAAGATACTAGTGTTCAGCTTAAAGTGACATGTAAAGGCTTAACTAGGTTAATTAGATTAACTAAGCAAGTTAGGGTAAGTAGGCAAGTCAGTATACAGCGGGGAAAAAAGTATAAAACACGTTACCATTTTTATCAGAAAAAACATATTTCTAAAGGTGCTGTTGACTTAAAATTTTCTCCGGATGTTGGTAACAAAAAAGAAATGTACATATGCAAAGAAAACAAATCTAGCTAGTTTACAAGTTAAGTTATGCGTAATAAAATGAAATGACGCAGGGAAAAAGTATTGAACACACAAAGAAAGGAAGGTGTAGAAAGGCAGTGAAAGCCCAGACAGCAGCTGATATCTCTTAGTAGTTCTTCAGCAACCCTCTGCCCTTCGTCATTGTAAATGAATATTAGCTGCTTCAGTCCAACATCTACATTAGCAGGATGATGAAGATGAAACTAGGATGGACATTTCAGGAAGACAATGATTCAAAACACAGCCAAGGAAACTCTCAAATGCTTTCAGAGAAAGAAAATGTAGCTGTAGAATGGCCCAGCCTATCACCTGACTTGAATCCAATATACTGTATAATACAAATTAGAGATCATATTTGATAGACGAGACCCTAAGAACCATCAAGATTTTTACACTCTGTTGAAGTGTGTGAAAAACTCACACCTGAGCAATTCATGTGACTTCATTCTTCAAATGAGAGGTGTCTTTAAGTTGCCATCACCCAAAAAAAAGCATTTTATATAAAGTATTAGATATGTTTCAGTACTTCAGTACTTTCTCCATATTTCATTGTTATTACACATAACTAATTCTTCTGATTTTTGTTTTGCTTTGTTTGGTTTTATTTTAATGTTTGTATTGTTTTTTGTTTTTTTTTCCCAAAATCGTGTTCAATTCCATGTTAACAGCTCATTTGGAAATATTATTCCCAGGAAAAAACATGACATGTTCAATATTTATTTTCCCTGCTGTATAGAAATGGTTTGTTCTGTAGACAATCGTGGAAAAAAAATTATATATATATATATTGCTTAAGAGGGCTAATAATATTGACCTTAAAATGGTTTTAAAAAAATAAAAACTAATTTTATTCTAGCCGAAATAAAACAAATAAGACTTTCTCCAGAGGACATAAATACAGTAAGAAGTACTGTGAACAATCCCTTGCTCTGTTAAACATCATTTTGTAAATATGTGACAAAAAAAAATACAGAAGGGCTAACAACTGTATATTACAGAAAAACTAATTATTACAATGTCATTTTTTTAATATCGTGCAACCCTACAATGACAATTTCATAATCGCCTATTTAAATTTTCCACGATTATGAATATGAATTTGCTTAGCTTGTCAATGAACTTTGACTCTGTGTACTAATAAATGCTGCTCCATCTGAAAGCATGTGCTTGAAACTTATTACTGATTACAGAACAGGCTTTACTGACAAAATACGCAGACAGCTGTCTTCGATTAATCGTGCAGCCCTACTTCAGGGGACTTTTCAGAGCCGGGCAAGAGATCTCTCATCAGGGATGAAGCCTCCCCTGATAAATCACTCCCCGCTGCTCTTTGGCCCCTCTGGCAGACCCGCTGGCCTTGGAAGAGTCTGCCTGCATGGGACCTGCGAAATTTCTTGTGACCCTCTCTCAGACAATTATCCCCGCGCTTCAGCATCGGCCCTGCCTAATGAAGTGTGGAGCGGTGGCTGGGCCCGTAATCACTGCAGTATGCAAACGCTCACCTTCTACGCCTCATCACCGGAGATTACATTCACAAATCAATGAGGGGTGCTCACCCCCTAAAAACGCTACAATTCATTTGCGTGCCACGGGTTATAGCTTATCTTCAGCCTTTGTGTTGAGAAGCATCTCTAGCACCATGTTTTCGGGGAATGAAATTTGTTTACATTTCTATTTTTGACGTGGCCATGAACTTACTTTATTTTTTTCATCACTTGACACTCATAGATAAGCAGGGGTGGAAAAAGTACTGAAAAATCATACTCCGGTACTATACCCAAAAATGTAGTGCAAGTAGAGTAAAAGTATCTGTTGAAAAAGTAGCCCTTTTAAAGTCTGCATGAACCGGAAGCTGCAACAGTTTTTTTTTTTTTTTTTTGGATGTAGTTACTAGAGAAACATAATATTAATTATGAAAACAGTGAGCGTGGCTTGTTTTTTTTTTTACTGTGAGCTAATTGGATGTCGTAAAGTAAGCATTTCATTTAGAAAGATCGGGGAAAAGGGTTTCGGGAGAGTTATTCCAACCTAACAGACTCCTCCTCTTCCTCACCATTTCTGTTTGTTGTCATAACACTGTCAAAACTGACAGTTGGAGGGGTATGGTTAAGTATAATAATTACATGCAAATTCTCAGACAAAGTAGGGCTTTATTTTAAAAATCTAGACGCAAAGTCTAAAGCGCATGGCACAAAAGCATTAAAGGCGTATACGAATCCACTTTTGCTGTTTTAAGGACAGAAAAATATCAGAGTTTCGTCTGTCATTCCCTTTAAGAGTCAGTTGAGTCGCGCTATGGTGCATTTACATGGAGGACTTTGTACGTAAAAAACTGAACGCTTCACTACCAAGAAAACAGTTGAACAGAGCATCTGCAGCAGAAGGATAAAGAACGAGCCTCCTCCATTCAGCCTCATTACTTCCTCTTTACTTTAATTTTACTCTTTACTTTATTCCTTTACTTTCGATAAGGATAAGGAAACGTTGGAAACTCACTCCATTGAAGACATCCATTAGCCTACATATTTAATTTTGTTTGTTAAGAGCAAAGATTTGTTTCAAAACTCCACACTCCATTAGTGTCGATGCTGAAGTGCGGGGATAATTGTCTGAGAGGGGGTCAGAAGAAATGTCTGTACTGCAAAACATATTTCTTCTTAGACATTACATTATTATTTTCCTGTGTTTGTATATGGAAAAACAAATATTGAACACAATCCAAAAATTTTTTTCTCATGACTTCATAATGTATAACTTTTGTAAATTTCTGAGCTTTTAACTTCCCTTAAAGTGTCTTTTTTCCAATGAGAGCTAATTAGTGTTTGTAGCTTACTGGAGTCAGGAACTGTTTTAGGTAGGTGAAAATCCCCCAAAATGAGTGCTGGTAACAGGTTAAGCGCCAATATTTGTTTCAAAAGTATTTCTAAATTTAGTTCTAATTCCCAGTAAACTAGTAAATGAACAATAATAACAAAGTGTGATCAAAAAACTTATAAAAAACTTAAGTTATATCCAAACACACATGCTATTCTTATGCCTCATGGTCATGCATACGTCTCCAAAACCCGACAGGCAGACAAATCTAAATTTGTTTTTATTTAAACAAATATAAATATGCATATTATAAATAGTACTGCTAATAATTAACATTATTAACATTATACAAATGCTAATTGTCATGAAAAAACTGAAAAAATTTAACATTCTGTAGTGCGTTTAGTTATTGTTGAAGGCTGTTTGGTTATTTCAGTCATCATACAGTAGGCATCCATCGTCTTCTCATCAGTGACATTCAGTCTAAACTGTCTCTCGGTCATTGAGTGTAATAATTTTGTGTCTTGAGGTTGTTCTGTGTGATGCTATTCTTCTATGTGTGATTTGATTGGACGGGAATTACAGGACTGATTGATCTACTTTAGCCGATCACCATAGACAAGAAAAAGGTTGAAGGAAAATAGTGGAGTAAAAGTACAGATAAAGCGCTAAAATCAGCATAGGCTTATTCTGAAAACGTAGCCCTATATCCATTTCTTGAGATCATGAGTTATGTAGCCAGAAGTCCATATGGTTGCATTTCGTCTTTAAAACAAACGATATGGGGCGGTATGATGCCATTGCTTTTTGTGCTTACCAGCTGACCCATTACCTCTGTATGGACTGTTTTCCTGCTGTAACTAGTTTGTCCAGTAGCTTGCGATGTACGTCGGTGGACTTGAGACACAGAGAGGAGTTGACCACGACGACGGTGTTCGAGTCCGGTAAAAACGGTTCCAGAAAATAAAATAAACAAGTAAATAGCAGTGAGAATGTGGTAAAATCTGAAAACGTGGTAAAAATCAGGTGAGGACTTTTCTCTTTCTGGATTTTTAAACTGTCGGTTGGGTTTAGGGAAGTGGGTGTGTGGGTCAATCGGTGCTTTTGAAAACACTATTGGTTGGGTTTAGGGAAGGAGGGTGGGTCAGTCAATCGGTCGGTCAGTCAGTCGACAGTGGCCTCTGGTGGATTTACGTGAAAACAACAGGCACTCAAGAGAGATATGTGAGATCTCAAAAAGTGTACACAGCAACCTCTAGTAGATATTTTTGCAGTTGTTGCTTAGTCATATGCATAAACAATAACTGCAAAAAAGTCCCATTGGGCACTCTGCAGAAATGTATACAGTATAGTGGTATGTTTTTAGAATGAGCTTGGGTTGACTAAAAGTGTGAAAAAAGTGAAAGTACAAGTACACATTTTTAAAACTAATTAGTAAACCTACTCAATTACAGTAATTTGAATGATTGTAATTTGTTACTTTACACCACTGTAGATAAGTATATTCAATCTCAAGACCCACCATAATATTTTTTATTAAAATTAGTAGAAAACAATTCGAATAAACTAAATCCGCCATAGTGAATGAGTGTGTGTGTGTGTGAATGTGAACGTGTATGGGTGTTTCCCAGTATTGGGTTGCGGCTGGAAAGGCATCCACTGCGCAAAACATGTGCCAGAATAGTTGGCGGTTCATTCTGGTGTGGCTACCCCTGATAAATCAGAGATTAAGCCGAAGGAAAAGAAGGAAAACAATTTGTCACCTTATATCTAACATTTTTGTCAAAATTGAGTTATTGACTTATTCTTATTAAATGAAAACTTATTTACATTATGGGATGTTATTTTTATAAGTTGTTTACATTTTAGGACGTTTTATTTTCAAAACAAAAGTTACACACATACTGTTTGCTATGGAATGCAAAAACTTTGAAGCTCAATATTTCCAAATCATTCAGAATGCAGATAGAACCTTATAATTCCAAAGTGACAAATTCCTGATTCCAAAGAAAGTAGTTTTTTAATCAAGATGATGCATGTAAGTAGCACATCTGATGCATTTGGCAATGTATCTCATACACAACACATTGTCATCGCTTATCAGTTTGGCAAATTAGTAGTGGCACCTCTAAAAAAAAATGTAGTCACATTAGCAGCAAAAAAAAAAAACATCAGCAAGATTTGAGCATTTAGTCAAAATGGAGCACTGTTGTGAGATGTATAAATCAGAACTAAGTGTCAATAACTTACAAAGACAAGCAATACAAATTTCAAGAACTTTCTGCGACCCGGCTTTCCTGACAATTGGCTCCCAATTCACAGTTCGAAAAACCCTGTCCAAGAGGAAGTTTGTGTAAATCAACCATTCGTTGTCCTTTAAAATCAAATTATTCCTCATTCTCTAGCTCCCATTATTCTAATCAAGAAGCAAATGCTGTCTCCATTCCATGCCTTAGATATTAAAAAGCTGAGACTCTGTAATCTAGACCTGCAAGGAACGTAACCTGAGCTATAAGAGCACACACACACACACACACACACATACATATGCGTATGTACAGACAGAGCTGTGTTCAGCACTCTCCCCTGCTTCACTGGTCCTATCTTATTAAAGGCTGTCGGCGCAGCTACTGAGGAGCTATCATAAGCTTTTCATTATTGACTGAGAAAATATGATAATTTGGAAATCAAATGCTGCCTTCCAAAGGCTCCACTGTCACTTTCAATTTTAGATTCGCTCCTCTTCTTATATGAGCAATGCGATAGTGGCGACTTCATACACTTCTCAAGTTTCCTTTTCCATTTTACACTTTATTTATTTATTTATTTGTGTTCTTGTGTGTGTGTTTTTTTAATTAGAATGTTATAATTGAGGTCTCTCACCTATTGCACCTCGATTAGAAAAAAAAACTGAAACAAATTTAATTAAAAGCTGTATCTCTTTTCATAGAGGAAATTGAATTATGTTTGAAGTGGGAGAGATTGCAAACTGACAACATGTTTTCTTTATTAACTCCCCTCCTCTTCATTTCATTCTGTTTCTCGGAACACCTGACAAAATTTCCATGCAGTTTCTCTTCTTTTTTATCGTCCTTTTTTTACACTTCGGTAATTTAACATAAATAATCTTATAATGAGTGGAGAGAAAGTCATTTTTTATTTCATACAGTAGGTGAAATTGAGAGCAGTCTTGAATGCTATTAAAATGAAACCGATAGGCTTGAAATGTTTTAATGAATAAATGATAACACGGATTCTTATGCTGCGTCCTGATTTGCCTAGTTATACTGTGCCCTAGAAGTATACTTTTTTTAGAAGAAATACTCCCACATCGTACTGTAAAATCATGCTTTTTAACATAGTTTCATACATTGCATGTAGATCCATTGATGAAGTCCAAAACCTGTGAAAAGATGAAGCCTATCGTAGGCAGCATATACACTTAATACACAAATACACTCCATTGAACATGTACATATAGACATCACCTAACTGCAGGTTAACTATGTTTATATACACTCGAGGTTTTTTAAATTCTTCCCTTTCGCCAATTGGTGAAGTTTTTTCCTCGCCGCTGTCGCCACTGGCTTGCATGGTTCGGGATCTGTAGAGCTGCGCATCGATGGAATTGCTCCTCAGTGTTTGGACTCTCAGTAGTGATTATTAAACCACACTGAACTGAGCTAAACTAAACTGAACTTAAACACTGAAAACTGAACTGACACTGTTTCAATTCACTATAAACTTGCATGTGAAGCTGCTTTGACACAATCTACATTGTATAAGCGCTATACAAATAAAGATGAATTGAATTGAATTGAATATACAGGTGAAGTCAAAATTATTAAAGTTACTAAGTTACTAACTAATACAGTTACTAATAAGCTTAACTTTTCCAAATTTGATTGTAATGCAATAATACAAATAAACTTGAATTGAATTGAATACAGTACTTGAGCTGTGTGACATGGGCCCCATTTCAGAAAGGAGGTTAAATAAAAACTCAGAGTATGTTAATCCTGAAATGAGAGAAACTCTGCAGGGTAAGGGCGTACTCACACTATGCTATCCGAACCGTGCCCAGGCACGGTTCACTCGGGCGGCCCTGGCCCGGTTGAAAGAGGTGGGCCTGAGCGCGGTTCACTTGGGCTCATGCCTGAGCCCGAAACTGAAAGCAAGACCTGACTTTTAAGGGACTGTTTCATATGGATTAATTAATCATTCGTACTGTTCAATGAACGCAAACTGTCGTAGATTATTAAAGATGCAAATCCCTCACTACACATCAGCTGCGCCTTCAGCAAACTTCCTAATTCCTGCAGCACAAGGACTTTATGATTGTTTATGAGCGTCAAAAGTGGCTAATCTGTTAGGCAAAATAATCAGTGTCAACGCATATCAAACGACTTAAACGATATAACTAAAGAAATCTCCACTGTGCTGAGCCAGAGCGCTTACTGAGCAGCGCATCATCGATGACGTAATCGTGCCCAGGCCAGAATGTAATGTGAGTGCGGGCCATCGGGGGAGACGGGAGGGAGAACAAGCGTGCTTTGGCCCGGTTCAATGCAACGGTACATAGTGTGAGTACGCCCTAAGTCAAGCCTGTTTCTGAATGCGAGGTAACTTTTACTCAGTCAGTTACCATCGTAACTTACTCTGTGAACCTAACCTGGTCAGGAGCAGGTTTTATTCTCTAAACTCTGAGTTTCTGTCAGTCTCCTGCCCTTTTTTTAAAGACGAAGTGATATTTCTCACTTTAGCCTTACGTTTCCATCCACCTACTTTTATGCGCATTTTGGAGATGGTGATAAAAAAAAATCAGCTGATGGAAATGCCAAGATGTGCATAACTTTCGAAAATGCGCATAAAAAACATATGCGCATAACTGAGTAGGATAAACTTTTTACTTGATAAGAAAAGATGCGCATAAACTTCAATGGAAACACTGAATAAATACAAGTATGTGCATAAAAAAGTCATTTAATTTTGTAATAAGTGATCATGTGATGATTAAAATGTGTGTGAATGGACAAACCAGCAGGCTGAGCACATTGTAAACCATCTGAAATGTTGTTTTGGTCATTCTAAAAAGCATTAACTGTTTTAGTATTAGTGTTATTATATTATTAATGACCTCCAGAACTGTCAAGATTGTCTGTGCTCCGCGTCTCATGGCTTCAAACGCCACTAGGCATTTATTGCGTGTCGGCATCTTCTTCTGAGCTGAAAGTCATTTATTAAATAAAGAAAAGATTCACGCAGCTTCTCCTACTGCAGTAAATTCTGTTTTTACTGTTGATATTTGGTGCCAGATAATCAGGAAGTGACGATTTTGTTCTCTTTGACTCATTGGATGGAAACGCTGCTTTATTCGCATATCTTTTATGTGATAATCCAGTTTTGCGCATAAATAAATTTTGCATTTTTGGATGGAAACATTGCCTACATTTCAGTCACACAAAGAACAGAGTCACAAGAATGCCTCATCCTTTTTTTTATAATAATTAGCTTAAACTCACTTACCTTCGACAGGGACATGTACTCTAACTAGATTAATGGGATTATTACTTATTCTAAAACAATTTTTTTAGTAGGCTACTGCTTACATTCTAAATGTCATATCAACATCTACCACTTGATCAATAAAAAGTAGCTTAGTCCCGTTATTAACTTGGGGGTGCCATAGCGGAATGAACCGCCAACTTATCCAACATATGTTTTACACAGCAGATGCTCTTCCAGCTGAAACCCATCACTTGGAAACACCCATACACATTCATTCACACACATACACTACGGACAATTTGGCTTACCCAATTCACCTGTACTGCATATCTTTGGACTTGTGGGGGAAACCGGAGCACCCGGAGGAAACTCACGCGAACACGGAGAGAACATGCAAACTCCACACAGAAATGCCAGCTGAACCAGTCGAGGCTCGAACCAGCGACTTTCTTGCTGTGAGGCAATCGTGCTACCCACTGTGCTATCGTGACGCCCCTTTTTTTTAAACTCAATTTTAGGAATTTTATCTTAAACTGATCAACGTGTGTAAAAGTGGGAACCTTTAATTAAACATTTCCACTGAATGTTAAGGTTATATGCATTCTTGTTTTGTCAAATTTGTTGTAGAAACTATGCAGTAGCCTATTTATGTAATTTAATGCAATTACATCTGAAATCATTTTAAAATAACGGCCAATTCCCCACTTTTTCAAGTGAAAAATCAATAAACATCAAACATTACATTACTTATTCGTTATTATACTTAAATATTTAAATACTTTAAATATTTTAAATGTAAACCTATGCATTAACTTGAGCAGCTGTTTTCCCACACTAACTGTCTCTGTTTCGCCGATACAGTGGTGTTGCTTTTTTAAATATATGGTCATATTTGCTATAACTTTGCATGAGCTCATCAAGTTCAGCTGGAGAAAAAAAAATCTCTTTTTTCAGATGTTGTCATGGTGACTTGAAATATCTGCGCTCCATTGATAATGCCTTTTAATCGTCGCAGTGAATTAGTACTCAGGCTTGATCGACCTAACTCAGATCAGCTGCTCTGTTTTTAATCTCTCTGTAAGTCAACTCAGAGTTCAAGTTTAAACTCTGAGTTGGTTGAACCGCCTTACTGAAACAGGCCCATGGTGTGTTACTGTGTTGAAAGTAGCCAAGACAATATTGGTACTGTGTGGTCTTGAAGAGATAGATACGGATGGTCAGCAACAGTACTCATGTAGGCTATGGTGTTTAATCATTGCTCAATTGGTACTATGGGGCACAAAGTGTGCCAAAAAAATGCCCCCACACCATTAGACCACCAGCAACAGCCAGAACTGCTGATAACTGGCTGCATGGATCCATTCTTTCATGCATTGTATGCCAAATTCTGAGTCTAATCAGACTATGCAACCTTTTTCCAATTTCATAATTTTTAATTATGGTGACCCAATGTAAATAGTTTCTTGTTCTAATCTGACAGGCTTTGCATCAATTTGTCTTCTGATGCTTTAGCTCATCTGCTTCAAGGTTAGAATTTTTAGAGATGATCTTCTGCAGACCTTATTAGCTTCTATTACTTTTCTCAAGTAATCTTGTATCTTAAACCTAGCCTTAGCCTCAGATGTCACACCAAGCACTGTCAACAGACTTGTGGCTAAAAGGCTAATGCATATGGCACACTTTTCTGGAAATATTCAGCAGATCCTCACACCGTGTCCTAACTACTGCACATGCGACGAGACAAGATTGCAGCGACAAGCAATTTGGCTGTCTGCACCAGACGCTTTGCGACACAACAGAAACACTGCACTCCCAGTGGAATGGTAAGAGTTATAACCTATTTAATATCTATTTAACCTATTTAACATTATTGAAAGTACATAAGCTGAGTGACTGATATTTTTTCAAACCGTTTGCTAGTTATTTAATTTTCAAGATCTGAGGGGAACTATCTGCTGCTGCTTTCTGTAGTATGGCAATAAATGTCACATAAAATTGTGTTCAGACTCACATTGGTAGCATTTAACAATTTTTAAAAGCAAGCCAGAAAAAGACAAGCCCTCATCTGATTTTTACCACATTTTCTGAATTTTTCCAGATTCTCACCGTTATTTACATGTTTTAGTTTTACTTACTTTCTGGAACCGTTCTTCACCAGACTGGAACCCCGTCATCGTGGTCAACTCCTCTCTGCATCTCAAGTTCATCAACGTACATGGCGAGCTAACTGGACAAACTGGTTACATCGGGGAAGCACACTTTCTAAAACAATAGACTGGCTTTTGGACAATGCTTTGAGACTCGTTCTGTATATTATGTCACTGAAAACAGGGATCCAAAGTGTTTCTAGACATTTGTCACCTCATCAAAGCATCATATATATCCTCTATACTGCTTCCATTCACTCTCATCTGCAGCATTCCCAGAAATCCCAGCATAATCTTCCTTACATATTTTGGATAAGTTCTGTATAAAATAATCAATCTGGTGCAACGAGTTAACTCAAAGTAATTTTAAAAAGTAATCTGATTACATTACCTAAAAGTTACTAATGTAAATTGCACGGATGCACACTTTCTAAAACAACTGTGGACTATGCTTTGAGGCTCTCATTCTAATGTCACTGAACATGGGGATCCAAGGTATTTCCAGACATTCATCGCCCTATCTGAAGCACCTACTGTATACTTCCTCTATACCACTGCCATTCACTCTCATCCGAGGATTCCCAGAAATCCCAGCATACTGTAATGTTCTCTTATATATTTTAGATCAGTACGGTATAAAATTATCAATCTGGTGCAACGAGTTAAATTAAAAGTAATTTTTTTTAAGTAATCTGATTACATTACCAAAAAGTTACTAATGTTAATTGCACGAATGCACACCTTCTAAAAAAAACAGACTGGCTATTAGACTTTCCTTTGAGACTCGTATATTCTAATGTCATTAAACATGGGGATACAAAGTATTTCTAGACATTCATCACCCCATCCAAAGCATCATATACTTCCTCTACACCGCTGCCATTCACTCTCATCCGCAGGATTCCCAGAAATCCCAGCATAATCCTTACTGTGGCATATTCTGGGCCAGCCAGAGACGTATCAGGCCCTGCTGAGTAATTCTTTCACCCCTGCCATCCTCTTGGTGCTGGATTGCGCTGACCAGAGGAAGTGTGATAGCCTGTAAGCTTCCCTCTGTCGGGATAAGGAGCCAGGCCTTCTTTTTTCCCAGGGCAGCGCTGAGGTAAGAGGGGAATAGCTTCTCCGGCTGGCCAGCGGAGCCTGGGATAAGCTTGATCCGTGCTAATCCTTCACACACGCCGCTCCTCGCAGATAATGGCGCCACTCTCTCTAGTCCTTATCAATCCTCTGCTGCTGCTGCATTACCTGGTGTGCGCTTGGCCTGATGGAAGATTTCTTGCTTAAGAAGTCCCTGGCGGTGGTTGTTATGGTGTGCGGGAGGAGATGAGAAACAAAAACAGGCTAATTCAGGAGATTATTTTTATTAGGGATGATAATCAGGCGACCCAAAACTAAAGGTCTGGGAGGATTAGACAAGAAATGGGAATTAATTTCCGGAGTGGAAGGATATTTCTGCTTGTAAGCTTCTCTTTACACACAAAATGTGTTTTTAAATGTTTCTTGTCCATATTGAAATGCAAAAAAGTGGCGTCATTGCACATGTGGAAAACATAATAAAAATTTGCTAAGATGATGTACAGCACAGCAATTATTAGGATAGGCTGGGGTACTGAATCCCAGTACCTTTGACTGAACAAACACAGAAGGCATTACAAATTAGGTAAAAAAATATAGCGTTTATGCTACTTAAAGGGATAGTTTGCCCTAAAATAACAATTCTGTCAATGGTTATTCGCCCTCATGTCATTTTAACTAAGTCTTTCCTTCCATCTACAGAGTACTAAGATATTTTGAATAAAATTGGAAAGCTCACTCTTCCATTTCAAGTGCAAAAAAACCCAGTGTGTCTTCAGTGTTTCAATTGGAATGCTATGCCGATACTTTTGTGTGTACATAAAACACAACATTATTTATCAGTTTCTTCTCTTTTGTGTCAGTATATTGCTCTCTTGTATGACCATGCACTGATGATATGAATACCTCTGTTTCAAACAAAGCACAGGATCATTTATGTGTGCGCAAAAGTATTTTTATGGCTTGATAATATTTCGAGCTTCAGATTTCATCCAAAATATCTTAGTGTTCTGTAGATGAAAGAAAGATTTAGGGGTTTGACTTGATGACATAATGGTGAGTAATTATTGACAGTATTGTCATTTTAAAACAAACTATCCCTTTAAATAGCACCTATTTTACCCCTTTTTCAAGATTTAATTTAAGTCTTGTGTCTCTACAATGTGTCTAAGTATGTTTCCACTCAAAATACCCATCATTATTTATTATACCTTTTTAAATCTTTATTGTTGCCTGTGCCTTTAATGCAAATGAGCTGGTTCTCCCCACCTACTGTTCCCACGTGCATGTAGATAAGCAGCACAGTGACTGACAATAACTAAGCTTACCACAGTAAGAATGATCCCAACTGTTATTTGATATATTTGTTGTGGAGTTTATTCAAGCCTTCCTGCAACGATGGGTCAAACACAATGTTGTTATAAAGTTTGTAGTAATCCTCAAAACGGGAGGGATTTGGATCCTATTTTAACGTTAGAAAATGTAAAAAAAAGAGACTTGCTGTGTTTCTATCACTTCAGTATGACTGTGGACACACTATACCTGCACACAGTTCTGTCCAAAGAGCTTATAAAAGATGACTTTCATCATAGGTGTCTTTTAAGTAGCATAAACACTAAATGTTTTGGGTTTTTTTGACTAATTTGTAGTGCCTCGTGCGTGCTCTGGTTCAGTCCATTGCATACTGGTCAAAGGTATTGGGATTAAGTACCCCACCCTACCCCAATAATTGCTGTGCTGTACATCATCTTATAGTGAGCTTTTACTATGTTTTCCACATGTGCAGTGATGCCACTTTTTTGTATTTCAATGTGGACAAGAAACATTTAAAAACACAATGTGTGTAAAGAGAGGCTAACACGCAAAAAATAGCTTTAAAAAAATAGTTTTTTTTACATATATTTAAACCACTGAGGGCACATGGACTGTCTTTCATTTGTTTTGATTTCGAAGGAGACGAGACTGTTGTCTATGGAGGGTCAGAGAGCGCTTGGATTTCATAAAAAAATATTCAAAAGACAAACAAAGGTCTTAGGTGTTTGGAATGACATAAGGATAATTAATAAAAATAATTTTCATTTTGGGGTCAGTTAACTCTTTAAGGAATCCAATGGATTTTTGATCACCTCTGACTTGCTTTGACCCACTGGCTTGCTTGGTTTTGGGACTTGTGGAGCTGCGCATCGATGGATTATCTCTTCAGTGTTTGGTCTTTTAGCAGTGAAAATTAAACCACATTGAAATGAACTAAACTGAACTACAACTCTGAAAACTGACACAGTTTCAATTTACTAGAACTTCTATGTTAAGCTGCTTAGACACAATCTACATTATAAAAGTGCTATAGAAATAAAGATGAATTGAAAAACTCAAAGTTTGTAAATGTGGACAAAGTCAACATGTTAGATCCTATTTACATCATCATCCACTTATTATTATGATTATTATATTGATGAAAATTCAATTTAAAAGGATAGTTTATCCAAACATGTGAATTATTTTACTGTATTTACTAACCTCCAAAGTTTTCCAAACCTGTATTAGGTTACAACCCTTAGCTTATTTGGTTATTGTAGAGTCGAAGATTATACAGAACAGCTTTCAGGTTGGCAACAGTCTTTTAAATAACTTAATTTGTGTTCATGGGAAGTAAGAAACCCATGAAAGTTTGGAACAAATGGAGGTATAATGACAGAACTTTCATTTTTAGGTGATCTATTTTCACATTAACATTCTGTGCTGCTAAAACAACATTTTCAAATTTAGCATCTCCAAAAAGCTCAGGTTTTGCCGAAAAAACAAAACAAAAGGAAAACATTTCTGCACTGATGGAAGGCTAAAACAAAACAGAAAAATCAATTCAGATATATTTGGGTTAGTGTAGACATAGTCTAAAAGTGGTTGTGCTTATTTTGGGGGGCTTGTTTACCTCATATAATAATATATTTAGACCAACTCTGAGTGCTTTTTCCACACTAATGGCATATGCTTTTGAAGCAATGAACCTAGTGATTTATCCCGGTTCGGCTAATATTCAAGCCTAGGCCTGCCATTAACATTCAGGCATTCGGGATGCACTTAAAGAGATGCTTTTCTAATGAGAAGCTTTTGGATTTGTGTGATCAGTAAACCTCCTTTGTACCTATTCCCTGATAACCCCGCATAAATATTCATGAGCGCATAACTCTTGTCTCTTTTCTTATAGGCTCCTCCGCTGATTGGCTGAATAACCTCACGACAAGGCAAGTGTAAGTGAGAAATCTGTCAGGTTAATGCTGTGTGGTGTCTCTTGTAATTTCAGACGTATAACAATGACTTAATCAGCATTTATGGAGAGAAGACGCATCTGTGTAGATGAGACCTGTACGTTGTTATGGAAAACAGATGCATTTATGGCCACAGGGAGTTTCTGTGCGACTCTCTCTTTCTCTCTCACGGTGAGATCTTAAGCAGAGAAAAGTGAAACATGGAGAATTGGTAGAGGCGAACGGAGGTGAGCTAATGGATCAAAATTACCCCCGTCTGAAAGTTTTGACGAGCGCTGACGAAATTGCTTTTCTCCCCACCTCCTCCCCTCACCCCCACCCCTTCTCAATAGGAGACGCAGACACAGAAATCCATCTGTAACGCAGGCATTGTCATCGCCTTGCAATTTACACCCATTCCTCTCAACAGTGGTTCCTGTGCTTGATGGCGTGATAAATTAATCTTTTTCTGTGCCACTGCGTCGATTCTTTTAAAAGAATACATTAAGGGGCGTTTGGGGCTTTTTTTTCTTTCACTCTCTCCCTCCCGGAGTAAACATTTTTTCTCTCTTTCTCTCTCTCAGTCACCATGACAAATCATATTCTCTGGAGATGAAGAGAAAAGGCCCTGGAAAAAGGAAAAATGAGAGAAGCATGGAGGGGATGGAGAGGCAAAAAGCCATTTTGGAAGGCCGTGGTGCTGGAAAGCCAGATCAGTCTGAGCGCTGCCTTTGACAAAGTGCTCTGAAGAAACCATCACACACACATAAACACACGCACTGGCGATGATAGTTGTGGTTGTTGTTAAAGAATTAAGTATGACCTTCACTCTAATCGTGTTAGACATTGGAAGGAAAGCGTCTAATCATCAATCACTCAGCAGTCAGTAGAGTGGAAAGATCACCCAACTCAAACACAGCGGAGACAAACAACAGCATGCGGGGCTGTGACTGTACAAGCCCACCTTTACGTTCACCATTATTGCCAGGATTGTCCTTCGCTTAGAATCTACAAGCAGTTTTTAATGGCATGGATAAAGGGTGTTTATATGACACCATTTTCAACTCACAAAGAAAAACGTTTTTGTGTTTTGGCCACTGATTTGCAGGGCAACAAGTTTTGTTTTTGTTTAGTTTTCCAACAAAGTTTTAGTAGCTTGACAACCCAACTTTTGTTTTGCTTTGCTTTGCTTTGCTTTGCTTTGCTTTGCTTTGCTTTGCTTTGCTTTGCTTTGCTTTGCTTTGCTTTGCTTTG
>CAIGQZ010032312.1:16716693-16731232 GCA_903798205.1 Danio tinwini
TGCTTTGCTTTGCTTTGCTTTGCTTTGCTTTGCTTTGCTTTGCTTTGTTTTGTTTTTGTTTTTGTTTTGTTTTCCAATGACGTTTTAGGGGCCCGAAACCTCAAACTTGTTAAAAGGGTTTTGTTTTGATACAGTGATACAGTCTAATAAGTCTGTAAAATGTGATTATTTTACTTCACTTTTTTGTATTTTAAAAAAGTGAAGTAAACTCATTGCTTTTAAATAAGTGAATAACCTTATTTTTATAGTATTTTTTTTTCTTTTTTTTACTTAAAATGATTTAGTAAAACGTCAATAAAATGTGTACATAATTATAAAAATGAAGTCAAGTTGATAGTTCTAAGTTATAACCGGTTTTATCTCACTTAAAGTCAACTCATCGCTTCTAAGGACAAAGTTTTTTAAAACTTTTTTTTAACAGTTTTATATATATATATATATATATATATAAAGTGGTTTACTCACTCTTTTTAAGTAAAGTAACTAATCACTTTTTACAGTTTAGGCATGCATACTTGACAACCAAACAATAATGACAAATTATATATATTCTTCTTATTTATTTGTTTATGTTTTTATTTATTTAATTAGTTCCATTTTTGTGCTGAAATAACAGTTCAAGAGAATAGCATTTATAGGAAAATGAAAGCTTTGAAAAAAATATTATTTGCTGACAATTTTGAGCATTTGTATGCATTTTTGCTAAATTTTTATTTGTGGCCAAGTGCATGAATCCTTTTCAGTTTAAGACATTACAGAAATCAAAATGTTAAGTTTTTCTTTGCAACCTTCATTGTTTTATTAGGTTTTATTTCTTACTTTTTTGCTTGCTTGCTTTTTTTCTTACTTTATTTACAGCTCTTGTAAAAAAAAATTAAAAAGCTTTCTAAATTTGCAATTAATGGTTGCATGTTTTAATTAAAATGTTAATTTGTGTTTTATTTTCGGAACTACTTTAACGTGTCTTCAAAATTTTTATTAAAAATATTATAATTGAGATGATTTATTTGCAGAAAATGATAATAGGTCAGTATAAAATAGTCCATGTTTTCGTACCCTTTATATTGGAGAGAAATGTATATTAATATCTACATATTCAGTTTTCCTCAAATTTTAATTTCTGAAAATATGTAATATTTTATGTGGCATATTATATGCAAATTATACTCTAAATTATAACATTGGTAACACTACTCAATAATATTGTTGTATTAGTTCATGTATTTAATAACATTAACAAATGAACAATACATTTACTATAGTGTCTATTCACCTTTGTTAACCTTAAAATAATGTAAACAAGGTAATTCATTGTTAGTTCTAGTTAACAAACAGTGCATTAACAAATGTTTACAAGCACAATTTGATATTTTAATGCATTAGTAAATGTTGAAATATGATTAATAAATCCTGTACATGTATTCATGTTAGTAAATAAATGAACTAATGAAACCTGATTGTAAAGTGTAACCATAATACTCAACTAAAGTTTTAAAAACAATTTTTGTCAGTCTATCATTTTAATTTCGATTAATTTCGATGTTTTCTACTTTTATACGACAAGCAATTCAGAATGACCACTTAAAATCCCACATACGAATCCAAACTAGTTAAGAATCACAGTGCAGCCTGCTGTGCAGTGCGAATGGGGCTGAATATCCATCCTGATCCTTATTTTAAATCTCCCCAGAGGAAAAGAGAGAGAGGCAGGTGAAGCATGGGGCCGAATGCAGATGTGACGTGAGTTCAGAGGGCTCGTGCTCCCTGCGGACGTCCCACTGCCTCCAAGCAGCCATAGCGCATCACTTACCCGAGCCCACTGCGCTAGCCCACTCATAAAAGACTCACTTTTAAGGTGATGAGAGGCAAATAAATCTCCTTTACAGGGGTTATAAAAGTAAAATGCAGGATTAAGGCTGCACAACCAGTGCACATACATATATACACATCATTTCCTTCTTTTTTTTTATTTCCAGAGCATAACCTTCTGTAATTTTAAAGTGACCTCTGCGAGCTCCTCAGGACACTTTTTGAATGTCAGCATATGGTGGACATCTGGAATAAAGCCTTTAGGACTGAATCACCGCCATGAGATAAGGTTAGTTTACTGTAAAGGTTTGCTTAAACCAAAGATGATAGATAGACACTACAGATGGAGTTCACCTATATGGACCCTTTTCACATTTCCGGGTTTCTCAGCAGAAGAAGTCTGCATAGTTAGGTAAACTTAGAGCGTAATTGATGGGAAAGTACAACAAAAAAATTTTATTTACAATCCTTTTTGCTGAAATAATAAAAGAAAAACTCAGAGATGGCATTATTAAGACTTTCAGAATGAGGGAAAAAAAATGTGAGAGTCATCACGGTAGCCAGAATAGAGAACAACATCAAATTTACTGTCCTGTCTATAGACGCTGCATTAGAAATGCCTTGCATAAGCAGTAATTAGTTGTTTGTAATTGATGAAAAGATTATATAATTTGTACAATATAAATATATAAATATATAAATATAGTTTTTTATATCCGAATATTAAAAAAGTGGGTGGCACAGTGAGTAGCGCTGTCGCCTCATAGCAAGAAGGTCGCTGGTTCGAGCCTCGGCTGGGTCAGCTGCCATTTCTGTGTGGAGTTTGCATGTTCTCCCCGTGTTTGCATGGGTTTCCTCCAAGTGATAAGTAATAAAAATAAGTAATGTTTGACGTTTATTGACTTTTAACTTTAAAAAGTGGGGAATTGGCCGTAATTTTGAAGTTTGTTAAGGTGACAAAAAAATCACCTTTTTGACAAAAAAAAAAGAAAGGTCATGTGGCATTACAACAACAATAAAGTGAATAAATTCATGTTTGGGTGAACAAAGTAACAAATCCACAAAACAGCAGTGAGTGCCTATAAAAACTCAACATTAAAATGCATTGCTCTGGATACTAATATAACTCTCAATGTGCCATGAGTGACCATAAAGAGCCAATACAGTATATAAATATGCACAGATCTATTTTTATTCCCGACACTACATTCAGTTGTTGTTTTTTTACCGCTTCTTTAACCTCAACACGTTCAGATGGATCCTCTTTCTTTCCCTCTTTTCTTCCTCACACTCTGTCCCTCAGCTCCCGTCTCTATTCAAATACAAATGGAGGGCTCTTAAAAAGAAATTGTCCTCAAAATGCCGGAGTCCCTGTTGTATTTCACACTCAGGGAGCATGTCGCACCAGCTGCACACGTGTTGAAATTATTGGCGCCTGTGCCTCGTTTCCAAGGTTACAGGTTATTATTGGTTTGAGTGGGCTTCACGTGGCATGATGCAGCACTGAGAGGTGTTTGTGGCAGCAGGAAAAGAGGCAGATTTTTAAAAGCAGCATACGATGGTTTGGCCCAGAGCACATGTCTAGTTGTAAGCTCATGACCTGGACTATTTGTTTTAGATGCACTGATTTATTTCCCCATACTCTTCTTAAAGGGATAGTTCACCCCAAAATGAAATCTGCGTCAGCATTTACTCACCCTTCAATTCACATGAGTTTCTTTCTTCTGCAAAACACAAACGAAGGTATTTTCAAGAATGCTGGTTGCTGGCACTTGTTGACTTCACAGTAATTATGGAAGTCAATGAGTTCCAGTAAGCAGCATTCTTCAAAATAGCTTTTTTGTGTTTAACAGAAGAAAGAAACTCACAAAGGTTTAAAACCGTGCGAGGGAGACTAAATAATTTTCATTTTTGGATGAATTGTCCGTTTATGTCACATTTATTTGCATCTTTTGCAGGTGATTTCATCTTTACTCTGAACTTTTTTGACTTTTTGTTTTGTTTTTTGTTTATTTGTTTGTATGGAAGTGTGACTTGGGAGAATTTGGTCTACCTGATGCATTGGTTGTTTCTGATTATTTGAATGTTAGTAAAGAGAATCCAAATCAGAAGTTTCAATTAGAATTGTGTGTTTTAGGGATAATTCACCCCAAAAATTATCATTTTCAAGTACAGTTTATAGGCCAATGATGGCAGATTTTCATGTATGGGTGAGCTATCCTTTTAAGAAGGTCTCTGTCGCCATCTTTTAAGAAGCAAAACTAGTGGTCAGTCTGAGAAACTGACCTTTTTCAGCAGGCACACAACGTCATAAATTAATACAGTTGAAATCAGAATTAATAACCCCCTGAATTATTAGCCCCTATGTTTATTTTTATCCCTAATTTCTGTTTAATGGAGAGAAGATTGTTTTCAACACATTTCTAAACAGAATTCAATTCAATTCACCTTTATTTGTATATCGCTTATACAATGTAGATTGTGTCGAAGCAGCTTCACATAGAAGATTATAGTAAATTGAAACAATATCATTTCAACTCAGTGTAGTGTGGTTAATAATCACTACTGAGAGTCCAAACACTGTGGAGCAATTCCATCGATGCGCAGCTCTACAGATCCCGAACCATGCAAGCCAGTGGTAACAGCGGCGAAGAAAAAACTTCACCAATTGGCGAAAGTGAAGAATTAAAAAAAAACCTCAAGAGAAACCAGGCTGAAATCAGTTGGGCACGACCATTTCTCCTATGGCCAAACGTCTTGTGCAGAGCTGCAGTCTAGGCACCGGAAGCTGGACGTCAGCGAAGACTAGTCTGTCCTTGGAGCGTCACAGGAATCAGTCTCGTGCTCTCACTCCACCATGACCACCACAGCAGCTGCTCAGGACACGGCCTGGTCCATGATTATGAAGACCTTGGGATCATCTCGACGCTGGTCTTGGATCCCATCAGTGGTGCTGCATAGTCTGAGGGCCTCGGGATGAGTACCCCCAGGTGGAAATAGAGAATAAAGAGAATAATTAGCGTAGCTGCTGTTCATAGTGTATATAAATGAGATGCAAAAACCTGCGTAGGGCACACTCATGCGTCATACCGCTAAGTGTAGTGCTTTGCTAAAAAGATTTTTAATCTAGTTTTAAATTGCGAGAGTGTGTCTGAGCCTCGGACATTATCAGGAAGGCTATTCCAGAGTTTAGGGGCCATAAATGAGAAGGCTCTACCTTCTTTACTCGACTTTGCTATACTAGTAACTACCAGATGTCCTGAGTTTTGAAATCTTAAAGTGCAGGTTGGATTTTTAAAGAGCGGAGAAGAATTTTAATAACTAATTTCTAATAACTGATTTATTTTATCTTTGCCATGATGACAGTAAAACATATTTTACTAGATTTTTTAAGACACTTCTATACAGCTTAAAGTGGCATTTAAAGGCTTAACTAGGTTAATTAGGTTAACTGGGCAGGTTAGGGTAATTAGGCAAGTTATTGTATAATGATGGTTTGTTCTGTAGACTATCGGGAAAAAAAATAGCTTAAAGTTAATCATTTTTACCTTACAATGGTGTTTATAAAATTACAAACTACTTTTATTCTAGCCGAAATAAAACAAATAAGACTTTCTCTAGATGAAAAAATATTATCAGACATACTGTGAAAAATTCTCTTGCTCTGTTAAACATCATTTGGGAAATATTAAAAAAAAATTCAAAGGAAAGCTAATAATTCTGACTTCAACTGTATATATGAGTAATATCACACTAGCAGTGCGATATGGCTGTATATTCGAACTGGTGGGAGGCTTGCGTTGTCTTAGTGTCCCCCAGTGACGATATACAGCCACATCGCACTGCTACAAGTGTGATATTGTGTTTATACAACAGTTTGATGGCATATTCATGTATATAAAAAATAAAATCAAACACGGAGAGACTCAAAACCCTTTTGTAAAAGGAATTGCTTTCTTCCGCTATTCATTCACATTTGCAGCTGACGTCAGAACAGCAGAAAACGTTGCTCATTCACCATCGTAGAGCTAGTATTTGAATGATTCCCTTGCGTAATGTATAAAGTGATGACAAAACAGGTTATTTTGCTCACATTTTAAGATTATAAAGCTGAATGGCATGACATGTCATCTCAGTCTACAGAGATTTACCAGTATTTCTCTGTAACAATCGGGAGATCACAATATTACTATGGTATAAATGCAGCACTAAAACATACAAAAGAGAGAGATTGACTTAGAAAGTCATTTATCTGTTTAATAATGATTTGATCAGCTGTAGTTTGAAATTACACAGTTTTTCTTTATGGGCTTATTATGCGGTCTCTGTTGCCATCATGTGGATGAACATCGTCAACCGTCATTACTCAAAGACAGGCTAATGGTCGCCGACACGCTGTCTCTCAGAAATTATAAGTATTTTAAAATAGGCACTATCCCTATAAATAAACTGCATAGTTGCAATCAAAACATCTACAATCTCGACTAAAAAAAGCTTCAAAAGTACATGATGTTGTCCAACAGCAGCAATATTTGTCAAACTGTAGAGTGTCCTCTGCTTGTCGATGTATGTGGGTGGAGTTATACACAAGGGTGAAGGGTGAAGAGGTGGTACGAGTGCTGTTACTGGCAGAATATCGCACGGCTATCAGATTCAACAACCAGACATAACTGTTGTGTGTGTGTATGTATATATATATATATATATATATATATATATATATGAATGAATGGATGAAGCAAGTAATCATTTTTTCCCTCTTAAATAATAGCAATGCATCAAAATTCATATTGTTACTGATCATTGGCTTTTCTTAGACACCAATAATCCACTTGAAAATAATAATAATAAAGTCTGTTTAGTTCTTTAGAATATGGAAAATAATAGATTGCATTGATTTTCAACAACAACAACAACAGTGCCATTATGCCAAAATGAATGAATTGTTGGTAGTTGTCATTAGGGATGATGTTAGTAAAGAAACTTCTTTCAGTGGGATAAAAAAGATTTAATTATGTTTTATTTTTGCATGGACATTTTTGTTCATGGTGAACACGTGTCACTTTTTTAAAATTCACAACTGCGTCAACAGATTTATCAGTACGTCACATTGTCTGTGAACTGTTGTCTCGTTTGTGTCTTTTATGTCCCATTAGGATTATTTAGAAGAAACATCTACAGTAAGCAGTGTTGATAAAGCACCTGAGAATTTCATCAAGTCTCCCGAGCTTCCAAGAAACTTTTTCCTCCGGGAAAACGAGAGCAAGTTTGATTGAACTGTAAACAAACTGACGTCCTCAAAAAAAGACAACAGGATCAGAGAGAAACGGATCTGCAAGGTTTTGTGACCACAGAGCAGGACTCCTGTTGAGAAGGACTGAAGTGTGTGCCTGTGTTTTGCTGGCTTCAGGGGGCAGGTACACGGCAGGCTCAATCCTTTGGCCATGCTTTCTCCTCCTGTACGTCTTTGTACAATGAGACCGCAAAGAGGAAGGGGGGGGAGAGAGACCTTGTGAAGACCAAGCCTCCTGCAAAGAAGCAATTAACAGCATAGCCCTGTCAAATTCTCTCGCTCGCTCTCTTTCTCCTCTAACAAGGCCACAAAATGACTCACCTCTCTCTCATTGGGCGGGTGAGATGCCCAGAGAAACAGCTCAGAGAGTATTTCCACTCTCCAGAAGCAGCGAGACTCATTCCTCCTCGTCTTCAAGTCTCTTCTGTGAAAATGAATGCAGTCAGCCAAGGTCAGTAATACTGTAATCTTGTGCAACACTTGGAATATGGAATATAAACCAGGCAGCTTTTAATGTAGAGGAGAGGAAGTCGAAATCCCCTGTTGGAAGCCGGGATGGTGCAAGCCGCCGTCGTTCCATGTTATGTATGCATATGTGAGATGCAAACACATGAATTATGCATTGCGTAAATGACAGCGATGACAGGACAGAAGTCTTTAGTTCTGTTCAGCAGCTCAACTCCAATGGCAGAAGACTACTGTGGCCTGCAGAATCCATTGAGAGTATCTTCCTAATTTATTTTAAGCGTGCTTCTCTTTTTCGTTGTGGTAAATTGGGTAACAATTGCACATTGCGAGACTGCATTTGCATAGAAGTGCTGAGCGGATCACTTACAGAACAACTTTGACCTGAAAGGTTAAGTTTGTGCTGAACTTTGAGTGAACTTTGGGTGTGTAGGAGTTTCTGTGTGTGTGTGTGTGTGTGTGTAAGTCATGAATCAGGGGTCAAACCTCTGAATATCCTTGTTCATCCATCCATTATTTAAATTCAGTTTTTCCAATAAAAATAAAAAAATAAAAAAATAAGTATCTGTTGCCAAAATAAAAAGGATTTTTGCTAGTACCGCATTGGATGCCGGGGTGGCACAGTGGTTAGCAATGTCACCTCACAGCAAAAAGGTCACTGGTTCCAGTTCTGGCTGGGCCAGTTGGCATTTTTATGTGGAGCTTGCATGTTTTCCCCATGTTCACGTGGGTTTCCTTCTATAAGTGCATTGGATGAACTAAAATTGGTCGTAGTGTACAGTATGTGTGTGCATGTGTTCCCAGTACTGGACATCCCTTGTGTAAAACATATGCCTGAAGAGTTGACGGTTCATTCCGCTGTGGAGACCCCTGATAATCAAGGACTAAGATGGATGCCTGCTTACAATTAGTTATACAAAGTCATCTACAAATGAGGATTATGCAACCACTTCAGGTGACCAGAGAGCAGTGATATATGAATGCCATGAAAAAGTTGGTTTAGCTTTCACCAGCATGGACCATGCCTTATTTTGAGCTAGCCTTTATTTTAGGGATGAAAGGGATGGTAAGGGAACAGTGAGATGAAGGGGAAGGGAACTAAGAAGATAAGCAGTGAACAGGTAGGTAAGTTGATCGGGCATCCTACGATGATGCCCAGAGACTTACAGTGGGGTACCGTCTCTGTAATATTTTGGTGGAGTGATTGGACCCCCCAATTTAACCTAAGAGTGAAGAGAGGGTTATAGGATTGTTAATGGGGAGGGAGGGTAGGTTCCAGAGAATGAGAAGAACAGTGCTAGAGGGCTGGTCTGCCTTAAATAAGTTATAGGGAGCAGGTGATTGGTTAAGAAGACAAAGTGAGGCGGGGTTCCTCTGCCGAACCTTTGTAATCAAGATAACTCCATTTAATTTCAGAAAACAAATCAGAAAACCAATAAAGGAATAAATAAGTCGTATTGTTAGTCAGTTAAGTGTTGTGGGAAAAGATGTCTTCAGAAAGGCCTTTATAACAGCTTTATGATGTTTGCAACAGATTCAACAAGAAACATTCCTAAGAGATTCTGGTCTATATTGACATAACATCGCACAGTCACTGCAAATTTGTTGGTTGTACATCAATTATAAGAATCTTCTGTTACCTCAAATCCCACAGGTGCTCTTTTGCATTGAGACCTGGTGATTGAGGAGGACATTTGAGTTTAGTGAACTCACTGCTATGTTCAGGAAACCAGTTTGAGATTAGTTTAGTATTGTAACATGATGTGTTGTCCTGCTGGAAGTATCGTTTACTTCAGTGGTCAAACTCAGTTTCTGGAGGGCCGCAGCTCTGCACAGTTTAGCTTTAACCCTAATTAAACACTCCTGATCAAACTAATTCCTTCAGGCTATTTTGAAACCCACAGGTGAGTGTGCTGGAGCAAGGTTGGAACTAACTTTTGCAGCACTGCGGCCCTCCAGGAACTGAGTTTGACACAGCTTATGGATAAACTGTGGCCATAAAGAGATAGACATGGTTAGCAACAATACTCAGGTAAGGGGAGTATTGTTGCTAGCAATGAACATTTCTTTATGAATGCAACTTAAATCCCCCAGCATCCATATTTTTTTTAAGTATTTTGTAAAATCTGACGCTATTGTTTGTATTTTGCAGCTAAAATTGAGACTAATCTGACGAGGCAGCCTTTTTCCAATCTTATTTTGTCCAGTTTTGGTGAGTCTGTGAGAAATGTTGTTTCAAATTGCTGTTCGTTATCTGACAGGAGGGTCACCCATGGGCTCTTCTTCATCTGCTGCTGCTGTAGCTCATCTGATTCAAGGTTTGATATTGTGTGTTCAGAGGCATTTTTGCAGACCTTGGTGTTAAAAAAAGTGGTTATTTGAGTTACTGACTTTGAGTTATTGACTTTCTTTCAGCTCAAATCAATCTTATGACATCAAGAAAGCATTTTAAACACCAAACTTACACTTCCTTTCAATTTTCTTTTTTAATTACCATTCTATGTAAACTCAATGTAATCTCGTGAAAATACTTAACTTTTTTATTTAGTGGCTAATTTGTATTAATTTAAATGATCCATTTGTACATTTTAGTATGATTTGCTCATCCCCCAATAAGAGGTAGGTTTAGGGGTGGGGACGGGGTGTGGCATGCCTGCCTTTAAGAATTGTACATTTTTAAATTAATTAAATTGTATGAATTCATATGAATAAGCCACTTTTCTGACAATACATAAAAACACTATGAGGATCTGTAGACCCTAGAGATGGTTGAAAATCTCTGTATATCATTCTAACTCCAAAAATTCAACAATTCGTAAATTTTTTATAAATTTTGTGGCTAATTTCTATGAATTTGTACAATCTCATTTGTATTTTTCAGTCTGTTTTGCTTGTCCCCCAATAGCAGTTAGGTTTAGGGTTAGGTTTGTGGACACGTCTGTTTTTAAAAATTTTACATTTTTCATATGAATTTAATCATCTGTACAAATTGGCCAATATTCTGTCAATACATAAAATGCTTTTGTGGCAGATCATTCCTAAATGACCCGCAGGATCATGTGTCAAGTTTTGCAATTCGCTGCGGTGCAAAGTTCAAGCTTCGTGAACTCTGACCTGCGAAATTGCATTACTTGACTGCGTGAGACCAATCGAGGATCAAAACATCACCTCTCTGGACAGAAATTTAAAACATGGACCGATTGCTCGCTTTTTAAATGTCTAATCATCTTGTTTAATCCCGCCCCTTTTCACAGCACCGTACAACAGAATTTCACGCACACAAATTCTAGTGTCTGACCGCAGAGTGGAATGTAAGAGGGGCATGTATGGGACCAAATTCCAGCCTACAGTATCACTGTGGTAGATTGAAAAACAATGCGCATAAATCAAAATATTGACATCACATGTAAAATTATAACACGCAAAAGCAAAAACTAAATGCAGAATAAGAAACAATGAGATTGCATAAAAAAAGATAATGAGCGTGAATCAAAAATCCAAAAAGCATTTAGACAAAACGTCCATTTTTAAATGTTTTGTGTGCTTATGGTCTTTTCCCCTCTGCTTTTGTTCCCACATTCTGCATTTGCAATTCCAAAAGATGCAATGCAAATTTCATTTAAAGGGCACCTATGATGAAAATCAACTTTTGTAAGCTGTTTGGACAGAACTGTGTGTATGTATAGTGTGTCCACTGTCATATTGGAGTGATAAACCCAACAAATCTCTTTTTAAACATTTCCTGACCTTAAAATCTCAGTGATTTTGAGGCCCACTGCAACCGACCTAGGAGTGCAGTTTACCCCGCCCACCAAATTGATTAACAGGCCCCATGTGTTTATAATAACAAGTATACATATGTCCACAGAACATTTTTTGCAAAGAAACTGGAATTAAAACATCTGATTCAACTCTCTGTGATTTTTCTAAGTTGTATTAGTTTAAAACGTTTTTAAAACAGAGCATGTTTGTTAAAAAGTAACCGCATATGTGCTCATTTGCATTTAAAGCCACGGGCTACAAAATGTACTCAGACCCCACAATGGGCAGATTCTGGAGGCTGTAATAAATAATCTGATGAGCTAAAACTTTACAGGCACATTCTGAATAAACCAAAAGCGTATCTTACATCTTGTAAAAGATGTAAAATAGGTGCTTTTTTAATCATGGGTGGGCTTCAGATTTATCGTTGGTCCACGAGTGGAGATTGACAGTTGCTCTTCTAGCCAATCAGAGGAGTTGACGTCACTCCAATGCAGCTAGTGGCTGCTCTGTGTGGCAGGCGCGATACATTTGTTTCAGGAGATTTAGATGATATAGACACCTGTCAGTGATCACAGGGGATTCATATAAATATTATATACTGTAACTTCAGGCACCTGTCTCATTATCTTTTGTACGCGTTTGTTTCTTATTCGGCATTTAGTTTTGGATTTTGCATGTAAAATTTTTAGACACAATGTCAATATTTTGATTTACGCGCATTATCTTTTTATCCGCGACTGCAATACTTTAGGCGAGAATTTGATCCCATAGTTGTCACTCCAAAGCAAAAGCAACTGATCAGACTTTGACGATTACTTGCATGGATTAATTGTTATGTAATTAATATCGTAAATTGTTATTATGTTCTCACCATGTTCACATGGGTTTCCTCCAGGTGCTAAGGTTGCCCCCACAAGTCCAAAGACAGTAGCTATAGGTGAATTGGGTAAGATATTGTCTGTAGTGTAAGTGTGTAAATGAGTGTGTTTCCCAGTGATGGGTTGCAGCTGGAAGGGCATTCCAGTTGGCGGTTCATTCCAATGTGGCGACCACAAATTAATTAAGGGACTAAGCCAAAAAGAAAATGAATGAATGTTATTTTTCTTAATGTATTAAAGAATAATAATGTATAACAGTATACAATAGTGCGAAATATAGAGAGCGTCTGTCAGAATTTTGCTAGTTCATTCTTTGATTCCTCCTTTGGCCTGCCACTTTTCAGAGCCGCTGTAAACACAACATAATCAGTCATTAAGAACAACAACACCAAACTCATCCAGAGTAGGTTAGAAACGGATTAGGAATGATCAGACTGCACTGGGGCCGCCGCAGTCTCTCATGCACTTTTATAATTCAGAGATTCATCAACGGTTCCAGCGTTACATCAATTCACCATCCCACATTACAAAGCTTTCGCAATGCTGTTTTGTGTTCTCATTTGGAATACATTACCTCGGATGTGATGAATGCTAATTTGACAGATACCAGATTATGAACAAATGTAAAGCTAATTTAGGGAATTTGCTTGAACAGTTTCGTCGGCCCCCCCAAAAAAAGACAGTTTTACATTACGTAAACAGAAAGCATCCCATTTTTTCCATCTCAAAGCACTTATCAAAATATTCAATTACAACTGACAGGTGAATTAGGAATCACCTTTGTAAATACATTGTTATCTCCCTCTTTCAGCGTTTGATGCTTTTCTCTCATAACGTCTGCCTGTTTGACGTCCTCCAAATACTGTTAACGGTATCCAGAATATATATCAGTCTCATTGCCCAGCATGATTTGGTGTACAGGCCTAAAACCTGAATGTATATATTCCGGCCGCCGCTTTTCGTTAAGTCTTAGACAGTGAAGAATTTTTTTTTGTGTATGTATGTGCGTGTTTATTTGCCGCTGTTCTTCACACACTGCCAAAGAGAGTGTGTAATTTGGCTGAGGGAAAAGCGGCAGAAAACAATTATGTGCATGAGGTGGCCATGAGGCAATCGGCGCAGGCTGTAATGGAGAGGACGGTTGACACATGGGCTTTATTCCGCTCTGGTATTGTTTGAATGTGGGCAAAATGACTCCACTATATTGTCAGGACCTAAAATGAATTGCCAATTATATCCGATGGCATCCTATTGGAGAGTAGGTAACATTTAAAGTGATGGATAGAGACAGGGAGGATATTTAGTGGACGCCTTTTTTATTCAGAAACAGCTCAAATTTCCGCACATTGTGAGCCAGTTAAGTCGGGGATGTGAAACAAACAGTGAACAAACAACAGCTTTCCACTGCTGTCAGAATTGAATCGATTTTTTTTAAGCTCCAAATTTCTTATTTTTAATACTGCGTTCGAATCTGGCACTCCCTGTTGCGTCAGGATGTTTTGCAGATCTTTTGCTTTTCTTCTGTGAGAAATCACCGTTCTCAAATGGCAGTTGTTTGACTTGTTTTTGACGTCTTTGTAGCACAATTTGTGTGTTATTCACTAGGCAGTGCAGCTATAAGCTCCCTACCATGCTCTTTATATCTTCCAAGTATTCTCAGATGGTAGCAGTTCTGTTTTGGAAGGGATTTGACATCTTTGTATTTGTAAGGCTGTTTTTTTTTTTACCACTTGAGAGTACAACTATGAACTCGTGCAGTTTTGTAAGTATTTTTTAAACGTATGCTCATCATCTAGTTAACTAAGTTTCTGTTTGAATATTTCTGCACATCAGATTCATCAGTGAGAAAGAGTGTAAGTGCAGAAGCTGAGCGAGAGACTAATCCTCCCACCTCTGTTCACCCAGGGTGCAGCTGTGTGAATGAAGCTCAGCTAATAAGCAGGATCAGCCGTGTTCCATTCCAACTTATTTAAGTACATCTCCAAATGCCAAGATACTTTTTCACATGTTCCAGATTTTTTTTTTCTTCACAATTCCTTGCTTTTTACCAGTTCTCGCGCTCACACTGTTCATTATTTATTTATTTATTAAAAAAAAAAAAATTCAGAGTGAACATGGTTACTTGCACAGCTGATTTATGTCAGATACGTCCTGGCTGGATGTCGAAATCAACCCTTTGTGTTCAATTTCATTTTGGTTAGACTGTCGATAACAGTTGTTCTTCAAGAATCTTAATAAGGTCAAATCTGATGAATATTACAGAATGTTGGTCACGCTTCAACCTAAAATATGTTGTTGTTTTTTCATACATGTAGTTGTGATGTCGTAT
>CAIGQZ010032312.1:16743003-16766359 GCA_903798205.1 Danio tinwini
TTTGGACTGTGGGGTAAACCGGAGCACCCGGAGGAAACCCACGCGAACCCAGGAAGAACATGCAAACTCCTCACAGAAACAGCCCAGCCGAGGCTCGAACCAGCGACCTTCTTGCTGTGAGGCGACAGCACTACCTACTGCGCCACTGCATTGCCCCTTGTTTGAACACATTTTTAATAATAGTTTTAATAACTTTGCCATGATGGTGGTACATAATGTTTTAATAGTTGTTTTGCAAGATAATAGAATCCAGTTTATTCCAAGTGCCATTTAAAGGCTTAACTAGGTTAACTAGGCAAATTAGGTTAATTGGGCAACAGTGGTATATAAAAAATAAATGCTGGGAAAATTAACGCGTTATTATCTACCACCAAACCCCAGGTTGTGCCACATCTAAATGCACTAAAAACAGTTCTTGCTAAATTACTATTTACCACAAAGCCAAATAATAAAAATATCTGCTTTCTATTTCAGCGTGAGACAATCTCTTGTCCTAATGCTGACTATTATTGGAACAGCCATACTGTATAGGTAATAATAACTGGTAAAGAGTATGGACTTTACCTCACAAATGCTTAACATACAATAGAATCCATGAAGTGTCTTTTAAAATAAAACATAGATGCTATCCTACAAAGGTTTTGTTTTTACAAAGGTTTATTTCTGAAGATTTTGTAAATTGATCCTTCTGCAATCACCAAACTGAAGATCTGTCTCACCTTCCTTGCAATTGTGAATATACCACAAATTATTGGGAAAATGTATTAAATATACTGATGTTATGTTGAATTATGAAAATGTTATTTTAGAACGTAACCATCAGATTAACCATCCAGAAGTTTTTTTTTTTTTTTTATCTATTTAATCTTATTATGTTTCTGGCTCAATATTGTATACACAAATGTACATTTTGTAAGGTTAAACCTTTTTTTTATTATTTAAAATTTTTATGTCTTTGATTTCTGAATCCACTTAACGTAATAAGAAAGCTGTAAAAACTGAATTAGTTTAAAAGATACATTTTTGTTTTGCTTCCTGGTATGTAATTTGATATAATGTAATGCAAATGTTTCATTTTGTTATAATTAAAGAAAAACGGGAAGCCAAAGGTCACAAGAGGTTGGGTGGTTGATTAGTATTGGCTTGGAAAACGTCATCATCACACTTCTTAACCAATGAGAGCATTTGGGGCGGGCTTAAGATTACCGCTGCTGCTGCTGCTCTCTTAAACCGGTCCGGACGGCACAATAACGTGGATAAAAGTTGCGAACTTTTAAACGGACATTTTCAGTAAAAGGCGAAGTTGTCAAAACTTAAGATACTATTTATGTCACTATTGCAAAGCAGAGTTTTCATATCACCGAAGTACTTTAAGTCTGAAGTATCACCTGAAGTATCACCTGATTGCAGTACACACCGTTGGTGCCACTGCCAGCAAATCACGCAGCCAAACAAACAGTGAATGAGGTAACGTTAACGTTAAACTTCCGCAGACTACTTTGGAGTGTTCATTTACGTTATCAGATGATAAATAATTTAGTGTGTTTTAGCAACTGGCATGGTGGAGAGAAATAAGTAAATGCTGAGTTGATAAATGCAGTTGATTCAATCATTGTGGGTAGTTTTTTATGTTATTTAATAGCTATTTATTTTTTGGGGCTGAAATTATCTAAAGGAAATTTAGTACAAATATGTACTTCACAGATTAACTGTGTAATTGATGTTGTTTGAAATTGTTCTGTTATAATGTTATGATCAAGCTTCTAAAATCTGAACATAACTTAATTTCTATTACAAATTAGGTAACATTGTTATGTCCTGGCAGTGGCAAATATCTTTGGTTGTATATTCGAGCACTACAAAAAAATATATAATTTCTTAAGGGAGCTTTTTTATATTATTATTTAAGCCAAACTAAAAGAAATATGCATTTATCTAGTAGAAAAATATAATAACAATACAATAGCTAGTTATAATATATAATACAGTATTGCAAGATTATGTAAACATTAGGGCTGGGCGATATTGCAAAAAATATATATCACAATCTCTTGTTTTATATCATTTCATTTGGATAATTATTGATTATTTTTTAACAATCCATTTAAGTATATTAGGATTTTTTTTAACTACTTTATTTTAATTTACCAACATTACTAAGTAAATAGTTTTAATAGTCAAAAACAAAAATATTTAAACAAAATATCTGATTCTTATAATAAAATAAACATAAGTGTTAAAGAGACTCTTAAACTTGATAAATAAAATACTACAAAATGTGTGCAATGGTAAAGTGCAAATGCTGAACAATCAAAGCAAACCTTAAGGTGTGAATAATAATGATACAGTAAACCTCAAACTCTGTAAACAAAACAAATTATGATAATCAAATCTGAGCTTTTAAGTAAAGAAACCAACCATCATTATTCAAATACATACTGCAACATTACAAATTGTGAAGTTGGATAACTACATTACCCCTATTCTAAAGATTCTTTCAGAAGGGGAGCTAGTGGCTTGGATGCATAAGAAAAGAAACTAAAAAGCCACCATGGCTTTTTTATTTACAATCCCTTCACTGCTGCTAGCCAATTATTAAATTGTATTTGTTTCATCTGAGTTGATCTGAGCAGTCCTCTAAAGACCATCATCAGCGTCAAGCATTAGTTTCAGTGGACATTTTTTAATTGCAAAATCAGATGAAAAGCAATAACATCTCCTGTGTTTCCCACCAATAGATGCAGCACGCAGGTATCACCTTATTTTTAGAAGCCACAGATTATTAACACCAAGAACGGATTTTATCACTTCGGTGTCTCAATTAAAATCAAACTAATTCCTCATTTGTGATGTTTCCTGTTCAGTGTTTTGTGGATTCTTCAGTGCGTTTCAGCAGATTTGCATGTGTGTGTGCACATATTAGGTCGGTCTAATCTGGGTAACAGTGGTCGCCTGGGAAACGTTATTGTTTGTGGGCTTAATTAATGAGAAATATTAGATGGTGGACATTAGCACAGCTGGAGTTGCTCTCTTTCTACCTTGTTAACCCCTCTCGCTCTCGCTCCATCACCTCCATCCCCCCATCCTCTCTCTTCATTACATGTTCATCTGGCCGTGCGACTCTGTTTGGTGCGTGCCGCTGATACGGCAGATCGAACAGGACAGGTGTTTTCCGTTTCATCACCGGCTCTGTCTGAGGTTGGGGCAGTTTGAGGAACGGAAAAGGCGAAAGGAGGGGGGCAGATAGTCACAGGGCTGGCAGTTCATCGTCTGCATGCGGCAGAAGCCTAACAGACTTCCTGACATCCCATCGATATATTGACAGCCGCTGTCACTTGGGCAGCTTTAGTGATGTGGAGAGCTCTGGCACATGAGGCTGATGGCCTGGCTTCGATTGCTTGTGTGTCTTTTCCGCACCGTCTTAAAACTAACAGCATTCTGGGCAGGTCATTTTGATGGCGCTCGCTTTGCCAACACTTGTGCCAGTTGCTCGCTATTAGATTAAAATGGGCTTTTTCATCTCGGAACATCCCTCCAGCGTTTGATGTTTATTTATTTTTTTTTTGTCTGGCTTTGTGTATCTCCTTTTGTCTGTTTGTTCCCTGCAGTAGATTTAGCCATTGATTTCACAGTAAATCATGCTCATCAAGGAAGTCTGGATTACTTGCACTCCAAGTTTAGGTCTGAACATCCAGTTCCTTTTGTTCTCCTTCTTTTTCCAACCAATAGGTATTGCTCCATATAAATTACTACTTAACAAGCTCACTGTTTTCCCAGCAAGCATTTGTTTTGTGTGTTTGTTCAAAAGATGTTTAATAGATATTCAATCATATACGTGTTGGGTAAATCAAGACTAAATTTGAAATGTCAGTGGCTACCTAGCAGGCACAGGATGCCAACATGACATCAGATTGACGTTGTACCCCAACGTCGTGGGGACATTGCGTTTTGTTTGGAAATGAAAATGGGTTGATGTCAGAACCCAACGTCCAACCTAAAATCAACCAAATATCTATGTCTAATGATGTTACAGCTTGATGTTGTGTGGACGTTACCACTATGACGTCAATCAGACGTTGGGTTTTGGTTAGCTTACCTGACAATTAAATGTCAGTATTTGACATCAATATGACGTTGGTTTAGGGTGTTGGCTCGACATTGGATTTTGGTAACTTTCCAACACAACCTAATATTACCCAAATATTAACATCATTTGACGTCATTATTGGATGTCAAAATAATGTTTTCCTTAGACACTGGCTAGACATTGAATTTCGGTCACCTGACATCAAGACCTAAATCTAACCCAATATAAATGTCATGATGTTATGTGCCTGCTGGGTGAGTTTACATGATATATTTTACAGAAATGTCCACTTTTGGTATGGCAAAATGTGAAAAAATCCATAAATTTTTTAACATTTAAACTTAGACCACATGAATGTATTATCTTTTGACTCATACGCATAACAGCTTAATGAAATGTATTATTTTAAAATTTCATTATATATTTTTTTTTGTTTTTTTATTTAATTAGTTTCTTTTTTTACATTTATTAAAATCTTATATACCCTTTTTTTGTCATTTGATATTTTTTTTTCCAAATAGACATATTCCAGGCATCTGGTGAAATTCTATTCATATCGCAAAATATATCGCAGCCTAATAAAATTAAAAATTAAAAATGTTACAATTTTCCAGTATCATGCAGCCCTACTCTAAACATTGTAATCTGATTTAAATGTCCCTTTATATGTGTTTTATATACATTCCAAATACTTTTGCGCACATTTAACATCACCCTTATGGAGACCACATAGACGTGACATCAACAGAGCTATAAAACAAAAGTGTAAACAAGCAATATTTTCTAAATATAGCATACAAATAGACTATGCATGCAATTATGTGTGCGCTCCTTTTCAATGTGCAGACAAAAAGTCATTTCTCGTTTACACACTGACTATGTCTACATAGACATCAGTAATTAAATTATTTGCCTTAATTTGAATAAGACACTAATATGATTAAGGTGTTTACATGAGTTGCTTTTTGAATTTTCTTTTTTATCATCCCGTTTTACATGTTACAGCACATAATTCAATTAACATCATTGTGTTACCATGCTATCCACATTCCCTACGGAGTTTCATGTAATTTCAAATGTTTCTTTTCTAATTTGTCAACTTTAACTGCAGTTCGGCAGTTTCACTTTTATTTAGGAACATTTCATTCATGCCCCTGTGACAAACTGAGGTATTGGATGCGAGTACGAATTAAGGACTGGTGGAAGAGTGTTGTTGTAATGGAATAATACCACACGCCCAATGGGGAAAAAAAAAACCCTCCACATTTCACAATGCAGATGTCTGTGGTCCTTCACTGACTCAATAGGTGCAGAGAATAGTGTCAAACAGCTGCGTGTGTATAAAATATCCTGTCGCAAAATGCGGCAAAAAGTCCTACATGAGGGTAATAGTTTAAGGTGTTTACATGTTTGTTCTGCACTTAAATAATGCGACTAAAATAGGCATACTCCACATGTCTTAATCCGGATTAAATTCATCAAATCGCTGTTTACATGGTAGACTCTTAATCAGAGTATTGTCTTAATCATATTAAAATCAGATTATTGGTGTCCATGTAAACATACTTATTGAAAGGAAAAAAAATACTTATTTTACCTGCTGTATATTTACAGGAACCATGATACATATTTGAAGATCCTATAATAAGTAGATTTATTATAATTCTATTTTCATTTATTTGAAAAATTCAAATATTAAGATATTCACTTCCTTAAAACATGCATAAAAAGGCCATTTTGGATTGTTTCAAATCAGTCTGGAGTCCTTTTACTACAGTGTGTTTTTTGGAACAGTGCCTCTCCCGCACTGAGGAAGTTTATCGGTTTGTTCTCTGTTTTTTTATTCACACCGTTCTTTGTTCTGCGCGGAGGTCAGAGTACAGTGCTTTTAAATCCAAGCGACGTCACGGTCTGAGGAAGCTTATCCCTGGTAAAGCTGTCTGAGTGTAGAGTCAACCACGGAGCGCAGACCCTAAATTTCCGCTGACATTTACAGAAGGGCTGCTTCCAATTAACCTTCAAGTGTCTCCTCACCTCCTCGTGCTGATTACATTTTCCCCTAACAAACAGGCTAATTTGTTATTAGCAGGCTGTTGGAGAACTTGCGTTCGTTTTCATCAATAGGAAATTGCAATGGGGGGAGTGATTGCTCGGGTTTCTTTCTGTCAGTTCGGCATTCGGTTTTCGATTTTCTTTCTATTCATCTGCCTTCGTTACAAGTAGCACCAATGGGATCCTCTGGTATGGACCACTGCTGCTGTGCACACTGTAATATACTCTCGGATTCCTCAATCCTCCCAGCCCTGCTATTTAACTCCACAGAGAGAGAGAGAGAATTGTTTTCCACCTGCACTTCCACTCTCACTCAAACACATAGACATGGAAACATGCAGATGTTTAGCGTGGTGTACGGGGAGATTGATCCCGTGGGCATGGAGGCGCAGCAGGGGTGCGCTTACACAGTTCTACCAGGCAAGAGAAAGTAAAACAGAGAAGAAAAGTAAAAAAAAGGGCAGGAGGAGGGGGAGTGTATACACAGCCTGCCTTGTGCTGCCCTGATAACGCTCTCCTCCTATCCTCGTTGCAGGCCTGTGAAGGAGGACACAGAGGCCCCTGCCTGCAGCAAAACCCACCCAGGAATCTTATCTTTCCTCCAGCCTGTGCTGCTGCCTGAAACCCCATCAGAAACCCTGGGACTTGGTCACTCGCCGCACACATGTACAGTTTTGCAGATTGGCCACATGTGCTGCAGATGCATACTAAATGGTTTGGTCAGAGAGACAGAAACCAAACCCTATAGCACATTCATCATTATTCATATTCTAGGGTTGTGCACTGTTCAGGAATGAACTGAGAATAGCCTTTAAATTCTTAGTTAGTGTCAGGGTGCACAAATGCAACTGGAATTAGAAGTTGAATGTTTGAAAAGCATGTATAAAAAGCTTTATATATTTTTTTTTAAACAGAATTTGGATATGAAATGGCTTTTGGTTTGGCCTTAAAGGGATAGTTCATCCCAAAATGAAAATGTACTCACTATTTACTCAACTCTAGAACTTTAAGTTTCTTTCTTCTTTTAAACAGTAAAGAATGTATTTTTAACAAAGCTGAAAACTGCAACCATTGACTTCCATGGTATTTGTTTGTCCTACTCACTGGTTTTGAGCTGTCTTCAAAATATATTTTATTGCAGGTTTCTAGCATTTTTTTTTCTATTTTATTCAGCAAAAAAAGAAAAAAATATATATAAAGGTTTGAAACAAGTAAATGATAACAAACTTTTTACTTTTGGGTGAACTATCCCTTTAAGTTATTGCCTTGACAAAGGCATATTTAAATTGATGGATTGACAGATGGAGTGAGCAACTGAGATGGATTAATGGAATTGTTGGGTGATTCCATTAATTCCAACAATCCTCTCTGGCAGATTGTTGGGTGAATAACGAATGGATGGATGGACGGATGAATGGATGGATGGAATGGCAGATGGTTGGAGATTAATGGATGAATGGGTATATGTGAATGGATGAAATGGCAGTTGGTTGGTTGATGGATGGATGGATGGATGGATGGATTTACAGATGGTTGGAGATTGATGGATGGATGAGTATATGGATGGATGAAATGGCAGATGGTTGGGTGAATAGCGGATGGATGTAATAGAAAAGGGTTGGTTGAATAATGAATGGATGGATGGATGGATGAATAGAATGGCAGATAGTTGAGTGAATGATGGCTGGATGAGTGGATTGATGTATAGAATGGCAGATGGTTGAGTGAATAACAGATGGATAGATGGAATTGCAGATAGTTGGAGATTAATGGATGGATGAAATGGCAGATGGTTGGGTGAATAGCGGATAGATGGATGAAAAGGAAAAGGGTTGGTTGAATAATAAATGGGTGGATGGATGGAATGGCAGTTGGTTGGATGAATTATGGATAGTTGGAAAGTTGGGTGTATAATGGATGGATGGTTGGGTAAAGATTCATGGATGGATGAAACCACAGCTGTATAGATGGATGTTAAATAAACAGAATAGTAGTTGGACAGATGGATGGAAAGACAGTTGAAGTGAAGGAATAATAGACGGATAGATTGTAAATTTCAATTGCAATTCAGTAAATTACTCTTCCTCATTCAAGTTTAACTTACCAATTTAACTCAAATTCTTGAACTGAAAAATATAAGAATTTCTAACCAATTCCAACAAAATTTCCAATTTTCCATCAGTTTTTTGCCCAATTCTTTTTTTTCTTACATTCATAATATATCACAAACTATAAACTCTATGGCCTGCCATCTTTGCATGTGTGTGACAGCCGTGAGTTTGTCGGTGTCGTTTCTCTCCTGATGGTTTGGTGGGGCATCTGTCATGCTGTGAGCCAGGTGACTCCTGCCTGCTTCCCCACTCTCCTGAAATGCGTATTGACATCTCGCTTTGCTTCTAAACTGTGTCTTGACAAGGCAGGGGGATCCGAGCCAAAAGAAACAGACTGCAGCTGTGTTGCTTTACGAAATCTTTTTTGGGAGCCTAACCGTACCAAGCCTTCATTTTAATCATTCCTGTCTTGTCCTGATGATGATGATTCCGACAGATTACATGGAAAAAAACAAGATGGACCTTCAGAAACAGCAGATTGTCAATGGCTAATTGCTTGTCGTGTTTGTTTGGGTCTGTTAGGCCTATTGGTGAAATTGCTTATTCTGCTTAAATGCTAAAGAGCTCCTGTAGCTCAGCTGCTGGAGTTTTGTTCTGGCAATGCCAAGGTCATGCTGTATACGTATAAACAGTAGAAACTACATTATTAGCCCTCCTGTGGACTTCTTATTATTTTGCACATATTCCAGAGCAAGGAAAATTTTCATAGCATTTCCTATTATATTTTTCAGAATCAGAAAGAGCTTTATTGCCAGGTATGTTCACACATACCAGGAATTAGTTTTCGTGACAGAGCTTCTACAGTGCAACAGAATTACAGACAGGACTAAAAAAACAGATAATAAATATATTTTAAAAAGTAGTGAATGCAATATACAAATTGACAACTGTATGTACAGCTATATTACTATATACAACATAATATGTGCAGCTGTTATGTGCAAATTGGCATGTAAAGTGTATTGTTAAATAAGTGTATGTGTGTATAAAAAAAGTGTATAGCAGGTAGCGATGTTGGTTCCACAATCATTATCATCAAGTGTTCATGAGATTAATTGCCTGAGGGAAGAAACTGTTTCTGTGTCGGACTGTTCTGGTGCGCAGTGCTCTGTAGCATTGACCAGAAGGTAAAAGTTCAAAGAGGCAGTATGCTGGGTGTGAGCGCTCCAGAGTGATTTTGGCAGCCCTTCTGCTCACTCTGGATAAGTACAGTACTTGGACAGTGGAGAGGGTTGTAACAATGAATCGCTCAGCAGTCCGAACTATTCAACATAGTCTTCGGAGGTCAGATTTGGTAGCTGAGCTAAACCAGACAGTTATTGATGTGCAGATGACTGATTCAATGATGGAGGTGTAGAACTGTTTCAGCAGCTCTTTATGGAGGTGGAACTTCCTCAGCTGATGAAGAAAGTACAGCCTCTGTTGAGCTTTTTTGACACTGGAGTCAATGTAAGTGTCCCACTTCAGGTCCTGAGAGATGGTGGTGCCCAGGAACCTGAATGACTTTACTGCTGCCATAATGCTATCCATGATGCTCAGGGGTGTTTCTCCTGAAGTCCACTATCATCTCCACCGTTTTGAGCGTGTTTAGCTCCAGGTTGTTGTGACTGCACCAGACAGCCAACTCCTTAACCTCATATCTGTAAGCAGACTTGTCACCGTCCTGAATGAGGCCGATAAATGTGGTGTCGTCTGCAAACTTTAGGAGCTTGACAGAGGAGTCTTTCGAAGTGCAGTCATTCGTGTACAGGAAGAAGAGCAGTGGGGAGAGGACACACCCCTGGAGGGGCACCAGTGCTGATTGTGCGAGTACTGGATGAGAATTTTCCCAGCTTCACCAGCTGCTGTCTGTCCGTTAGGAAGCTGTTGATCCACTGATAGACAGAGGTGGGCACGGAGAGCTCAGTTAATTTGGGCAGGAGAAGTTTTGGGATGATAGTGTTAAAAGCTGAGCTGAAGTCAACAAACAAGATCCTCACATAGGTCCCTGGTCTGTCTAGGTGTTGCAGAACATAATGCAGTCTCATATTGACTGCATCATCCACAGACCTGTTTGCTCTGTAGGCAAACTGAAGAGAGTCCAGTGAGGGTTCAGTGATGTTCTTCTGGTGGACCAGCACCAGTTTTTCAAAAGACTTCATGACCACAGATGTCAGCGCCACCGGTCTGTAGTCATTTAGTCCTGTGAGTTTGAGTTTCTTTGGCATGGGAATGATGATGGAGCATTTAAAGCAGGAGGGCACTTCACACAGCTCCAGTGATCTGTTGAAGATCAGGGTGAAGATGGGGGCCAGTTGGTCAGCACAAAACTTTAAAAAGCCCCTATTACACATTGAAATAGGTCATTTTTCGGTTTTATGGGTCTCCAACAACATACTGATATGTATGCAAGGTCAAAAAACACGTTCATGGTCTTATAATATGCATTTATTTTTACCTAATTATCCCAGCGACTCCCATATTAATCGTTCAGCGATTCATTTGTTCCCAAACCCCTGCTTATCGCGAAGCTAATTTGAACCGATGACCGCCTGTTGCCATTGGTCGACAGCGTTCAGCGCGAGACCGTAAAATGCCCAGCCCGGTTTATCAAGCCCCCGGGTCGCCATCATTGGTATAGGATCCGATCGCAGCGGACGCCCGAAACACGCTTAAAAGTAAACTTACTAACACCGAAGTAAACAGTACCCGGTTCTCAACAGTGTTATTCAGACACCTTAGTGCCGAAAGCAGTGCAGTTAAACACTAGCATATTGCTCTTGTTAAGTATGACACACATTCAGTTTTAATCCACACAGCAGCAAAAGCTGAACTATTCTGAACCTTGACCGCTGCACGTGTGCAGGATCAGCTAACGGTGGCCATAGCAACGACAAATGGCAGTGGAACGAGCTCACGAAAGCATTTAAATCTGTAAACAAAGCAGCACGCGTCGCGTTTACAACGTTGCATTAGAAGCGATATGAGAATATAAAGAGTTAACCTGATACAGTACACAAGGTTACTAGTAACAAAACATGTAGATCATTTCTATTTGCAATCATTGCTGTGGCACCTCGTCCGTGAACTGCTATATGTTCCAAGGGCTTATCTGTACTCTGCTTTTCTAAGCGATCACATCCCCAGCCGGGAGGTTGTAGCATCCTCTGTCCTCAAGCTATCTCTGCGGGCTCCCGCTCTCCATTCGCAAGCTTTTTCAGTGCTGTTCACTAGCCCGAAGCCCAGCGTTCAGCAGCCTGCCGGTGTACCTAATAATTTGTCCTTATTTTGCCTGCACCCCTGGTGTCTTGTCTGTCCATTACAAGATTGAGGCAGAAACTAATGCATGAGCTGTGTAGTGATAGATCGCCCATTGTAAGCGTGCAGATTTCTGAACGACTCCTTTTCCCTCACACTTCCAACAATATCCATGTAAACACAGCGTCTTCATGAGCGTCTTGCTGCTGTGTTAGTGGGCGGGGCCGCAGGTTTAAATTTTGCCGGGTCTGTGCGCGCAACCATTATGTTTCGTAACGACGTCACGCCGAAATGGCTGAAGACTTGTTATCAAGACGATTCATTTAAACTACTATGAGTCGACTCTTTTATAGATGAATCAATAGTTTTAAAAACTGTCGACTTTCAGATTTAAGCTTTAGCTAGATATTTCACTTCACTAATAGCTGTTACACACTACATGGAAGGTCATTTTCAAAAACCCATAATAGGGGCTCTTTAAACAGGCTGGTGTTATAAGATCTGGGCCTGGAGCTTTTTTTCTCCTCTGTTTCCGGAAGACCTGGCGCACATCATCTTCACTGAACTGAAGTGCAGGTATGGGGGAGGCGGGGGGTGGTGGAGGTGATAATGGTGATGTAAACAGCAGTTCAGAGTGGGTGTGGGGGGTTTTCTCAAACCGGCAGTAAAACTCATTCAGGTCATTTGCAAGTTGTTGGTTGTCTACAGTGCTTTCTTCTGGAGAATGTCTTTTATTTTTTTTGTTTGGCTGGAATAGAAAAAATGCTAAATTAAATTGTATTAGCTCACTTTTTTCGATTGGCTACAGAACAAAACACTGTTCAATGACTTGGCTAATTAGCCTAACTTGCCTAGTTAACCTAATTAATCTAGTTAAGCCTTTAAACTGCACATTAAGCTGAATACTGTTTTGCAAATTACCTAGAAAAATATTATGTTCTCTCATTATTGCAAACACAAAAGAATTGGTTATTAGAAAATAGTTATTAAAAATAAAATGTTTAAAGAGCCCATATTATGTTTTTTTTTTTTTTTTTTAAATGACCTTCCATGCATGGGCCGGTATAAGATTGTGAAGAACTTAAATACTGAAAACTGAACTGACACTGTTTCAATTTACTATAATCTTCTATGTGAAGCTGCTTTGACACAATCTACATTGTAAAAGCGCTATAGAAATAAATCTGAATTTAATTGAATTGAATTGACGGTATGATGACCTTGGATAAAAATATCACGGTTTCATGGTATCATGGTAATTACTGTTCTTTTTAAATGTATGGGTCAAAACAACAGCTTTATCCTCCATTGACCACAATATATTTTATTTTAAGAATCATTTAAAATATTTTGGAACAGTTAGCTTTTGATATGGATGTTTTTTTGCTAGAGATACTGTTGCCCTAAGACAACTAAATAAAATAGTTGCAAAAAACACACACAAAAAAAAACCCTTACATATACCTTACAGTAGCTGTAAACAGAAAATTCTGGCGGTTTTAAAACCTTGACTTTTTCAAACCACAGTAAACCTTAAAACTAGCTGTACCCACATGCCTAATGCAGTGTGTAACACAGCACTAAGTGAATACAAACATCCAGCTGAGGTTTAAATCTGAAAGTGCACCGTGTTTAAAACTATTGATTCTTTAATGAAAGAGTCGACTCAGAGTTTAAAAAAAATGATCTTTTTGGGTTCGGATCTTTTGCCTGAATGCTTTGACGTTGATACGGTACATCACCAAATATGAAGTGCCGTATCCGGTAAAACGTGAATGCGACTTTCCCTTCAGACACTAGCGAAGATTACAATCACTGACAGATGGAGATTCGGCTGCAGGGAATAAAGTGTTAATGTTCATTTTCACAACACCACCACAGTATAGTCAACCGTGTGCTGTGTTTGTTCCTGTCATTTTTCTGGTGATTGATACAGTACAATAACCTATGCTGCAAATTGTTTGCTATTAAAGGAAGGAGCAGCAGAGACTATTATGTATGGGACTTTGTCAGACTTTGACAGGGACTTTGTCAGTAACTGTTACAGTTCACTTGTAGTTTCTTCTTCCACCGGATCATAACATTTAAGTGTAATTAAAATTGTTGCCTTGCTTTCTGTAGTTTGCAAAATATGTATTTAATTGTATATTGTAACTTGTAATTGATCCGCGCAGCTGGTTATCACTTATCTATTATAGATCAGTGCTTGTACTGTATCTCTCAGGTTAAATCTTCATAGGGCTATTCACATATTGCGTCTAATGCATTAAATGCATTTCTAAACATGCAATCCTCTGTCTTTGCTATGGCCACCATCAGCTGTTCCTCACACTATTTCAAAATAGTTCAACTTTTGCCACTGTGTGGATTGATACTGAATGTGTGTCGTTGTTATTACTTGAGGTTAGGTTTAAGAGTAGAGTAATATGCAGGTGTTTAACTGCATTGCTTTATTGCATTCCAGCATTGGGCTCTCACACACTCTCTGCTACTTCATAACTGTGGTGGGCGTTTCTCTCTGTCTCGCGCTGAAGCCAGTCGACCAATCACAACAGAGTGGGTCATCGGACCAGTCACCGCAGATTAGCCTCACAAGAAGGAGGGGTGATATATGATTCATGAAAAAATGAATTATATGGAAGTCATTGGGATAATTAGGTAAAAGTAATTGCATATTATTTACCTTAACTTCTCCGCATATGAGCGGGCACAGCCATTTGAATCATTTTGGCTTGAGACTTCCAGTCTCATTCACTTCCATTAATTTTTAGACATTAAAAACAGCTTGTTTTGCTGCTTGATGTTGCAAACTGATATTTTCTTATTATATTATTCTATTTGGTCTGTATAGTCATGCAAACACTTGTTTGTAGAGCAAGTAATTTGACCGTTTTCTGACGTTTATTATTAATTTCTCCCATAGGCGGCTGAATCGGAAGTTCTAAAACAATCGCGAAAACGAGCGCACTTACACATTTTAGAATAAGGTCAATAAGACAATGAAAGTGTTTTTTGACCTTGCATGCATATCAGCCTGTTGTTGGAGACCCCCAAAATCAAAATATGATCTTTTATAATGCAAAATAGGGGCTTTTTAAAATGTGTTTAAAAAAACGTATCTTTGTTAAACAGCACTCATATAATACATATAAAAATACTTCTGGAAAGAATTACTTACCCTAACTTTGACATGCTACTCTAGTGACCACTTTTGAATAACTTTTATCTAGAGGAACAGTTTCAGATTTTTTTTTCATAAACAAATTGGTACGTTAATGTAATAACTAGGCATGGGCCGGTATAAGATTTGGACACTTTACAGGATCACGGTATTGTGATTACTGCTCTAAAATATATTCTTTTTAAATGTCTGGGTAAAAAACTTACATTTTTTCCCCTTTAAACACAATATATTTTATTTTGAGAAACATTTATAATATTTTGGAGCAGTAAACATGCCAGGGCAAATAATGAAAATGAATCATTGACGTCTGCTGTTTTCATTAGTTTCAAAAACACAGATATATTTACAATTTAAAATGGCATCTTTGGATTTCTTTTCTGGTGGAGATGCTGTTGTAAAAAAAAAAAAATTTAAATAAAAAAATCTTACACATACCTTAGGAACTGTATTAGAAAAAATTTTGGCGGTATAAAAACCTTGACTTTTCCAAACCGCGGTATACCTTGAAAAACAGTTATCATCCCATGCCTAGTAATAACTGCATTTTTATGTTAATTTTAAGTCACTCTGACCCAGAAACATATTTGAGCTCTAGAAACTTCAGTAAAAATTGAAGTTTTTCATAATTGCTTTGTTGCTATGTAATCCAAACCTTTGAGGGAGGTATAAATACTAAAATGCTTTTCTTTTTAGTGCAAAAACTTGTGTGTTTTTGGGTCGAAGTGACCTAAACTGATGGATCAGGTCACATACATTGATATCACACTTACACTTGTTTTACTAAATTTGAGTGGATTGAACGTAAAATTATGAAGTTGTCCTCCCAAAAAATCCAGAGTTGTGTTGTTTCAGCTCATTTTAATTAAATACTGCACCTTTTTTTTCATATTAATTGAAATATATGTAAATGGCACATATATTTGTGTCCTTTACAAATATTTTTGAGAGTATTCCACATTCTGTTCTAAAACATAAAATCACTCACAAAAGCTTAAACATTCTAATTTCATATATAAGTCATATAAATAAATAATGACGCTATTTATTAAGAAATTAAATGTAATATTTATTATTTATTAGGAAATGAAAAAATTCTACTTTAATAATAATAATAATAATAATAATTTATTATTATTATTATTATTATCATTAAGTAGGATATAGTTTTTTTAGTTTTTTTTTTTAAAGTCTACTTTTACAATTTGACACATGCAAACCACTGCAGAAATGTTCTAACCAACAGGCCCATGTAATATACAGTACAGATACTTAATAAATAACCTACTATAAATTTAAAAACATTATTATATGCTATATATTTTTGTTTTCTCAGGCTTTACAGATGTAACGTAAATTCAGCTTTTAAATAATAGATCATCTATAGCTTTCGTCATGAGCCACGACTGTGTTGAAAATGACATCAATGTTTTCGAAGTGCACTACGAAGGGAAGAACGCACTTGTCATTATGAAGATGGCTAAAACTGAACTGTAAAAAAACTTTGAAAGCAAATTACACCTAAGAGAGATGACTTTAATGTTTTTTGTTTTTTTTATGTTAGAATGTTCTAAATGAATAGGGCATGGGGGGGGGGGGGATATTGGGGAATAGATCACAACCAGGAACTATGTTTCTAACTACAGCTCCAGAGGTGTAGTTGTAAGTGTACAAGTTTGCGACGTAGTTTGCGAATGTTCGTTGGAACGATGGATTTGGGAAACGTCAAATCAACTAATTATGTTTGTATTGACGTAACTTGCGACTTTGGTTGGATAACGATGGTTTTCGGAAGCACACCCCTGATCTTACGAGGAATTGTAGCTATTTTACATTTTGTCAGTTTAGTGGCTAATTGGTACGAATTCTTACGAAGTTCATTTGTTTAAAATGTATGATTTTAAAAAGTAGGCATGGCACTTCAACCTAACCTCTAACCCTAACTGGCATTGAGGTATAAGCAAGTCGTACTAAAATGTACAAATGAGATTGTACGAATTAGCCACTAAATCAAAAAAATTACCAATTGCCATGAGATTGTGTTGGACTAAATGCATATCTGGTTAAACCTGACTGCTCTGCTTTTTTTTCTATCTTCCAAATAAGCTGCATTTGTTCATTTGGTCTTACTATTTCCCAAAATGAGGTGGACTCTGTCACAGCACAAAATTCTACAGACTGCAATGAATCAAAGTGAAAAACTGTTTGCCGCACTGAGCTTGCGGTTCAACATCTCTCTGGAGATGAAGCCACGTGGGCTCTCACTGTTTCTCCAGTGTTTATATGGCGTTCCTGCAGCAGAATCCCCCCTCGAGCATTGAACAAATTACTTGCGCATTAGACTGAAGATCTCTTTGTGTGTATGTGCAATTTAAGCAGCATACCAAGGGCCCAGGGGCCTGTCCCCAAACTTTATCTCTAATTAATATTGCCCCTCGACAACAACTTACAAAACACATTCAGGCTATTACCGCTCGTGCAGCACTTATTATGAGTGAAAAACATCAAGTTCAACAGCAGTCAGAGAGCTTTGAAGGCAGCCTGTGAGTTAAGACATCAAGGCGACACTAAAAGGGGTCAATGTTCTGGGATACTGGACACTTGACCTGCTTTTATATGGTAATTACGTACATTCACGAACAACTCCCATATGGCTCAGGAGGAGATCTGATAGAATAAGAGCAACTGAGTCACCACCGCAGGCACATTTAGACACCTGTGTGTGTGCGTATATGTGTGTGCGTGATATATATGTGTGTGTGTGTGTGTGTGTGTGTGTGTGTGTGAACCCTTTGGCCCCATGAGACTAGGCTCATCAGGGGACATACTTGACGTTCAATGTTATTTTCGATGTGTGTGAGTGTGTGTGTGCATGTTCTTGTGACATATCAGGACACAAATGTGTAAACATGGGTATGACAGACAATGTAAAAAATAAGTCAGTGATTTTAATCAGTAAAAATTGTATAAATGCTCAAAAAAGTTACTGTTTGTTTAAACAACATATTTAAAATTAGCTATAACAACACAATCCTTAAGGGTTTTTTGGGGACAACTTAATTGTTTTATGTTTAATCAACCTAAATTTGTTAACCCATAAGTTAACTTAATTCCTTCATGTTGTCTCAACACAAATCGATTGTGTGGAATCCAGCATTTTTTACAGTGTATTACATGTAATGTTGAAATATAATGTTTATTACATTACTTTAGCTTCATGTGTATTACCATGATGATGATGTTCTATCCGCTGGTTAAGTCATGACATATGGGAGGGCTATTCAATCAGTTTGTCATGGGGGCCAGTTCATAAATAACATCCCAAATGAGTGGCCGGAGAGATATGACTTGCAATATGAGTGATGAGACAACAGCATATAAGGGGCCATATGTTGCATTTTTGCTCTTTAAGACACCCACGTTGAATTTTTCTACATTAAAATGTTAATATATTGTATTTTGAAACTACTTAATATCAGTGCGTTGTACAATAGGCTTATTTATTTTTTATTTTTTTTACAAACATTCAAATGTTGCATTTCAAAGCACAACAAAAGCAGTGCATTGCTTAAGTAGGCTTCTACATTCAGTCACATGCATATGTTATGTTTTGAACTGCATAACAATTATGGATGCAACAACTATAGATTTTGGTTGTACGATTATAGTCTGAAGAATAATCATGGTTTCACGGTTATCACGTCTAATGTAAATTTAAGCTTTATATTAGGTAAGTATTTAAATGAACTGTTGTTATTGTTGTTGTTACTTTCTGTCACAAAGATATACACAGGAGACCCAAATGCAAGTGAATGCAAGATGACTTATAAAAGAGTCACAACTGGTATTGATCTCACCAGATATAGTGTTGAGCAAGGATGCTCACACCAGGAATACAACACGCTAAACATCGGTAAAAGTTCATCCGAGAAACAGCGCCGTATAGCAGTCTCTCACTGATATCTCACCAGATATCGCGGGAACGGAAAGGTTAGCGCTATGGAGCAACTCTCAAGGAAATCGTCACGTTTACCCCTGGTAAAGTTCATCAGAGTAGCGGATACGGGATGAAGTATTTCACTGATAAAGTTGTCATCAGAGCAGGCAGTTGTAACAACATCAATGAAACGGAGACGAGCATAAGGTCCAAATGAAACAGACTTATGGCAAAGACCCTCCACCAGAACGAGCGAGAGCGCCTAACAGGAAGCAGACACAGGAGTGAACAACAACGGACTGATAACGATATCTACAAAACACTGAACATATATAGCGCATGGAAGGTGCAACAGCTGTGACTGATAGAAAACACCTGAGTGATGTGAGTGGTAACAAGACACGTGACAACCCAGCTGATGAATGTAAACACACACCACGCGGTTAAGATAACACAAACAAAACACACCCACTTCCCACACACACACACACACATGCAAGAAGAACAGAAAGTTCCACAACCGTGACAACTTTCATACATGCGTAATCATTTGAATAATTAGTAATAATTCATCTAACATACCTTTTGTTTACATTGCACTGAAAGCCACGCACAACTCTCACCGCTGTGACGTGAGATGTTTTTTTTTACTGGGCGCGTCTGGAAGGCGCGAGTGCATCACTCCACTTGCACACGCATATTGGCATATATTCTAATTTAGAAAATAACGAATTTGCGTGCGGAAAAGACGCGATATATGAATGGCCCGCTGCTATAGTTAATACAGTGTGCGTGTGTATTAGCCTTGGTGTAGCTATAAACTCTAAACTTTAAACTAGCGCACAGGTGGCATAACTTTTGTTTAGTTGCAGCAGTTTCGTTCCGTGCAACAGAAACACAGCATTGAGAAACTTTTAAGCTTAAGTATCCAAATGTTTTCGGCTGCTCATGCCACTCCATTGCGTAATGTCAGGTGACTCACGCTCTGTGCAGCCTTCGACTGCAGCTCGTGCTGTATTGAACAGACGCATGTCACTTCATAACTATAGCAGCCGTTTTTTTGGCTGAACTAAATTTATTTTTGATGTCTTGGCTTGATGTCTCTATTTGGAGGGCCAGAAATTGGCTGCCAATTGAATAGTCCTGACATATGGAATACTGTTTTGGGTCCAAGCCGCTACTCAATTTAATTGAAAAATAATTTGTTCATAACCATTTTTTAGTCATCTCACATTAAAGTGAATTTTATACAAAAGCATGGTGTACACAAACGTCTCTGTATGAATATTTTAACAATTTATAAAAAAAATTTATCACTTTCTGGCCATTGGCTATTAGGCATGGATGTATATATTGTGATTGTGATTTTCGAAAGTATTACATCGCTTTGTAAACGTTTATGATTCCCATTTGCTGAGTCTCCCCATACAATTTGATATGGCGCTTGGACCTGGAAGCCACTTCACTTGACGTCACAATTAACTAGTGGCTATGTTAGTGTGCTTCTCTGCTTGTGGGCAAAGCTGCTGTGACAATGCTCTGTTTTGTAGATGTTAGTGCTTCAAAACATTGGTGTGTGATGATAAATTAATAAAATACAGTAATTTACTGTAAAATCTAAACATTGATTTTACGTTTCTCGTATTTTTTACGGTTTAATGATTACAGTGCAGGTATTACTAGGACATGTTGAATCATGAAGACATTGCTGATATCCCTATTTTTTTTTTAAGGCTTATAAATCCTTCAGAATTATTTTTTTCCTGTAAGGGTAGGGTTAGACAGGGTTGTGGTAGGGTAATAGAAAATGCTGTTTGTACAGGAAACCTGTGGAATGTTCCCACAATTCACAAAAACAAATCGGCATGGGCACTTGTTTATGTGGTTTACGAGGACACAAAGTTGTATAATGGCGTGTATGAGTTGTACTCTACTACAGTGGTTCCTTATTTATCAGGGGTCACCACAGCCAAATGAAACGCCAACTACTCCACCATATGTTTTACGCAGCGGATACTCTTCCGGCTGCAACCTAGTACCGGGAAACACTCATACAATCTTGCATTCTCACACACACACACACACACACACACACACACTCATACACTACAGCCAATTTACTTTATTCAAATCACTTATAGCGCATGATGTTGAACTGGGGGAAACCAGAGCACCTGGAGAAAACCCATGTGAACACGGGGAGAAAATGCAAACTCTACACAGAAATGCTAACTGGTCCTGCTGGGACTCGAACCAGCAACCGAACCAGCAACAGTGCTAACCAACGAGCCACCGTGCTGCCGCCTCATAATTCAAAACACTTTAATGTCTTTTGACATTAAAATGTTGCCACAGGTTTCCTGAGTGTGGGTTTAGTGGTATGGGTACACTGTAAAAAAAAATCTGTAGCTGTGGTTGCCATAATTTAATCATAAAAAATATGGTAGGAACATAATTTCAGTAAATTACCATTTTTTGTCCTACATTAAAGTTTAGAAGTAATAACATCTACATGATTTAACTTTTTGTTACACGGACAAAAACACAAGCATAAGCAAGTGCGGATGAGATGGTCATATGATGAACTAAAGATAATCACACACTATTTTTCCCACAAGCAGAGAAACACACTAACATATAGGAGTGTCATTCATGCAACTTAACACCATCATGGTAACACACATAAAATGAAAGCAAAGCTATAAACATTATTTATCATTATTAGATGTAACATAAAACACTATATGCACAACTCGGTAGAAAAAAAAGACTAAAAAGAAACAAAGAGATGTCCACAAAAATAAGCATAAAAATGCAGTGAATTCTGTTAAAGCAAATTTATGGTTATTTACTGTAAATACATGTATTATGAAAACACACTGTTAAACAGGTTACAGAGTTATACCATAGTATTTTTACAGTTTGTTTTTTGGTTAGCAGTCACCTCACAGCAAGAAGGTCACTGGTCCGAGTCCCGACTGGGCCAGTTGGCATTTCTGTGTGGAGTTTGCATGTTCTCCCTGTGCTATAGTGGGTTTCCTCTGGGTGCTTCAGTTTCCCCCACAGTCCAAAAACATGCACTATAGGTGAATTGGATGAAGTAAATTGACCATAGTGTGTGAATGTGAGAGTGTATGGGGGTTTTCCAATACAGTTTACGTAAAACATATGCTTGAATGGTTGGCGGTTCATTCCACTGTGGTGACTCCTGATAAATAAGGGACTAAGCCGAAGGAAAATGAATGAAATCGCAAACATTTTTCTTTTACGGTAAGGCCATATAATAAACAGGTTTTTACAGTATTAAATGTTGTATGACTATGGAGAGTCCTCGTAAACTGTATATAAAAGAGAGTGTGTGTATGTATGTGTGTGCGTGTGTGATAGACATATGGAGGTCATTAGGAGGAGGGAGCACAACTGGAGATGGATCTCAACAGCTGTGTCCACATTACATACATCTGTTTCTCAGAGAAAACTCAGTGTGATTTAAAGGAAGTGGGTGAACGCTCTTGTGTAAGCGGCTCCTGCAACTTTTCTTGCTTTCTGTCAAGTTACCAAGGAAATAACCTACTGATGTATCACATGGCAAAGAATTTCTTAATGAGTTGCATTTTACTGGATTTCTGCTAATTAAGATGTTTGAGAAGCCAATTACAGTAAATATCATCTTCCTCTGCCTCCCTAATTACAGATAGAGGAGGTGGAAGGATTTGAAACAGAATAACGGTCCCTTATAAAAGATTTGTCCTTTCATCTTAAGGGTTTGTTTGCGGACCTTATTTGCATACTCTAGCAGTCGCCAAATGAGAAACTGAAAGCTAAATGTGTGTTTTAAATGATATTTTAAACCAGAGCTGCAATTAGGCTCCCGAATGTTATGAAAATTGTTATTAAAATCGCTGTAAGTTAATAAACTTTGTGTCAGAGGTGCCTTTTCTGCATTTATTTCCTTGAAATGAATTTCAAACAAGTCTATTTGCAAATTAATTAGGGAACGTGTCCATGGAAATGCTTCAAAGTTTAAAGTGTTAACCTCCTCCAAAAAGCTTCGTCATTCAAATTTTAAAAGATTTGCATTAATTTAAAGGGTTAGTTCACCCAGAAATACAAATTTCGGTAAAGTACTCATTCTCATGTCATTTCAATCCCTTAGACCTTCATTCATCCATCTTTGGAACACAAATTAAGCGATGTTAGAAGAAATCCGAGAGCTCTTTCATACTCAAAGTCCAAAAAAGGAACCAAACAAATTTTCAAAACATTGTATGTGACTTCAGTGGTTCATCTGTAATCTTACAGCTTCAAAAACACTTTTGTGGGCTCAAAAAAAGAAAAAAAAAGTCATTGTTCAACTTTGTAAATTAAATATGTTGCTTAATGAACTTTGTTTTGTGCTTGTATTAATGGTTCAGTGGATCACAAGACTCAAAGTGCAGATGACATTACAGTTTTTGTCACAGATCACAGTTTTTTGGATCTCCCTAATTACAAGTTTAACTACTAGTTAGTACATGAGGTAGCTGCTGACAATATGCAAGATTATGAAATCGCTTTGAATGCATGCGTGGCTGTGCACACTTTTTTTGAGCTCACATTTGCATGTCATGACCACGTGCACTCTATGTACATTATAAATACAGCTGCAGGACGCAAATTTGTTAATATTTTCTGCAAGTCATCTGTCTTTGTCTTCATTAATTCAGTGCTACAGCTTTGATATTACAAATTAAATATATATATATATATAT
>CAIGQZ010032312.1:16782845-16796283 GCA_903798205.1 Danio tinwini
GAATGAATGAATGAAAGAGAGAGAGAACAAAAGAAAGATGAAACATTTTAATCTTATATTTTTTATATTTGTGTAGTAAAGGTATTTAAATCCTTATTAGAGATGGTATTAAAAATGTGAAAAAATAGTAAATGTATTAATTTGTTTTATATGAGGCTTTTATGTGTGCGTAATGAAATATTTCCTATTAATTTAAAGAAAATTATAGTACACAAAAATTGTATTGTGTTATTTATTTTTATCATACATTATAGTGTTTATATAATATGGAAATGCTGAACATTTATAGCAAAATAGTAATTTAATTCTTTTATACACAGTATTCATGTTTGATTTTAGAAAGAAAAGTATGCAAATACTTATTTCATAATGATAAATTATTGTATTATTAAATTAAATTTGTTGTTATCTAGTTTTAAATTTTGACTTTTTGTGTAGTTTTTTATTTTTGTTAAAACAATAATATTTTCATGAGAAAAAATTAAAAACAACTGTTTATTTTGAAATGATACAATGTTGGTGACATGGTGGCTCGGTGGTTAGCACTGTCGCATCGCAGCAAGAAGGTCGCTTGTTTGAGTCCCAGCTAGGTCAGTTGCCATTTTTGTGTGGAGTTTGTGTGGGTTTCCGCGGGGTCTTAAAAAGTCTAAAATTTAAAAATCGGATTTTAAGGCCTTAAAAAGTCTTAAATTCGCTGTTCTAGGTCTTAAATATTTTTGCACAGGTCTTATTTTTTTCAATGTCTATGTAACGCTACATCTAAAGCTCATTTAAATTCTTTTTTGTTGTTGTTGCTAGGTTTCCGTGGTGTTGTAGTCCTTTACTTCACTAGTCCTATTGTAATTTGCGGTATTACAACTACAAATGAGACCAGCATTTTGCTTTCTGTTATTGGGCCCAGTGCGTGCAGCAAATGTGACGTCATCGCTGTGTTTGCAGAGGTTTGCTTGCGATGCACGCGACATGATTTCGGGTGAACAGTTTGGGTTGCGCCGCTTTTGATTTGAGTTGAATATGAATCGCTTTGAAGAGATTTTGTCTGAAACAGGTATGACTGTACAGATATATTTATGATCCGTCCATGCGTGATCATCATAGAGATAACCAGATGACCAATAATTCTTGGCTAGAAATTGCAACAGCCGTGGAAAGGAGGAAAGTTTTTGTAAAAGTTTGAAAAAACCTGCGAGATAAGTTTGTTGAAACAAACAAAAAAGATGCCATAGCAAAAGTGGAGACTCGTGTGGTTAAGAGCTACAAACTAAAATAAAGTGCAAATTATGTCTTTGATAACTGGAAAAGAATATATGAACTTATCAGTTTACAATATACTGATGCCCAAAGTCTGGGCTTTATTGGTGATAAAGGTCAGGAATGCTGGCCCATTATTGCCATTTTAGCCTTTATAGGACAGAAAGTAGCCAGACAATAATGTGTGAATTGTTGAGTCGGCAAAATAAAATAAAAATGTCAGTATTTTTAGTGTTATTTTTTTTATTTTATTTTTTTGCTTCTTACTATAATAAAAAAATATTATTGTAGAGCAACCCATTTTCTCTTGTCATTGATATTTAACTTTAATAGGTAGAACTGTCTGAATTATAAACAAAAGTAAGTGATGCATCAAAGTTTGATTTAAAAAAAATCTTTATAATAAATTATAAAAATAATAAAAAATTATTAGTTTTAAAATCTTGAACGATATTAAGGATATGATGTAGTTCCGGAAACTTCCTACTTCTCTGTTTATCTGTCTGACTTTACCGTTCTTTTGACCAGCCCCTGTCATTTTAAAGAATATCACAACGGCGAATGCATCAAGTATAAAAGCCTTGTCCATTTCGTGAGGTGTATGCGATGCAGCGCCAGCGAAAGTATAAATCAGCCTTAAGATGTTTATTTATTTATTTTTTATTTTTTGTAGTTCAGTGGTCCATCTAACCTGTCTTTAGTATAGTTCCATTTAAATAAATTGATTTTACCACAAATTTTGTGATTTTGCATTTTCTCGCATTTTTGATATTGTGATATAGGTCTTAAATTTAATACTCAATGGCCTTAAAAAGGTCTTAAAGTCTTAAATTTTACATTATGATATCTGCAGAAACCCTGAGAGACATGCACTATAGTTGAATTTAATAAACTAAATTGGCCTAAGTGTATGAAGGGCATCCGCTGTGTAAAACATATGCTGAATAAGTTGGTGGGTCATTCCACTGTAGCGACCCCTGATGAATAAAGGGACTAAGCCGAAGGAAAATAAATGAATAAAACAACATTGTAACATTAATAAAAGTCTCACGTTTGATTAAATAGTTCCATTCCACTTTAACTCTGCAATAGTTACTATTTCTGGTAATTAGTTACTTTTATAATTATGTTACTCAGTTACTATTTGTGAGAAGTAACTGTAATGAATTGCTCTTTTGAAGGAACGTGCCCAACACTACTGAAGAGAAAAGTATATTGATTGTCTTCTTAATGTAGATGATGTTGTTGTTTCAGTGCTGTGTTTTCTCCTACAGTGGGGTAGAGAAGTCGAGTCAACTGAGAGTTGCGATTTGGGATTTAAGCTTGAAAGAAAAGCCCAAGTGTGTCAACTGGTAAAGCGCTAATCTGTTTTCAATACTGCACTAACAACCAACGGCTCCCCTCTGATGAAAAAAAATCCCTTCACCGCTCACATGATAAGCAGCTCCTCTAGAGTAAATAATAATTACAGGGAAAAAACTCCACCAATCCATGCCTTTATTCCTTCCATATATGTGTCCCTTGGTGTTGATCCAAATAGCTTTTTCTTATTGGGAAAATCGGATCATTTTCCGGCTGCTAAAATTTGTGAGTGGCTTTCGGTAAAGTTTCTCAGACAGGCATGTTCAGTAGTCTCAGCGGATCTGATAATTATCACCTTGTATACGCTCGCTTAGTTGTTGTTTTATTCATCTGCATTTGACTGGCATCTAATTATGTTGCCCTCCTCTTCTGAAACCATTTTTAAGCAATCTACTTTTTAATCAACCACATTAAATGTATTTTTTTTTTAAACAATCACATTTTTAATCAGCTTCCAGAGGTTTCCAGCCACCAGACTTTCTAGTGACCTTAAGGCTTATCTTAATTTTTATGCTATTTCTATTCGATCTGATGCATTAGTTATGGAAAATCCTGTTGGCTTACTTATTGACTTCAGTATTTTAAATGTTAAGATAAATTAGGCCTGGGCGATAAAATTGGTATCAATATTTATTGAGTGAACACCATTGTCAATATCGATAAAAAATAAATAAATAAATCGGTATTAAGTTTCGTTATAAAGCCTTACAGTTTTATTAGAATGTGGCTGCTGAGCCAGGGTGTAAGTTTGTCATTTCCTTCATTTGTGCATATAGGAGCAATGTGCACATGTTGTGCAAGCGGTGCACACTTGACACACACACACATTTTCCAGTTCTAGTTGAAAACATCAGAATTTTTCCAAATGCCATGAGCGCACCGCGACTTATGCAAGTAGAACTAACCAATCTGCTTCCCACTTTTTATAGAATATACACATTTCAGTAATAACGGCAGACTTAATACCTCAGACAAACACAGCACATCCAAACACTGCAGCAATTTTTACTTTTCTCCATAAACTTGCATCAGAGCTGCAGCATTGGTTTGTTCGTTTGTCATCCTCTGAGAAAATGCTTGATGGTCGCCTAGTTAGGAAAGACATCAGGGGAGCGAGAGCGTAAAGCCCATTGTAAATGGTCAAGGAAATTACACGCTCGTGCTTGTCCCTTCAGTTCAGAATAACAACACACATGAAAATGAGTGCGGTGGCTAGCAGTAGTGGCAAGATTGTAAAAAAAAAACGATGCAAGGATGTCGCCAAGGTGGCTTTTTGGTTTCTTTTCTTGTGCATCCCAGCCACTAGTTCCCCATCTGAAAGATTTTTTAGCATAGGGATAATGTAGTTATCCAACTTCACAATTTGTAATGTATTTGAATAATGATGGTTGGTTTCTTGACTTGAAAGCTCAGATTTGATTATCATAATTTGTTTTGTTTACAGAGTTTTAGGTTTACTGTATTATTATTATTCACACCTTGCAGATGTTGATCTACCTTAAAGTTGTTTTGATTGTTCAGCATTTGCACTTTACCTTTGCACACACTTTGTAACATTTTATTTATTAAGTTTGAGAGACTCTTTAACACTTATGTTTATTTTATTAAAAAGAGATCAGATATCTTTTATTTTTGTTTTTGACTGTTAAAACTATTTGCTATGGTAATGTTGGTGAATTAAAATAAAGTGGTTAAATAAATAAAAATCCTAATAATCCTAAATGGATTGTTAAAAATATTCGATAATTATCAATATCGAATGATATAAAACATATTGTGATAATTGTTTTTGCAATATCGCCCAACCCTAGGATAAATTAGGTTAAGTAAATCTATCTAACTGTCTATAGCTATCACTACATACTGTCTAATAACTAACCACGAAAACCTAGCAACAACAACAAAAAAATGTAAATGAGCTTTAGATGTAGCGTTACATAGACATTGAAAAAAATAAGACCTGTGCAAATACATACTGTCTAAGTCTAATAACTACCATAAAACATGCTATCAACATGTAAATTCATCATTTGAATGTAAATACACACAAAAAACGCAAAAACATGTCAACCATCTGTTAAAGCATGATGTAGTAAAGTGTAATTCATTACATGTTAGCAAAAATCATATTGTTACATAAAAGCAAAATTCTAATCATGCTAGAAACGTGAATTTGTGCTACTAAATGTCAAAACATGATAGAAATATGTTATATCTTATAACGTTATATGTTAAAACATAGTACTGTATCAGCAAATGCTAATCCATGCTAGCATGTTATTGTAGCATGTTAGCCTTGTTTAAAGTTAGCTATGTGTTAAAACATTTAAAAATGCTAATTAATGTTAGCAGTCTATTATAAATTCAACCAAGGTGGCAACACCAAAGCTCCAAAAATGCAAATTTATTAAATTAAAAAGGCTAACACAAAGCGTGTAACATTTCGAGCCACACTGCTCTTCATCAGACCGTGTGGCTCGAAACGTTACATGCTTTGTGTCAGCCTTTTTAATTTAATAAATTTGCATTTTTGGAGCTTTGGTGTTGCCGCCTTGGTTTAATTTATCATTTTGCACCTTTTGCGTTTTTTGGCTGAGCACCCAGTTAAGGGGGATGTGCGTGCTTTTGTACAGTTTTTCAATGTTAGCAGTCTATTAAATGTGTTAATGAACATGCTACCTCAAGCAACCAAAATAATAAACATGCTAGAATCAGGTTATGTTGTGTTTTAAAACCATATTAATTTCAGCTAGCAATGTGCTGTTAACTGCTAGTAGCATACTAATCGTGCTAGAAACATTTTATCCATGGTTGAAACATGTTCAATGTTATTAAAATGTTAGCATTGTGTTAAAAATGTTAGCTATTAAAATAGTAGACAAATTCGGATTCAACATGCCAAGTCATGCTATTAAAATTCTAAAATGTTTTGACTGTTTTTTTAATAATGCTTATTAATGTTAGCAATATTTTAACTGTAGTTGCAAACATGCTAGCAAACCCCTGCAACTAAAATAATAATTGTTCGTGATTAATGTTATGTTATAATAAACCATTTTAAATTAGAAATATAAAAATTCTAACAACATTTTTGCTAGCAATGTGCTGCTAAACCTGTTAAGAACCTACTAGCAACGTTGTAATCATGCTTACAACATGATAGAAACAAGTTACAATAATATTAAGACATAATAGAATATAATATAATAATAAAAGGCGTTAATATTAGCAACACACAACATGTTCTAGAACATGCTACCAGCATGCTAATTCATGCTATATAATAGTGTAAAAATTCTCTATTCATTTACTGACTTGTTTCAAACCTCACTGAATTTCTTTTTTTTTGTTAAACACAAAATAAAATATTTAGAAAAATGTTGGAAACCTGTAATCACTAACTGCCATAGTATTTGGTTTTCTTATTATGGAAGTCAGTGGTTACAGGTTTTTAGCTTTTTTTAAAAATATCGTATTTAGTGTTCAACAAAAGAAAGAAAGAAACTCATAAATGTTTGAAACGAGTAAAAGGTGAGTAAACCCAGTGCAAACATGGTAGCACCATGCAACAAAAATCTTAACTGTGTGCTAAAACATGGTAAAAATGTGTTTGCAACAAGTTTAGTAATGCTAGTGACTTTAAATTCTTGCTCAAAGTACATCATAGGTGTATACACTAGATATCGCATATGGACCCTGAGCATGAATCAATACCACCACCATATTTGTACAGTGCTCCCAGGACAAATATCATTCAACTGCACTTAGTCAAGACCAAAGCCAATGTGAAGACGCTGGACTTTAACGCTGCGTGCGGGTGTAGTAACGAGCAAACAAAATAAAACAAAGCATAAAGGAGTAACATTTCATAGGTAAGATTTAGTGTTTTACGATTTTGTATGTTACGAACTTTTGTGCTCAACAAGTATTGATGATAATACAGTCACTTACTGCATATTGCCATATGCTAGTTTTGTTGAATAAAATCACAATGTAAATAAAATATGACAACAAGACGCTGCGGTGCCAGAAACTTCTATTATTGTCCGCTAAGTGAAGTAACGGCTTGTTTTTGAAGTAACTTATAAGGGTGCCTAATAACATAACAGTGTCTGCGCCTCAATGTGCATACTTTCTACTAGGGATTCTCCGATCAGTATTTTTGCAGCCGATACGAGTACCAATTCCTTGTCATGGTGATCGGTCAACTCCGAGTACCGATTCTGATGCTTTAAGCTTTATAATGCATAAAGCACATTTTGATTCTAACTATGATACTTCAGTGGAGATCTCTCCTTACCTAAGACAATAAATTAAATATCATATAATTCCTTAAACATGTCTCTTGTAACCATTTAGTGTGGACATGTAATGGTCAGAAGCAGCTTTACAGAAAATAATAAATAAAACAGATGTAAAAAATTGGTAAGAAAAATCACTAACAAAGCAATTTAAAAACATTGCAAATAATGAAAGAATTCAACATGTCTCAATGACGTTTGGAGCGCATATTTGATGCATAAGAAGTTAAAATGCACACATATAATTCTATTACTTTAATAAGAGAAAATGAGTCCATAAACTATGTTTATTGCAATAAGTATATTACGATAAGTTATATTATTAAATATTCAAGTAAAAAATATATAGTTTTTTTTAATTTCCCTAATATTTTCAGTCAGGTTTTAATGAACTTGCAATATTGTTGAAAACACAGAACTTTCAGTTCTGATATGTAAAAAGATTTCAGTTTTTATATGTCCTCTGCTTGTAAATTCATAAACAATCACTTGTGATCGGCCAGATTAGCGAGTACCGATCGAGTCATGAAAAGTGATTATTGACCGATACCAATCTCTGGCCGATCAATTGGAGCATCCCTACTTTCCACTCTAAGTTATTTTGAAACATATTGATGGTTCATGCGAATCAATTATAACGGAGATTCATTCACAAACGAATCGCATCCTGCATTGAAATTAAAAGTGAAATCGGTATGTTTCAGGGCATGGATTAGGTCAAATTTAACAGGGAGGGAGGATAATACATTTCATCACCTTAGAACTATATGGTTATATCTGACATTTTTGTCAAAATTGAGTTCTTCACATATTCTTATTAAATGACAACTTATTTAAATTATGTGATGTTTTTGTATAATTGTTTATATTTTAAGACCTTTTTATTTAAAAAACGGTTTATCTACAAAGTTGAACTCTAGCTTGGCTCTATAAGGTTCTTTCTGTGAGCCAATCAGCATTTTTAATGCACGCACAAGGACCTATCAGGATTAGCTTTCTTTGTCATTTCACCAGACTGCTCCATTGACAGCAGGAAAGACCAGAAAGACAAAATCACACAAAATAACACAAAGACGAGTCGGCTAAATAATGCCGCACCACACAAAATTGAGATGTGTGTAAATGTGATGATTTAGAAGCATTTGTTGACATTGAGATGACATGTTAATTTTTACATTGTTGAAAAAGAAACGAATATTAAAACAATTCTATATTAAATGTAAAATATATTTATTTGTGTATATATAGTCAGTGAAACATTTTTCAGTGTTTATTCAACTCATTTGCTCATTGTCTGTTTTCTTTTAAAGTCTTTAAATTTAATATTACGCCTTGAAGGGCAAATACTTAATTTAATTTATGGGGAATATAATTCAAAAATTCACATAAAGCATAAAATTTAATAAATATTAACATATTTATTAGATAAAATCAACAGCTGTACTGGACAAAATATTTAGCAGAGCCTTGTATGCTTAATATGAACCACAAAAAATATTCATCCTAAAACATTAAATAAATAGAAAGCAAAAATGTAACTTTCTCAAGCATCAACATATTTTTACAACACCAAATTATATATTTTTTTATTGTATTTCTTGAAAAGTAATGCTTTAGTGAATGATCTGCCAGATAGAACCTTATAATTCCAAGTGGAAAATTGCTTTTCAGAATTAAATTTTATCTGCGTTTACTGTGTTTTTTTTTTTTTACTCCAATTTGCAAATGTAAGAGAACTTTGATCATTTACATTTAGAGTACATTTAGGGTCTCTGTTATGTTAATGTATAAAAAGAGAACACACATATTGTTTGCTATATGGAATGCAAGAACTTTGAAGCTCAATATCTCAAAATCATTTAGAACGCAGATAGAACCTTATAATTCCAAGGTGACTATTTCCATGTACACAAACACACGCTCTTTGTCTGCAATATGTCAGTGCTGTCACTAATCCATCGATGTAGAAAAGTTATGTAAAATTATAATTTTTGTAATTTGAAATAATATCTGCATACTGCCCTCTAGGAAAATTCCTGATCATAGATATAGGTATATAGGTTTACATATATCTGGCTCTGGATGGCCAGTCCTCCACTGCACCTTGGTCCCACGTTCATTTCAAAATAGCGCTACCCTGTACCAAAATGGCGCTTCTATTGACGCATTCCTTCCAATAGACAGCAATAGAGTAGGCGACATCTAATGTAAATTTCTATGAAAAACATAAATAATGCTAAATCTAATATAATGTTTTAAATGCTTCTTTCTTTCTTTCTTGCGTAAACTTACAGCTTACAAAGCAGTTTCAAACACTTACTGTACACGTAGCTTTTTCAAGTCCGCATAAATGCTTGTAGCACATTTCCTCACGTTTATAGTTTGCAATTAGCTCGGCATAGTCTTCATAGCTCTGCTGTCAAGGGTTTTTTGGAGTTCTGTGCTACTCTGCCCTTTCCCTGCTCATCCTCCTAAATTACAGCAGGATGATGAAGCGCCTCCGAGGCTCAAGGCTCTCTGAGATTTAGAACTTTGTCCTGGATGAAGGACAGGTGAGGAGACACATTAATATGCAGAACAGGTCATATCAAAAACTCAACGTACTTTATGGCGGCGGACGCACATTATCAATCTATTTGTGCAAGCTGCCCTGCAAGAATTTCATTTGCCACTCGTTTATTTGCCTTCCTCGACAATTACACCGCTGGAACAGGATTTGATTCCAGGTAATGTTCCAAGGGCAAAAGTTATTTGAGTTCACTCTATTATCAAAAAAGTGAGAGGTGTCGAGGAAAGGCTTTTTGTTGATTTCATAGTTAGGAAGGCCTGAAATGAACACTCACCAAATGCGAGTACCCACATGAAAAAATACTGTAGTCTTTTATAGTAAATACTTTAGTGTTTTTGAACCTTACTATAGTAAAGTAATTGCATTAATCTGATGTGGTAATTCTATAGTTGCTATGGTAACACAACAAGAACGTTAATGTAAACAAGTTACCAGATACTGTAGTTTTCTACAAGTATACACTGTAAAAATATATCTTGCTGGCTCAACTTCAAGCTTTGTATCTTTTGTAACTTTAAAAAGATTAGTTTCTTCTGCTTCTTTTGTTGGCTCAGTCTTAAAAAAAGCTGCATTTACACTGCAGATCTTGATGGTCAATTCCGATTTTGTGACTGTATCCGATTTTTTTTGACGACCTGCTTACATCAGCTTTCAAACCTGACTTGTATTCGATTGTCTGCATTTACACTGAACACAGCAAAGGCTCAATGACCAGGAAAAAAAGAGCGGGTGCTGACTGATAGCTAATAATAAAAGAACACTCTTTTCTACATGCCTGTATTTAATCTGTTTGCAGGGTTTCATTTTTTTTTATTCTTTTTGACAAATTGTTTTACTTTAGTTTATGAGAAAAAAGTTCTCAGTTGGACATCTTTTTTTAATCTAGGCTTTTTTTTTTAAACCAGTAGGCTCTTTTAAACCATCTTTAACATGCTTAAATGCTTGTGCTACACGACAATATAAAAGCTTTTTTGGTCCTCGTGTATGAGATTTAAGGTTTGAGACACAGCTGAAGCCTGTTCGGAAAAGAAAATGTCAGACTTGACATCATTCGCTATGGTTTTTAATGATGCGCGACTCGCATTGACAGCTGAAAATCCGATCAACCTGTTTACACTGCAAACACGAGGACACAGATCGGATTCATATCGGATACATTTCCACATATGAACAAGGCCTGAATCTGATTTGAGACAAATTGAGTCGGAATTGAGTCACTTGAACCATGTAGATTAATTGCAGCCTTAGCGTCCTTTCACATCTGTAGTTCGCTTTATTTGGTCCGGAATATAATACATTGTAGCATTTTCTACCGCCTTTGGGCCACTTTCACACCACACTGATTACTTTGATCCAAACCAGTTGAAAAGAACCAAAATGCATTCATATGACAAAATCTACATCACTCATTGGCCAGATGTTGTTGAACATATTTCCTAAACTGCTTTTCGATTGGTCAGAATTCACGTGCGGAAAAATGCCAATGGAACATGTTGCTTTTCACTATGGAGGGACAGCTGCGCTGGCTGATTGTATCCCTGCTCATAATTTACTATATAGTTTGTATACATCACTTTAGACAAACTATACATTTTGAGAATGAAGCGCAGCTGTGGATGGAAAACAATGTTTTAAGGCATTGCAAACGGCGAAAGTGCATTGTACGTCACTTCGAAGGAGGCGTGAATTAATGTAGCTAAACTGCGACATGGTCATCTTCCGGAAATATTACCAACGATCCATAAGGTAATGTTTCCCCCTTTCTCTCTCTCTTAGTAAAGCGCTGTCAACAAATATATTTTTCCTCCACATTCCATAATGCACAGCGGATCGGCTTACGGCAGCTAGATTAGTCCAAAAAGGCACACTACTTTTTGCGGTTGGGTCTGTTTTAGATCAGATCTTAGTAGACCAAGATGGCGATCTTAGATATTGATCTTAGTAGACCAAGATGGCGGCGCATACACATACACACATACACAATAATAAAGCTAACACCACACTGGCTCTCTTTACCCAGCATCTTCCTCGCCAATGTACGGTCCCTGGTGAACCAAATGGATGAGATTCGACTGCGCATCAACCACAGCAAAAGATTATGGAACTGTAATGTCATGATTTTCACAGAAACATGGCTAAACAGCGGGATACCAGACAACGCTGTATCTTTAACTGAGCATCAAACATTCCGAGCAGACAGATCGGCGGATGACTCCGGTAAGACCCGAGGCGGAGGATTATGCATTTATATTAACAAAGCTTGGTGCACAAACTCTGTCATCGTTGGGAGACATTGCTCTGTTAACCTGGAATTTTTGATGGTCAAATGCAGACCGTTTTATCTGCCACGGGAGTTCACCTCCACCTTTATAATCGCTGCTTATATTCCATCCGATGCTGATGCAAAGCTTGCTATGAAGGAACTTCATGCAGCTATCAGCAAACAACAGACTGCTCACCCGGAGGCTGCTTTTATTGTTGCAGGGGATTTTAATCACTCAAACTTAAAGACAGTGCTCCCCAAATTCCATCAAAACATTTTCTGTCACACACGGGGAAACAAGACTTTGGACCATGTATACACAAACATGGCTGAAGCCTACGCTGTGACCCCCCTCCCCCACCTGGGTCTATCAGATCACCTTTCTTTGTTCCTCACCCCCAAATACTCACCCCTCATCGACCATGTGAAGCCATCAGTGAGGACCATCAAAGTGTGGCCAGCGGGGGTAGACTCCACACTCCAGGACAGGTTTCAACACACAGATTGGAGTATGTTTGCTTCCCAGGCCACATGTGGCTCTCACACAGACATTAACAGCTACACTTAAATGCCTAAATGACTACCGCCCTGTAGCACTCACACCCATCATCATGAAGTGCTTCGAGCGGTTGGTCCTGGCACATCTGAAAGACTTTCTGCCATCCACACTGGACCCACATCAGTTTGCCTACCGTGGCAACAGGAGCACAGAAGATGCAGTCTCCATAGCGCTGCACTCTGTACTCACACACCTGGACAATAAAAACACTTATGCACGAATACTGTTTGTTGACTTCAGCTCAGCATTCAACACTGTCATACCCTCTAAGTTAATGATTAAACTTAAAGACCTGGATATAGACACGTCTCTCTGTAACCTCAGACCTCAGAATGTTAGATCAGACCACATCTGCTCCACCACCGTCACACTCAACACTGGTGTACCACAGGGCTGTGTGCTGAGCCCCTTCTTCTTCTCCTTTTTCACCATCGACTGTAGGCCTGTGAACAGATCCAACGCCATCATCAAATTTGCAGATGACACCACAGTGATTGGTCTAATCAGCAACAATGATGAGACTGCCTACAGGGAGGAGATACAGCATCTGGCCACGTGGTGCACCAACAATAATCTGCTTCTTAACACCGACAAGACCAAGGAGCTCATTGTGGACTTCAGGAAGGGACGAACAGGCTCACATGATCCCATCCACATCAATGGGATGGCCGCCGAGCCTGTATCATCCTTTAAGTTCCTGGGGACCCACAACTCCAAGGACCTTTCCTGGACCACCAACACCTCCAGCCTGGTCAAGAAGGCTCACCAGCGCCTATTTTTCTTAAGGCAACTTAAGAAGAACCAGCTGTCATCAGCCGTCTTGGTGAACTTCTACCGCTGCACAATAGAAAGCATCCTGACGAACTGTGTCACAGTCTGGTATGGAAGCTGCTCTGTTGCGGAGCGTAAGGCACTGCAGCGGGTGGTGAAAACTGCCTGAAAACTGCCCAACGCATCACAGGGACCACACTGCCAGCCATAGAGGACATCCAGAGAAAACACTGTCTGCGCCGAGCACGCAGTATTCTTAAAGATTCCTCTCACCCTGCTCACAAACTGTTTTCTCTCCTGCCTTCTGGCAGGCGCTTCAGGCTCCCCCGGACAAAAACCAGCAGACTAAAGAACAGCTTCTT
>CAIGQZ010032312.1:16811283-16825391 GCA_903798205.1 Danio tinwini
TGAATACACTAAATATCCCTCAAAACGATGAAAGCTTAAATACATTTTATTAATAAACTAGATGTAATTAAAAGTAAATACATAAAAGACTAAAGCATGTATTACACAAACTAACAGTTGACCCCCCTGATCGTCAATATATAATTTGCACACTGAAAAAGACATATTTAAAAATGTAAGCATTGCAGACATATTAATAGACTTTGCTTAAGGGTGACAGTGCAGCCTCAAAATACTAATTAATGTAATTGTAAAATTGTACCGTATACATTAGATATACTATCCTTCAATACACCATGGTTCACCCATTCCCATCAAGAGTTGTTTCAAATATTGATGACTTACTCTATTCTTTTATATTTTTGAATAAGTTAATATCGTGGCGGCACAGCAGCTCAGTGGTTAGCACTGTCGCCTCACAGCAAAAAGTTTGCTGGTTCAAGTCCCGGCTGGGTTAGTTGGCATTTCCGTGTGTGTTCCCCCACAGTCCAAAGACATGCACTATAGGGGAATTGAATAAACTAAATTGGCTAATTGAAACATTCAGGTAAATAATTGTACACACAAAAAAATGCTGGGTTGTCATAATCCACCTTTGGGTCAAATAAGGACCCATGTTGACCCAAACTCAATGTTGGTTTATTTTAAAATTTTTTCAATGAAATTTCAATAATGTTTATAACCCAACAGTTGGGTTTCTCCATATTTGAACCAACTTTGGGTTACAACAACTAATCTTTTTTTTATATAAAGTTAACAATTAATATGTGCATAAAATATATTTCCTAATATTGCCTGTTGAGGACACTAATATTATATGCAATGTTGTGTTCTTTATAGTAATTCAAGTTATTGCAAATGAATAAATAAGAACAATATGCAGGCTAGCAATCCCAGATTGGCGTGGCATCGCCCAATCTAAAATGCATTCGGGCACCACCATAATACCAAATCCATCCAAAACGCAAAATGAAAACGATGCTGGGATGAACACTGGCTTCGAATGGGTTAACCAACTATAAGATTCAGATTTGTATGTTTATTATTACCCCGTTTCTGAACGCACACGCGCTCAGAGTAGCGTGTCTCCTCCCTGCCCGTGCACACCGCGCGGAGGAGCTCACAGCCCTCTTTCGGGCTTTACGAGAACCATTGCTTTTCATTCAAGGAAATATAAAACATCTTTGTGTTTAAGCGAAGTAGTAGATGAATAAATAGTTTAATAAAACAGAATGGATGAACCCTGTCGAGGTTGCGCGCATACGGCTGTTTGTACCCTCACACTTCCCCGGCGTTTCAGCACTGGCGCTGTCCATTACCTCCCCTCTTACAGCGATTTTAGCGAATCTTTTAATTTCCAGAGATAAAAAGCGCTTAGGGGAACTATAATACATCGGAGTGCATTGAAAACCAGTGCATGCACGCCTTTCTTTTTTTCTTTTTCTTTTTCTTTTTGCAATAAACAGATTGGATGTCACTACATACAAGTGTGCGTCATTCACAAGGCAGCGTACAAAGAGCCGTGTAAATGTGATATTTTCTTTATTTATAGTCCCTCTCCTTCGGCGGAACATACCATGTTACTGTATAACGATGAGAGGGGGAGAGAGCGCGTCGAGTGACATAAAGGGAGCCGCTTTTTCTCCTCGTCCACCCCACTGCACGGAGCGCGTTTGAGACAGCCCTGTCGGTTTAAACCGGGAGGACACCCATACCGACTTCTCAATGCAAAAAATAAAAGGGTAGCTAGAAGCAGGGGCGAGGGGAACGGAGGTAAAGCGAACGCTGTCGGTCTGTCTCTCTCTTTCTCTCTCTCTCTCTCTGGTTTATATCACATGAATGAATGAATTGAGTAGTAAAGGGACACGTACAAGGAAACACGCCTCCGCCTGGACGACCAAACGCGTTTGATATTTGACTTGTGTTCAATGGTACGTGTTTGCATCTGCCAAAACCAGAGTAGGACGTCTCATCCCCCGTCATCTGAAGCACTCCAGAAGGTGTAGCAAGCTGAAAGTCCTCGCGGCGAACATGGCAACTTTAACGAACGGACAGGTGGACGCCGCGGTGCACGGAGGAGCGGCCAGTACGAACGGGCTCGTGAACGGAATAAGCCACACTCACAGTCCCGCGAGCTGCGCCACCATTCCCATGAAGGACCACGATGCCATCAAACTGTTCATCGGACAGATACCCCGCAATCTGGACGAGAAGGACCTCCGGCCGCTCTTCGAGGAATTTGGCAAGATCTACGAGCTCACCGTGCTGAAAGACCGCTTCACTGGCATGCACAAAGGTAGGTTTGGCTCGCGACACTCAGCGTTCCTGTCATTATAACGTCTTGATTTGCTTTGCCTCCGTTTCCATCAGAAAAATCGAATGTTTTGAACGACAGCTTTGGATGTACAGGCTGATTTTACGTATGAGTTTAACATATGTAATGCGCGAGGGGATTATTCATTCATTGTGTAGGTGGTCTAGCCTACTACGAAAGTTGAGTATTGATTGAGGTTTGGAAGCGAATTTTGATACACAGCGATCCCTTTTTGCGCGATCTTATTTTGAGGAAGGGGGTGGGGGTGATAATTTACACTTGAAATTGATTTCTGTCTTATTCTGTTTCACAGTTTTCATACTTCCTTGGTTAGTTGCAAATTGTGTGCTGTCAGGTTGTGAGATTCCAAGCTGTGCGTTTGTAAACCGTCGCTTGACGTCTTCATTTGAATATTTCTACTATAATGTGCACGCGTCCTGCAAAAATAATATCTATTCATCTCTCACCGTTTCTGTTCGATATTTTTAACCGTAAGACTAAACGCTGCGCGTGAAAGTTTCAGTGAGTGTACAAAGAGTATGAATATTTAATGAGATAAGCACTGAGATAGTGTATGACTGGTGTTTGTTGTTAAACAACTCGTATATAACGTAACGTTATATTGGTTTGCTAAATCTCCGCAAGCGTTATATAGGGTTAAAGATGATGCTGACCCTTATCCAAAATGTAAGAGTGAAACGTGTGCTTCACTCAAGGTTAAAGCTGGCCATGTAGAAAAAGACCTTAACTTAGGGTTAAGTGTAGTGTAAAAAAAAACATGTATACTGCTTTAAAAGCTGACTCGGGGTTCAGTTTGCTTGTAATTCCATAAAAAATTTTTCCATTGACACTTCTTCCGTCGCACCCTCTCTTTCTCTCTCTCTCTCTCTCTCTCTCTCTCTCTCTCTCTCTCTCTCTCTCCAAGTTTTGTCTACATTGTGCTGACTAGTTGTTCAAGGATAGAAAATAATCTGAAATCTACAATGTTTGGACCAGCTAATGGCCATGATAATTCCACATACGAAGTATATTTTAATTAAACTATGAAAATAGAAATGGGAAATGTCAATAATTACATTGCCCATCAATGACAGAAAATAAAAACTAATGTGTGAGTTTCCATAAACATTTATCTCTAATTAGTTTTATTGTAGACATCGTATTGTGCACACAACATAAAACACTCTCTTGCTTGCCATCTGAGACAAATAGCCTATTACCTTGTGCCTTTTGTCCGAGTATGACTGTGAGGGAACTGAATGTAAATGGCAGCCGTCAAGACAATGAAGAAGAGTGCATTATAAGCAGGCATAGGATCTGTCCTGAAAGGTTCTGTCCAGTAACCTCTTAATTGGGGTTGTGTAGCCATGATTGTTCTCGTTCTATTGCTTCACAATAAAATATTAATTTATGATGACACTCCACACAATAGCGTTTCAGTGTGGCAAGTTCTAGCGGCAACAGCAGCCGAACTATAATTACCTCCTGCTTATCTTCTCCTTGCCAGTTGATGTCATGCGCAGCAACTCGCGTCTCCGGTTGGGTCCGTCCACAACTGTGCCTTGTTTGTGCGCTCGCTCGCTCCTGCAGTGTGGTAATTACTGCTGAAACTGTGTACCTGTGGTGTGTTCGGAAAGATCAATTCCTGGAGCCCTCAGCCAGGGGTCCAAAAAGGGTCTCCCTAGGAGGATTTTCCCAGGGGTGTCATTATTCCACAGGCTTGTCTAATTGATCCCCAACCCAGAGGACATTGTTTGGCTTTAGGGTCAAATCAGTGGTTAATTTATCTATGGGTGTCGAGGGAAGAGCTGCTTACCTCCAGCCCCAGGGATGAAGTCCCTTCGTTGTAGTAAACAAAGCTGTCCTCTGTATGTGCCTAGCAAAAATGTGGCTTTGAGTAGCGGGTCTGGGGAGGGTAGGAGGTTATCTTTTATTAATAGCACCGCTGGAGTACTCCCCGTCCGGTGGTTAATCATGTTGCTCGTGAACTATGGGGAGTCGTGCTGGCTGATTCTAGGAACTGTCTCCTCCTCTCAATATATGGTTCTTTGTATCCCATCCCCCCACTGCAGGGCCCGTGTTCACTGGTGTGGTCGTCAGACCGGCTTGGCTCCCTGTTGCAACTGAGTTTAGGTACTCGTTCACTCTCTCTCTCTCCACAACATAAGGACTGGCGTCAGTGTCTCTAAAAATCCATTTCCCTTTGGCAGCAGTGCCGTTCTCATCGTACCCTGCAGTACACCAAGGCCTGTCCTCTCTGGAGCTCTCGTTGCTTCAAGAACTTAATATGCTGTTTTGTAAAAACGACCTTTCCCTTCACTTTCAGGAAAAAATAGTACCTTTGCAGCAGCTTGTCACTGGGGTAGTACCCTTAGAACTTGCTAATATTTACACTAAAGGCAATGTTCACCTAAAATGAAAATTCTTTCAGCATTTATTCACTCCCCTGTTGTACTGACTATTTCTACTGTGGCACATTAGTCTGTTCTTCTATAAAATATAGGTTATTTTGAACCCAAAAAGTTCTTTCTTGTGAGTTCCACAGACAAAAGTTGGAACAACATAAGGGTGAGTAAATTATTCATCTTTATTTCTATAGTGCTTTTTACTAGGAATGTCCAGATCCGATCACGTGATCGGAAATCAGGCCCGATCACGCGGTTTCAGACTCGATCGGAATCAGACGTTACCTCCTGATCAGGACTTGAATATATATTTCTATATACAGTTGAAGTCAGAATTATTAACCCCCGAAATTATTAGCCCCCCTGTTTATTTTTTCCCCAATTTTTGTTTAACAGAGATATTTTTTCAACACATTTCTAAACAATAGTTTTAATAACTCATTTCTAATAACTGATTTATTTTATCTTTTCCATGATAGTAAATAATATTTTACTAGATATTCTTCAAGACACTTCTATACAGCTTAAAGTGACATTTAAAGGCTTAACTAGGTTAATTAGGTTAACTAGGCAGGTTATGGTAATTAGGCAAGTTATTGTATAATGATGGTTTGTTCTGTAGACTATTGAAAAAATATATAGCTTAAAGGGGCTAATAATTTTGACCTTAAAAAAGTTTTAAAATTTTAACAACTGCTTTTATTCTAGCCGAAATAAAACATTTCTTTTTCCAGACGGAAATTATCAGACTTTTAACAGAGCAAATTTTCTTGCTCTGTTAAACATTTTAAAAAGAAAAAAAATCAAAGGGGGTTTATTAATTCTGATTTCAACTACTATATATATATATACAGAAACAGCAATGTATGCGGCATGACATCACTTTGTTGCAAAGACGCTATTAGTTAAATGCTGGCAAAGTAGAACACGGAAGCAGCTTGAAGCTGAAAGCGTGAATATGTCTGCGGTCTGGAGGTATTGTAAAGTTGATGACGACAACATTGCTATAGCAAACTGTGAGAAACTTGTGATTGCCTGCCGGGTATTTTAAGTTGAGGTACTCTTCATTTTTATATTAGATTTTTTTTATATTCACTGTTGCACTAAAGTTCAAAAGTGAAGAATTGATGTTATTTATTACTTGATTGTTCAAGCTACCTCAAAGAAGGGCTCTATTTGTTAACAGAGTTGTTGAATGTTAAAATAAGGTGAATTAACTACAAAATAAGGAACATCCTGGATCTGTTTCTTCGCTTTTCTTTTCTTTTTTTTTTTGTTATAGAAGTATCAGATCGGGTTTCGGTATCAGTAGATACTCAAAATCAAATGACTCAAGGGAGAAAAAAAACCCTGATCGAGACATCCCTACTTTTTACAATGTAGATTGTGTCAAAGCAGTTTAACATCAATGGGGAGAAAGAGAATAAATAAGCATAAAAATATTTCAAAATTTGGAAGATTCCAGCAAGTCAGACAGGCAGTAATTTATGAGCAAATAGTCATTTTGGGCTTTTAAGTTCTACATGAAACTCTATTTTGACACATATTAAAGTGAAATAGCTGAAGATATTTAGGACAGGACTTGATTTAGTTCATCTGAAGCTGATTGGATTGTTGTTTCATTGTTTGCGTATCATTGCGAGCTCATGTGAGAGTGACATGTTGCTAGAGGGGAGGGATTATTACCTCGCTCTCACAGCGGTGCACACGTCATTAAACACGAGATGCTGTTGTGAGGAGAGAAGGAAGGTTAATGTGTTTGATTAAAGATTACAAGAGCACATGAAATAAACAAATGATAATGTGAACAGGTAAATCATTTAAAATAAACACTTCAGTATTACATAAAAATAAAAATTGCCCTTTCGATTGCATGATGTTAAAGGATCTGCCTCATCGTCTTATCAAGCCAAACAATGCAATGCTATCATTATTAGCAGGTTCACACAACACTACATCAGCCCTATTTTGCCATGATATATCTGACCTAGGGTGTAATGGTGATTTGTAAACAACAATGGATGTCAGGCAGCAATAATACACATTTATTATATTAAATATCATTAGAAAAAATTGGAATCTGTTAAAGTTTTTAATGAAAAGCTGTAGCCTATTGTTATTTATTACACAAATAACAAACTAGCCAGCACAACTTTTCTCAGTAAGAATTTGGTCATTTGAATAATACGAAAATAATAATAAATAATCATTTTTCTAGCCTCTCTTGTAAAAAGGTAAATCTGAAAATTTATAGATGACAACAATAGCCTGATTAGCATTAAAAAAACAAAATGAACAAAAAAAATAATATGGGTTGTTTTTGATGCTTCATGCCTTTTTATTGGTAATTATTTTGGCCCAAGATTTAGAATACTTGTGAATGTTTTCTCTATTTAACAACAATACCGTAGGTCAGTAGTGAAAGATGATTTCACTTACATCAGATTGTATGTTTTCTTGCACAGCAGATATTGGACTCAAAAATAATCAAAAAATAATTCTGAAGTCACGGCGAAGTGACAGCCAACAGTCAACGCATCTTCTAAGGGTTGTTTTCACAATTTATGATGGCATAGCAGTCAAAATTCTGGACCTTTGCGGATGTGGAGTGGGTCTTTTGAACCACCCGAACACCCCTCTGGCTACGGGCTGCGGGTTTAAATGCATTCAATCTCTCCAAGATGGGTTCCATCATATCAATGACTTTGACCAATAAGAGCAAAAAAGCTTTTCTTATATAGTTTTCAAACATGATGAAACAAAAGGGAAACAATGGCATCGGTGCTGCCAGTTGGCATTAAGCAATAGAGGAAACGGTTGCAGCAATATTCCTCTGACATTTCCTTAAAACGACAAGACATTCAGTTCAAAACAACCCACTTCATTTGTTTCCTGAAGTTGTAGTTCAAGTTTTATGCATGTTGTTAAAGATGACAAGCACTGTATTGTGCGTCCATGCCCTGACTAGTATTTAGGAGTCGTAATCACAAAATCTGGCACTATTGAAACAGACTCAAATATTTTGAACCCGGCATAGCAGTGCTTTCACTGATAGTGCCTCCCAAACAAATTACCATTTGTTAGAGCGCCATAAATATTCCTACAGTTGTCTGCCCTCCTTGATCATTAACATGATCACATTGTCTTGTTTTTCAACATTATAGGTTCTCCATCTTGGTTCCTCATCAATCTCCACCTCCTCCCACTTCCTCTATTCGCACGTTATCACCTCCTCCAGCCTGTATGTCTCTGCCGTCGCTCCTCTCCCAATCATGCGATTTCTCTTTCCATTCACAGGGTTTTGTTATCCATTTATTCACTCACTTACCTTCCCACACACATCGTTCAAGATTTACCATTGCACTCCATGCTGAGATGAGGTCCTGAGAGCAGGTCTGCAGCTCTCTGCTGGGGTCTTAGGATAACGTGAATGAAAGTACCTCATGCTTTTCAGTGCAGATATTGATGTCACTAAAAGATGGGCTGTTTCTCAATATGCGTTCTTGTCTGTATTTGCAGTCTTGCATCATCAGCCGTCGCCGAAGTACTCTTCCAATTCAAAGTTCACATCTTGCCAAGTACAGATAAAATTCTCAGATGTGTACTTGCTCCCCTTTTGTCGAGGACACATCGAGAGTTGACTGGTGCAAACTTGCGAAGCACAGGTATCCCAGAATGCATTGCAGCCCAACCAGCGAAAGCTAATAGTGAAAATAGAGAAAAGCTGCACAATTTTAAAAATACTCCTTTGCTGTGTCACAAAATAAAGTTTTAAAAGTTTTTTCAGGTGAGAATGTAGTTGTTTTAAACTAGAATCGGCAGAAAGAGATCGGCACAAGGATAGCTCGTCTTTGGCGTTGTGCCTCAGCTTACGTGGACTGTGACCCCCAGCCTGTCAGCGATAGCTTCATCATCACCTCCCCTGCTAAGAACAGCTTTAATCGGCCAGTCCATCTCAAATCTACAGATAGAATGCATCTGTCCATTGTTGTTAAATCATGATATTTAATCCATCTTGTGTATTTCTAACGGACAGTTTTTCGTCATTTATATCTGTTATTTGTTGCCAGTTTTATTTTGTTAAATTTTATAATTTAATTATGCAAACGTTACCACGTTGTACGATGTTTGTCTTTGTTTACCTTATCTTTATTTCCTTTTGTTTATTTCCATCTTGTACTTTATACTGGTATAATGTCCATTGCAGTTTATTAAATCTGATAATCAATGACACGAGTCTGTGAATAATAGCCCATTTCACTTCACATTCATGGTGATTTAGGTTTACATTTTTATTATTTTATTTTAAAATAATATTAATATTATATGAATTATAAGGCAGTGCTTTATATAATTAAATTATTTTATTGTTAATGTACAGGGAAACAGATGAATTCATGGAGAAGTAAGTGATGTTATAAAGTACCCAACTTGTGTCCTCGCGTCCTCGGGAGTTCGTTCTTCCAAGACCAAACTTTGCGTACATTGTATTGAGAAACAGCCATGGTTTCCGCTTCCTTTGGATGATTGTTTAGATTTTGACAAGACGTCAGTTTAACTAAGCTGTTGAGATCACATCCAAACACAAGATGAAAATACTTGTTACTAAACTGCACAATTTTCTTCAATAAAATTCAAAAGAATATATTTGGAAAGATATCCACACAATTAAAAGTCAAAAAGGGGTGCGTTTCCAAAAACCATCGTTAAACAACTAAGGTCGCAAGTTTTGTCATTACAAACATAGTTTGTTGATTTGGCGTTTCCCAAATTCATCGTTCCAGCGAACATTCTCAAACTTGTACGCTTGCAATTGCACCTCTAGAGCTCTCGTTAGAAACATAGGTCCTGGTTGTGTTCTATTTCCAGTTATCCCCTCTATGCCCTATTCGTTTAGAACGTTCTAACATTTAAACTTGGAATGATTCAAAAAAAAATTAAAGTCATCTCTCTTAGGTGTAATTTGCTTTCAAAGTATTTTCAAAGCATCAAAGAATCGTACTATGATAGTTCAGCCGCGAGTTATGTCATTGTTTAGGAAACACACCCCAGGTCTAATGTTTTTCCTCCACCCGCTTTTGTGTTCCACTGGAAAAAGAAAGGCATATTAGTGTGAATCAATATAACTAATTTGACTAAATGACTAAATCATGATTCTGGCTGAACTATACCTTTAATTAGTAGCAGTTGCATTTTCAGCAGATTCTAAAATCATCAAGAAAGCGATCCCGCGTTGTGCAGGTAAACACCAGAAGCGACCATCACAGAGAAGTGTGAGCGTTTGAAGTTGTGATGAGTGTAGGTGGAGAGGGAACGTGTTTGATGCTATAAAGAAGCACGTAGGCGGAGACGCTGCATTTTTCGTACTGTGCTGCTGAATTCACACCGTCTATTTTTGATAGTCATTATTCCCATGCATATGGTCTACTTTAGCACTCCGTTTTTTTCTTTAGTTTTTTTGATATGCAGACATGGCACATATTTGATTGTGCCGTTACTTGATACGCATCTGACTGAATAAAGCATGATGCGTTTTACGAGCGGACTTTAATGAGACACTGAGCGGAGGGGGCTCCATTCATCCTCATGCCTGAGCAGCTAAAGTAATGATTCTGTACATCAGTTATCTAGTCCTTAGACTCCTGTCTCTCGGGAGAAAGTGAGAAAGAGGCGATCGCTACAACACTGGCTAAAGGATGAAGATCGGCGAGGAATGATGGATCGAAAGGAAGAGGGGAAGCAAAACAAAAAAAGATAGATGAAAACAGACTAAAAGAGAGTTTAGCACAGGAACGGGCTTCTGTTTTAAACTGAGTAATAGAAGCAGACAGTGAAAAAGAGTTGGTGGAGAAAGCAGGTACTCGGGGCAGGCCTGAGCTGAGGGAGTGGTGGATGGGGGGGGTTGTGAGTCCTCCGTTCTCCAGCACTTTCATTTGGCTGCTCTGCGTGACTCAGCACAGCTAATAGAGGCCATTTGTACCGGTCACCAGCAGCTACAGGAAACATGCTGCGGACCATAACGTCTTCTCCTTGCATGCCTTTTAGCGTAGAGGAGATTGCCGCTATGCACTGAATATCGGTCTCTCCCGGCCTACAGAGTCTGGGACAGTTAGCATTGTCTTGTTCCTTGTTGAATGGCGAAAACTATCAAATTTAGCTAATTTAACTTTAAAACAAACATATTCGAGGTTTTTTTATTGTCTAGACAGTCACGTTTCCAAACACGCTCTCCTTGAAAAGTGAACGAGTATGAATGTTTTCCAATGGGGCGACGTGCTATCAAGAGACTCTGTTAACGGGAAAAGAAAATTCTGTTTCCGGGCAGCCTAAACCTGAGTTTCTGGGCAGGATTTTTTCTGAAAGACAATTGGATGTCCTTGTCGGAGAAAGAGAAACGCTGGGTTTTTCCTCCTGCGGCTTGGTGTTAATTCAGCTCGCGTCCTGGACTCACCATTGCATTGCTGTTGCATCATCTGCACACACAGCGTTTCTCTTTTTTTCCCTCTCTCTAGCTCGTTTGGATCTGCAGATGTTCCGAGCCTCAGCCCATCCCAAATCCTCTCAAGTCTCTAGCCTCCGATTGCTCATCCCCGCAGAGAAAGTGCCGACAATCTCCCACTTCGAGTGTGGTTTCTGCGACGCGTGATCGATGTGACTGTTTTGTTTATGAGTGAGTCCATGTGTCACCAGAGAGGTAGCTTTGTCAATATGCAGCACAAAGTATGAACATGCATGTAAATATGTGTTTGTCAGGCCCATATTTCAGGTGGACAGTCAAGAGGGTGGTGGTTTTTGTGTTTTTTGAGGCAATTGCCACAGAGGTCAGACATCAAGAGAAAAGATAGTACCTTGCCTATGTAATAGAGAGGGGAAAAGGAGGCTACTGTGATCCTTATTAAGGAGGGAGTTGGACCAAAAAGGAAAAAGTCTGCCATCATTTATATCCGCTGGTTATAAGCCTGTCTGGGCCCTATCATATATCCGGCACAATAAGGCGTAAGACGTGTTTGCTGCTATTTGTTGCTATTTTCAGACCAGCGCCACCCTAAATTTTCACGTTTTGCGCCACGTTGTGTAAATAACAAATCCATTTGTGCTACTTTGTGGATTCATGGGTGTGCCAGTCTATAAAGGAGAGGTCTTAATGCTGGTCTAGCGTAGAGTGTGTTAGTTTTGTGCCTATGCGGTCCAAATGCTTACACATTGCTTAATACACACAGGATATACAGCAATACACAAATATCTTTACATATGAAAATTAAAGGATTAAAGTGTTAGAAAAATTATTATGTACTACATAAATATAAAAACCACTACGTCCATGCCTTCTTCATGCCAAGCAGCTTTTTTCAGTTTATTCATGACAATTTGCATTTGTATAATGTTATTATTATTATTATTATTAGCAGTATTATTTATTATATGCATATTTATATTTGTTTTAATAAAAACAAGCGTCGATTTGTCTGTCTGTTTTAGAGACGTATGCATCACCAAATAGGCCATAAGGATAGGACGTGTGTTTGGATATAACTCAGTTGTTTTACCACACTTCATTATTATTGTTCATTTATTAATTTGCTGGAAATTAGAACAGAATTTAGAAATAGTTTAGAAGCAAATCTTTGCGCTTAACAAATTAATTTTGTAGGCTGACGGATGTCCTCAGTCTAGTGCATACAACAACATTTCCTTATCCATGAAAGTAAAGGAGTAAAGAGTAAAAGTAAAGTAAAGAGAAGGTAAAGAGGCCGAATGGTCTGTTTAACTGTTTTCTCGCTAGTAAAGCGATCAATTTTCCACCATGTAAATGGCAAATGCACCATGGTGTGACGCAACTGACTCTTTAAGGGAATGGGATGTGAGACTAATAGCATGGATTCGGACACGCCCTTAATACGTTTACACCATGCGCTTTAGAATTTGCGCCTAGATCGTTAAAATAGTCCTCTGAGTTTCTGAACACTTGTGGAGGCGACGTAGTTTCTAAATTGAAACTATGCAAATATGCTACACTGCGCTGCTTTTTTTGCAGGCTTCCTAAAAATTTCACCCTGCAAGATTTATGTCCGGCGTAATGGCCTTGTTGTGTTTTCATATATTTAAATAGCGGGACTTGAAGAGCAAGGCTGGGCTAAACCAGGTTCAGCCTTAAAAGTTTTATAAGGTTTAGCTGTAATTTCATATAAACCGCGCTGATGAAAAGCCTGAGCCCCACACCCCCACCCCCCTCCGTGGCACGCTGCTTTTATCTCACCCCGAATCACTATTTTTGATTTAAGAACCTCCAAAGCCTTGCAGTGCTCTGACAACAACTCCAGCTAAATTAATAGTTTCTGTTTTCAAACCAGTTGCATCATCTAAGTGTTATTGTGGTGTGCGTATTAAATATTTACAAGGTTTAGGAGTGATATGTGCACTGCTGTCTAGGCAAGGCTAAGAAAAGGTGTCATAGTGCCCACAATACAGAGAGAAAATGGAGCTGCCAGTCAAAATGCTTCAGTGCTTTTTCATTCAGTTGCATTGAAATACGGGCTATTGTGTATATTTAGGTTTTTCTACCTGGATTTTTCACAGTGCAGCCCTAAAATGCCAAATGAATAGCAATTTCAGCATTTAAATCTTAATCAATATTTAGATATACGTTGCTTCAAACCTCCATTTCTTATTTAAAATGTAATACAGTTAGTTGTGAACAATAACGCAGTATTATTAGATGTACTATACACTGAAAAAAATGATGTCTGCAAAATGTGTTGAATTTAATCAAACCAATTAAATTTAGTTATGTTCAAATTAATTTGTTTGTTTTAATTCAGCCTAAATAAATTGTTTACAACCAATTAACTTAAATAAAATGTACGAAATCCAAGGAATCATCTTTGAATAATTTATTTCAGTGTATTTTGGTAAGCACAAGTTGGAATAAGTTTGTTGTTTCTTTTTTTATATAAATATACACATTCAAAAAATGATTTTTTCAGCTTGTTCAAATAATTGATTTGAAATGAAATGTAAAGCAACACAATTCTTACACTCTTCTTTTTTGGGGGACAACTTTTTGGGGTCAACTGTTTTATGTTCGATCCACTTAAATTTGTTAAAAAATGTATCAAATGAATCAACACAATTTTAATGTTTCTTTTTTCAGATAACTTAATTTTTCATATTCAATCCACTTAACTTAATGAAAATGCAACATTATGTCATTTTCACAAAGTCGTCTGATACAGTTTACATCTGTTTAATTTGCTTTCTATTTGTACAAAATCACATTTATAAATTGAATTGGATGCAAATACCAACACTAAAAAATGCTGGGTTAAAACAAGTTTTTTGTTTTGTTTTGTTTTGTTTTGTTTTGTTTTGTTTTGTTTTGTTTTGTTTTG
>CAIGQZ010032312.1:16826692-16846638 GCA_903798205.1 Danio tinwini
TGTGTGTGTGTGTGTGTGTGTGTGTGTGTGTGTGTGTGTGTGTGTGTGTTTATGCATTGGATTTATTTTAGAGAGAAAATCTGCAGAAATGTAATAAATGGAGTTGAAGTACAGCACTTTTACTGATGGCTGAAAACATTAACCAGATGTTGAATAAATAAGAGTAGAAGTGTTTTTGTTGTTTTTTTGGTTTGTGTTGTTTTTTGTTCTTGTTTAGTTTGTTTTGATTTGGTTTGTTTTGTTTGTTTTTGTTTCATTTGTTTTGATGAGATTTACACAAAAACAAAACTAAACTATTTAAGTTTTCTTTTATTTTCCTTTAATTTTATAGAATTTTTGTATTTTATCTTAACTAGATCAATCGACTTAATAATTAATAAATGTAACAAAATGTTGCAATTGTTAATAAATGTTTTTTTTTGTTAAAAACCCTGTTGAATAACAACAGAACATTGATTAACCTACATTGTGAAGCTATTCGAAACATTAAAGCACACACTTCACTCTAATATGCTTTACATGTATATAATAAACACTGTAAAATCACTGTAAATTTTACATCACAGTCATCTTTTTTTCAGTATGTCATTTTTATCAATGACAGAGCAGATTTGAAATAATGATAAAAAAATGCTTTCCATTAAGTCTTATTTTAGAATTACATTTTTAAAGTTAATTTAACTTAATATATATTTGTTAAATGTATTTGTTCATTTTGTGTATCTATTTATTAATTTTTTAAAGGCTTAAAATAATATGTAGAACTTAATTCTTGAAGAAAATACCAAAATGTGTGTAAATCTCAAACATGAGTTTTGTTTTTTTCAGTTTTTGTTTTATTTTTATTTTGTACTTTTTTGTATTTTATCTTAACTATATTAATCAACTTTATTATTAAATGTATTTTTTTGCATAATTCATATATAGGGATACCTGTTGAATCACAACATAATATTAATGAGCTCACTATGTGAAGCTATTTGAAACATTAAAGCACACACTTTTCTTGTACTATAATATGCATGTGATGAATATAAAAACACTGTAAAATCACTGTAAATTTAACATCACAATCATGTTTTTTTTTCAGTATGTATTTTTTATCAATGACAGAGCAGAATTGAAATAATGATTCAAAATGCTTTCCATCAAGTCCCATTTTGGAATTCTTAATATTTTGTTTCAATTTATTTGAATTAAGAACATTCCTTCATCTTCCTTCGACTTAGTCCCTTATTTATCAGGGGTCGCCACAGTGGAATGAACTGCCAACTATTCTGGCATATTTTTTCCACAGCAAATGACCTTCCAGCCACAACCTAGTACTGGGAAAATTAAAAACATAATATTTATTCTTTTTTTTGTTGTTGTTGTTCATTTTGTGCATTTATTTTATTTATTAAAGAAAGGCTTATAAATAATGTGTAGAACTTAATGCTTAAAAAAAGCAAAAACCCAGTAACCAAAATGTGTGTAAATCATTTGAGTTTCCATGCATGCATTGCAGAAAGCAATGCTATTTAAAACCCTGCGACGAGCACACAAAAGTGTATTGCATGGGTCAGTGATGGCATGAGTGCACACAGTGTCACAGCGGTTACGTGCCTGTAATGGCTCTTTACTTAAAACAACCCTCACACACTGTTTTGCTGTAAACAACAGCCTGCCTCTATATAACCATACCTACATAAAAACACATAATTTGACATTACAGCTTGCATTTATTATATTTTCTCATCTTATTACACATGACTGATCCACACATTTGTTTATGCCACATCGCATAGTCAAATAAATTAGGAATATTAAGCGCAATTTGTCTTTTTCTTTTTGACAGAAGCAGTGGTACAGAAAGAACTGCTGTTTTGTGAGCTGCATGTCAGTGCAATCATCTGCCTGTATGTTTTTTTTTTTCGTATTATTTGGAGGACTTACCACAGAGCGCGTCTGTACAGACACGAGGTGTTCTCGTACCTATGCTAATGCACCATCTTGTGTCGAGCTGTATTGAGATTTATCACGCAGGGTTTGAATTCTAAAACAGAGGATGTGTGAGAGAAGCAGGAGGGCATTGTGGAATACGTGACTGCGGAGGATGTGCAGTCAGAGCAGATTGAGATACTGATTGCGACGTTTATGTATGCGCCGTATATACTCGGTATATGTGAAAGTGTGTTTATGTATAGCATTTAAAGTAAGTTGCGATGTTTGATACATAAGGGATTTGGCGTTGTTCGCGTAACCCAAGAACACGTAATGACTCTGGAACAACCCCCTATTAAACCATTATGGGATTATAATTAGCTTGACGTCTACTGAAACAGTCTATTTGCTATTCATAAGGGACTACGACTTTTTTTATTTTTATTGAGGCATTGTTAACAAATAAATCCTCATTAGTGATTTCCCACTCAGTGTTATTGCATGTAAATAGGATTTTAATGTCATGATATTTATTGGACTGAAATGTGTTCAGTTTAAAGACCAGCCGGACTGCTTGCATTTCAACAGACTTTTTTATCTCATGCATTTTCTTACAGCAAGACTGTTGCTGTTTTTAAATGGATCCTGAGATTTCACTTAAAAATGATCATCTGATATGAATTCACTCAACATCAATTCATCCAATATATGGGAGCCTTTATTAGTGGAACATTAGCAATTGTTTTTAGGTGAAAATTATGTTTTTAATGAATCATAATCCAGTCACTAATATATTTAATCAAAATAAAAGGAATAAATTGAATGTGGTTACTGATTATAGCCTATGTGAAAGTAGGGCTGGGTGATATTGCAAAAAAAAATGATTACAGTATCATGTTTCATATCATTCGATATCAATAATTATTGTTTTTTTAACAATCAATTTAGGAATATTAGTTTTTTTTGTTATTTAACCATTTAATTTTAATTTACCAACATTGCCAAGTCAAATAGTTTTAATAGTCAAAAATATTTAAACAACAATTTCTGATCTCTTTATAATAAAATTAACATAAGTGTTAAAGAGACTCTTAAACTTGATAAATAAAATATTACAAAATGTGTGCAATGGAAAAAGTAGTTCAACATCTGTAAGGTGTGAATAATAATGATACAATACACCTCAAACTCTGTTAACAACACAAATTATTACACAAATCTGAGCTTTCAAGGAAAGGAACTAACCCTTATTATTCAAAAACAATGCAACATTACAAATTGTGAATGACTATATTACCCCCCCCATGCTAAAAAATCTTTCAGATGGGGTGCTAGTAGCTGGGATGCACAAGAAAAGAAACCAAAAAGCCACTCTGGCAACATACTTACATCCTTTTTTTATTTACAATCTCCTCACTGCTGCTAGACGGCACTAATTTTCACATGTTGTTATTTTAACCTGAAGTGACAAGCACAAGCGCATGATTTCCTTGACCGTTTTCTATGGCTTGTAACTAGGTGACCATCAACCGTTTTTTCAGAGGACGACAAATGTACAAACCATTGCTGCGGCTCCAATGCAAGTTTATGGAGAAAAGTAAAACGCGCTGCAGTGTTTGTATGTGCTGCGTTTGTCTGAGGTATTTAGTCTGCCGTTATTACTGAAATGTGTGTATTCCATACAAAGTGGGAAGCAGATGGGACAGTTCTACTTAAATGAATCGGGGTGTGCTCGCGGCATTCAAAAAAGGTCAATGTTTTTTTGTTTTTTGTTTTTTAACTAGGTGTACCTGGAAACTGCATGCACATCGTGTATGTCACTTGCACACCATGTGCGCATCTTGCAAGTCGCATGCCTCCATTGGAAATGACAAACTTACATCCTAAGTTATTGGCATTGCTTCCAAGGCGCGCACTCAGCAGCCACAATTTAATATAACTATAGCGCTTCATATCGAAATTTGATACCAAACTTTTTTCTATCGTTATTGACAATGGTGTTCAGTCAATAAATATTGATACCGATTTTATCGCCAAGCCCTACATGGAATTCTAATGAAGTGCTTTGTCCAAGAGGAAACTGGTCATTATTTGCAACACTAGCTGTATTACTTGTACCCTCATATTGCAAATTGAACATAAGCCTTATGAAAAGACATCAATTTTTTTTTTACTATAACATGAGGTGGTTGATGTTTTTTTAGACGTAAAGCTCATTTGGCATATATAAAAGTGCCATGATCATTCTTTAAAGCCTGTTATGCCTGTATTTGCAGAAATTGGATTGCTTTTACCTTAAATGTTTGTAAAGCACATCTGTTTTGATTAAATGTATGACTGTGATATGTAAACCTACAGAATCAACATGCATCACTGTGATTTTTAGAATGAGAGGAAACACATAAGTTTTAATCTCGTAACATTGGTTAAGGCAAATAGAGTCAATTTGTAGTTTATTATTATTAACATTTATAAAATATTAAAATATATTTGTGCATAACTATATAGAAATCAAATAGTTATTTAATTTAATTAACAGACTTTCCAGATGTTGCTTCATGGGACCTTGGTGTATCCTCCGGAGACATCCCAGCAGGCACAGGACGTCAACATGACGTCAGATTGATGTTGTACTCCAACATCGTGGGGACGTTGCATTTTGTTTTAAATTGAAAATTGGGTTGGTGTCAGAACCCAACGTCAGGATGATATCAGTGTCCAACATCCAATGTAAAATCAACCAAATTTCAACGTTTTATGTTGTTACAGCTTGACGTTGTGTGGACATTACCACTATAACATCTATCAGACGTTGGATTTTGCTTGCCATACCTGATGAATAAATGTCAGTATTTGACGTCAATATGACGTTGGTTTAAGATGTTGGCTCGACATCGCATTTAATCACTTTCGAACACAACCCAAATTCAACCAAATATCAACATCATTTGATATCGTTATTGGATGTCAAAATAACGTTGTCCTTAGATGCTGGATAGACATTGAATTTTAATCACCTGACATCACAACCTAAATCGAACCAAATAACAATATCATCTTATGATGTTGTGTGCCTGCTGGGATTGCTGTTAACTTAGTTTTGCCTGTGTATGCTGGAATCCATTGACATTCATTTTACAAATCAATATGAACCACAGTTTAAGCTAAAAACCTTTTTTTTTATATCTTACTGAAGAAGAAAAAAGTCACTTACATTTTTAATGGCTGGGCATACAGTAAGTAAATTAGCAGTGAAATTGTTATTCTTGAGTGAACAGACCCTTTTAAGTCGAAATTAAATCAAAATGTACTCATTATTTTTGCCCTTCTTTAATCAAATATCATACCTTCTCTCCCCCTCAAAACAACTTTTCTTCACTTTTGGTCACATGAAATGCCTTTAGGGTGGAGCTATCACGGCATGTCTCATTGTCTTCATACATTTGTCAAACTTCTTTCATTTTGCTAGCAACACCCATCTTCCAACAATCCAATCGGTTTCCAAAGAACGAAATCATGCACCACCCTACATTTCAGGATCATTTCAAGTCGATGTGAAAAGATAAAAAAGGATAGTCTTGTGTTGTATGTTGACTTTTAAGGGTGTGTTTGACACTGTGGTCAAAAGCATTTTTCAGACACTGCTTACTGCATCTTTAAGGTTAAAAATGCTTATGAAAGCTTTCAGACTGTTTAGAAAAGAAAGAAAAAAAGTTGTTGTTTTGCTTGTCTTCTAAGTCTATCAGGAGCTAAAATATTCTGTGTTATGAGGTTCAGGGTCAGTTCAAGCCTGTTCATTAATCCGCCGCCATCAGAGAGGCTGTAAAACTAAAATTAAAAAGACCTGACTTGTCAGGTGCTCGCATTTCTCATTTCATCCTCTGAATTAAAAGTTCATGGAGTTTGTATTTCAAATGAAGGTGAGAGATCTGGAGCAATTGCAGGCATCCTTTAAGATTTGTTTTGGGAATTAGGCGAATATATAAATAAGTTATGGCATTCTTCAGAGAGAGAGAGGGAGAGAGGCGAGGTCAGACCAAAGCTGCGGGGACTAAACTCAAGGATCTTCAGGATGGAAGTCTGAAAGTTGTTGGCTCTTGCTGTGAAAGTCTGTGTGGTGGTTTAAAATGCGCAGAGCCCACTGTCTGAGGCAGAAAATCTGTATTTCATGCCCAAAATGGGCATTAAACCTGCACTGAAAGTGATGCCACGAAAAGCCTGGGTGCTTTAGAAGACCCTGCGTTGAAATACGTGCGACATAACATTTGCTCATGAATTTTAATATGTTTGGGTTTAGTGAGGGGACCTTCATTTGCGAGGAAGCACGAGAAAGTGTGATAAAGAGGGGACAGTGAGGAAGGAGGCTGGATAAAAGAGAAAGGGAGCAGGGCAGAAAGAGAGAACAGGGGAGTCCCAGAGACAGATGTCACCCTCACCGCAGATTGATGGCTCTTGGCTGGTTTCCACACCAAGCTTTGACCCCGCTGTCCTTTGCAGTAATTTATAGGTGACATTTTTAAAGATTTAAGCACTATTTTGTGGCCATCATGGCCTCGGACAGAGAACGACCTTCTAATGGGGCAGTGTCGGTCCAAAGCTGAAATGCGCCTATGCAGATCTATACTAACTGAATCACGATTCATCGTGAAAATGACATTTGAATATTTAGTTTGTGTGTACTGTGTATATTTATTTTGGATATTTTGTATTTATAAGGACACACATGCATGTATATACTGTATATACAGTTGAAGTCAGAATTATTAACCCCCCTGAATTATTAGCCCCCCGTTTATCTTTTTCCCCAATTTCTGTTTAACGGAGAGATTTTTTTTCAACACATTACTAAACATAATAATAAACATAACATAACTCTAATATTTAATTATCTCTAATAACTGATTTATTATATCTTTGCCATGATAACAGTAAATAATATTTTACTAGATATTTTTCAAGACACTTCTATACAGCTTAAAGTGACATTTAAAGGCTTAACTAGGTTATTAGGTTAACTAGGCAGGTTAGGGTAATTAGGCAAATTATTGTATAATGATGGTTTGTTCTGTAAACTATCAAAAAATATATAGCTTAACCGGGCTATTAATTTTGACCTTAAAATTGTTTTAAAAATATTAAGAACTGCTTTCATTCTAGCCGAAATAAAACAAAAGACTTTCTCCAGGAGAAAAAATATTATCAGACATGCTGTGAAAATGTCCATGGTCTGTTAAACATCATTTATATAATAAAATATAAAAATATATATATAAATAATTAAGTGGGGGCTAATAATTCCGATTTCAACTTGCTCAACATAATTGAGTACAGCCCATTTTGAAAAATTAATATTTGTATCCATTTGTCCGTAAATATGGGAAATGTATTTGGTGTATTTAAACAAAACAGATTTATTAAACAGATATATTTATTCAAATAATACTTTAGTCACCAAACATATTAAGAAATTGAAAGATAATACAATTAAATTCAAGCTAAATATTGCAAAAAAAATTACAACCTACAAAATTTCAACTAATTTTGTAAATTTTTTTGCTTCTCTTGATTTTTCCTCTTTTTAAAATTAGTATTTTATATTTTTCTATAACATATAAATTCGGGTGTACTCATTTTTGGACTGTTATAGTAAGTTATTTTGTTAGATTAGCTCCAGATAGATTTGTGAGGGGTGTACTTATATATGCTGAGCACTGTATATTTTATTAGCTTATGTTTTCTTTTCTCATTTAACAGCAGTAAGCATTTATTGTTGGCTTTTCTCAGGCTGGTCTGTTTAATTAAAAACTCAATTTGTTTTAAGGATGTAAATCTATTTTAAATATTCAGCACAAGTTTGTATAACATTTAGGAAGATTTAAAACTTTCTGCCTTAAACAGGGGCTGCAGTGAGGAAGTAAAGGGAGACCAGACACCATGCTCAGATTTTGGCTGTGCATTCAGAGACCCCAGCTGGGTCTGCTGTTGGCTGAGGGGTATGAGAGGCTCTTATGTCTGCAGCAGTGGCTCGTGATCTAGGGGAGCCTCTCTGGCACATCATCACTCATTTGCAATTTAATGGCCCCAGAGATCACGCTTTCCTCACCCCACCAGCCCATTCCCAGCATGGCAAAGCTTATTAGCAGAGGACCTAAATCATAATCTTAAGTAAATCTACTGCCCTGTCCTGCCCCTTTCCATATACTGTACCTGGCCAGTGGGGTCCACTGGAGTGGCATTAAAATCTATATTTTTCTGTCTAATCTATCTATGTTTTTATAAGCATGGCTGTCATGCCATCATTTTTACCATGGTTTACAGAAGGCGTATTTAGAATAATACATATTTAATGACATATTAAGACCCTCTGATAAACAGTGAGTATAGAAAGTATTCAGACCCCCTTCAATTGTATACACTTTGTTAAATTGCAGCTATTTGATAAAATAATTTAAGTATTTTTTTTCTCATTATTGTACACACAGCACCCCATATTGACAGAAAAACACAGAATTGTTGACATTTTTGCTGATTTATTAAAAAAGTAAAATATCACATGGTCCTAATTATTCAAACCCTTTGCTCAGTATTTAGTAGGAGCACCCTTTTGATCTAATACAGCCATGAGTCTTTTTTAGGAAAGATGCAACGAAAAGTTTGATATCAAAAGATGATATTCTACGCATATCACGTCCATTTTTAAATTTAATTAAATGCAGACTGCAAAATGGGGTCTCTCAACTTTCCTATATCTTTCTTTTTATTTGACAAAAATAAGTGAAACACTTCATTTGTTTAGGATATACACTATAAGCAACTTATTTGCATTGTGGTTCTTGATGTGAAATATGAATTATACTACTCCCGGTAACAAGTACACTGTGACGCTTCTGTGATTCTGACAGTATGATAACCTTGGATAAAAACATCACGGTATCGTGATTACTGCTCTAACATAAGTTATTTTTAAATGTCTGGGTAAAAAAAAAAAATCATCTTTGAACAGAATATATTTTATTTTAAGAAGTTTTTAAAGTATTTTGAAACCGTAAACAGGTCAGGCTAAATCATTCAAATAAATCATTGACTTTTGCTGTCTTGATTAGTTTCAAAAAACACAATTTTAAACAGCATCTTTGGATAATTTTTCTGCTGGAGATACTGTTGTCTTAAAAAATAAAAAAATAAATAACTAAAAATAAATAAATAAAAACTTATATACCGTAGGAATGGTATAGCAGAAAATTTTGGAGGTTTTAAAACCTTGACTTTTCTAAACCGTGGTATACCTTAAAAATGGTCCCATGCCTAGTGACACTACATTATAAAAATAAATACAAATACAATCACAAAACAACATTAAAACACACTGTAAACATACTATCAACATCAACATACTATTCTGCTTAAGAGCCGTCTTTTAGGTTTTAAGCTAAAACTAACCACATTTGTAAAACTTTTAATATCCATAGGCAGTTTATTCCATAGCAATGACCAGACTGATGACCATACGTTTAAAAAAAAAACATCATTTAAAATCAATAAGACTTTGCCTAGTTTTAAAACAGATCTAATCTACTCTGATCTACTTTCTATAGGAAGCCAATCAAGGATTTGCAATTTATCTAATTCTTTTTTATTGCTCATGTCTGTCTTTCCCAATTTTCTCAAGTGTGCTGCCATAGTAACTCTTCCTCAATAAAGTTTTGAAGACAGCATGTTTCATTAGTTTCAATTCATGACTCCCAGTCGATTCAGACATATTTAGAGCTGTCTGGAGATTGCAGACTACGTTATGTTCACCACAGAACATTATGACTTGATAATATTGTCCCAGGTTTAGATGACAGTTATAGCTAAGGGGCTGTTTACACAAAAATGTTTTCAGCCAAAAATAGGAAACTTTACCTGTTTTGCTTTACCTGTTCATTTACACCACAACATCATTTTTTGGGACAGAAAAATAGGTTAAAAGTGTACGTTTTTAATTGTTGTGCCTATGTAAACACTCGAAAACGAGAGTGATAAACATCATGTGTGTGCATGGCAGGTGTAGAAGGCAAACATAAACAAACACACAACAATGGCAGAGTACATGGTATTGGTGTTGTCGCAAGCGCTTTGTCAGCAAAGAGTGGATACACTTCACATTAAAACCATTTATGATAAATGCCATGCAAATTTCAACCTTGCCATGAAGTTTTCACCAAAATAGTGAAACCGTTTCTAAGCTTTTTGAGTAAGCAAGTATGTTACAGTACTTTTAAAAATGCAAGGGTTCCTCGTTTATCACAGGAGTTACTTTCTACAAAAAAAAAAAACCCTGCAATATGCAAAATCCGCAATGTAGTCCGCTTCAATTTTACAATAATTGTAGATGTTTTAAGGCTGTAAAACCTCTCACTACACACTTTATAAACTTTTCTCAGACAGGTATTAACATTTTCACACTTTTCTCTCTTGTTTAAACACTCTCAAAGTTCAAACTTTCATAGAAAAATAAGTCTAGTAGCCTATTATAGAATGAATCAAAAGATCAAAACCTGTTATCAGGTGCAAACATTCATCGCTGTCAGCAAAAGGTTCATAAAGCTTTTCAGCTTTTATGCGGATAATGCTGGCATCCAGCATAATGTTCTTTTTCCTGCAGTCACTGATCCACAAAGTTAAAGCAGACTCCATCTTTAAGGGTGTCGCACACTGGATGCACCACCCACATGACAGTTGGAAGTAACACACATCGGATGTGCACATTCACGTTATTTAAAATGAAGTTATACATGGCGCAGCAGAAATTAGAGCAGTGTCCTAAGTCGTAACTGGGCACAGCAGACAGCAGTGTGTACCCTGTATAAAGCTACAATTGTTGACAATAAAGTTGACAATTCTGAAATGCATGGCGCTGCGTGGTGCAGCGCGTCTATTGTGTGACCCTCTTTATGATGGTCTTGCTGCAGACAATTACAACCCTTATTGTATCCTTGTTGAAACTCACACTGCTAGTGACCGAAGATATATATTAATTTGGCAAACTGAACGCATTCTGTACTGTACAGAAGGATAAAGGAGAATGATTGATAATGGTCTACAGCCAATCAGGATGCAGAACACAATGCGCTGTAAAAAAAAAAAAAAAGGTGAAACTGCAAGGCCTCAAAAGGTGAACCGCGTTATAGTGAGGGACCACTGTACTCAAAAATGTCTCTGTCAGTGTTTTCAAACAATTATATTTAATTTTCCAAAGTCACACAAGTGTCAATTTCACATCTGTCACATCCATAATGGAGAGATGTCACATCCATAACAATACTGTTTCCTCATAAATGCAAAAATGTTAAATAAAATAAAATCAATCATTTTTGTTTTATAGAGAGCCAACTCTTATCCTTTTGATTAGCATTATTCCTTTTGGGTTGTGCAGTTTAATTCACAGAATTTCTACAAAGTATTTTGTATACTGTAAACTTGCAGACTTTTTTGGTCACATCCATAACGCATGTTTATTTTCCTCATTTAAAATATAAAAATGTGATCCCATAACTCTGTGGTTTGCTCCTTTAGAAAATGTAAACAGATGTTTCAATATAATGTAAACATAAACTTTCTCAGTGAATTAATGTTTAGAGTTTTTACTGCAAATGTCACATCTGTGATGCTGGAAGTGCTTGTATACAACCAATTATGCCTCATTCACACTAACACTTTGTAGCTGCCTGTCGCTCTGGGTGGCGATCAAATGCAGGTCGTGTAGGTCTACAGCACGGAGAATACAACTGGCCTCTGAGTGAGCTGTGAGAGAAACACGTGAGCTCTACTGGTGCTCCTATAGGCTGTCGCTCAAAAAAAAGTTGCTCTTTATTTGCATAAACTTGAAGGTTTCTCAACTTTGTCATGTCGCTCGACACGCCCACCTGGTCACCAATGGTTGTTGTCACTCACGTAGATGGAGGTCGCCGGAAGTAGCTTACTCTTTGTTGAAACGAACTGTCGCTTGTCGCTTTGCTGCTGCCAGACGATCTGAGTATGATTGACTATGTTTGTTTACATGTGTTGCCTTTTGAATTTTTCTACACTATCCACATTTCCTCCGGAGTTTCATGTAATTTCGGGTGTTTTATTTTTAATTTGTGGACTTTAACTGCTGTTTAGCACTTTCACTTTCATTCAGGAACATTTCATGCATGCCCCCGTGACAAACAAGATATTGGATGCGAGTATGAACTGCTGGAGAAGTGTTGTTTTAATAGAATTTGATACTGCAAGCCGTATCAGGAAAAAAAAACCTGCATTTCGTGATGCGGGAGTCTGTGGTGCTTCACAGACTCAGTATGTGCAGAGAATAGTGTCAAACAGCCTGTGTCTATAGACTATCCTGTCGCAAAACGTGGTGAAAAGTCCTATATGTCAGATGTGGTATAAAAGAAGGTACATTTTTGCATTCTACATGGCTGTGCCCTAAAGTGAAAGTGTTGTGGGTACAAGTATGCAATATTATATCACAGATTCATGGAATTGATTTTCCATTGGATCCAGAGATATGTTTATTGGGCAATTATACAAATTCTAACCTCCCGCATAATCATGCTATTAAGCTTACTGAAATGTTGCTGACAGCAAAAAAATACATTGCTTTCAAATGGAAAACAGACATTGATGTACCAATTGGACTGTGGATCTCAAAAGTTTGCAACTGTATACCATTGGAGAAGATCACATATTCTTTGAGAGGAAAGGGTGAATTATTTAAAAAAATTTGTAATCCATTTTTGAATTATATTAAAACAGTACCACATGATTTGATTTGACAAAATAGTTTTTCTCCACTGGTTTATACTGCATCTCCTCCCTTTTTATTAAATTTTTTATTTTACTTATTTTTTACTTTTTTACTGTGTGTGTATGTTTTACTTTAGTTCATTTACTGCTTAGTTTTGATGTTCTGTATTGTTAACTTTTGAAAAAGCTAAATAAAAATATATAATCTAAAAAAAGAAAAGTCCTATATGACGGTAATAGTTTGATTGCGGTGTTTACATGTCTGTACTGCGCTTCAATATTGTGACTAAAAATGGCATACTTCACATGTCTTAATTCGATTTAGATTGATTATGACCTTAATCTGATTAAATTAATCAAAAACCACTGTTTACATGGTAGACTCTTTATTGTCTTAATTGTATTAAAATTGGGGTATTGGGGTCCATATAAACGTTCTCAATGAGGCTTTATACCAACACACAAATGCTGAGCCACCAATGGAATGTCGTCACTTTTTTTAAAGGGAATGTTAACTAGCAAGGTTAGTAGTGCATAATACAGCATTTTTGCAGATGTGTAAATGCAGATCATTTTGGAAAATTTATCAAATGCAAGGGAAAAACTTTTTTAAAAAATTGGCTACATGGTTGTGTAAACATAGCCTTAAGAATGCTGCTTTTAGTAGGCAAACTATCTAGCTTATGCAAATGACCCTCTCGTTTAATTCCCATGTCATCTCCACGTGTAGTTGCACTCTGCTCCACTACCTCGGATGCCCTGCCCGAGGGCATTAAATTTACAACAAAAAAGACTTGAAATTGAAGCTCTGCAGTCCTACTTATTCAAGGAGAGAAAGATAGCGTAGGGTTGCACTGCCAAACGGATAAATATGACGAGTTTTGAGGATTGTCGGAGCGCTTTCCACCGCGGGCCTCCTCACCCTGAGCAGCTTAGCTGTCCTCTTTTTAAAAGAGTGAGGAACATGGGTATCAGCGGGAAGCAGCCGCCAGTGCCTTCTCAGCATGCGTCTCTGTGAATGCGCAGGATTTCGGAGAGCAGCCATAACGCTCCGTTTCCTGCCGAGAGTCAGCCTGACTTCCTGTCTGGGCCGTGCTCGCGTCGGAAACCATGTCGAGCTTGCGTTTGATGAAACGCTGTCTGTTTACAAATCCTATTACGCACGTTTGCTGTGTCCTTGCAGTTGATTGCTGGTCCATGTTAGCTTTAGTAAACGTCTTAATTGCGTTTAATGGGTAGAAAAGCTGGCAGATCAGAAGCCATTAATGAGCGTTGTGTGAGCGAGCGTATTCCCGGGATGGCACTTTTGTCGGGTTGGCAGGCGAGAAGGGAGAGAGTACGCCAGCGTCACCTTGAAAGTCGAAAACACTGGAGAAACAGGTCATTGTGTCTCTGCTGAAAAGAGGTACACATCGCTTTCTCTTTCTCTCTCTCTCTCTCTCTTTCTCTCTCTCTCTCGCTCTCTGCACCCCTCACAATCTCTTCAGCTTCTCTCTCTCTCTCCCTCTCGCTCTGCCTTTCCATCTGAACAGTAGATAAGCTCACTGAGGGAGAGTTTAAAGGACTCTCCATTTGTGTATAAATAGCTTAGGATGAATTATTGAGGGACCCAGGGTTACTAATAATCCCCCTGGACCCATCCGACAATGACATAGAAGATAGAGGGAAAACAATTACGCTGGGTTTCTCCTGGGTGGAAGGATGGGGGAGGAAAGGGGGGCGCAGACAGAGACGCTGCAGAAACCCCCTTACCGGCTTCCCGTCTTGGCTAATAAAGCCAATTAAATCGGTAGAATCAATGGGCATGCGAGCGGGTCCCGGAAAGAGGAAGCATAATGATTCATGTCCTCCGCCGGAACGTCCCGTCTCTTTTGTCCACGCGGCTAGGAGGACAGTGGGACACTGACGGCATGAGACAAGGGGAGCAAGGGGGAATATTAAGGAGCTGTTTGTGTCAATGCAAGGACGGCACCGAGAGGGTGAGAGGTGCAGACAGACAGGCCGGTCACCCTGCCACACGCTTGCTTTCCACAGGCAGGTCTCGGCACTCTAGATGTCGATGCTTCACATTTTTGGGTGTGCCCCAAAAACTTGATCCACAAACTGAAGCTGAGCTTCTGTGAGTGTTGAAGGTGATCTGTTAGACTTTGCGTTTAAGCCTTTCTTTAACTTTTTATGTCATTTTTCTTCATTCTTCTTCATTTATGTCATTCTTCACTTTTTAAAAAAAATAGTGTGTTGTTCATGTGTATAGCTGTGTCTCATTTCAGATGCTGCGAAGGGCGCTGTGTCATCACAGTGCAACGAAGGCTGTGCCATATTAAAAAAGAATTGTTTTTAATAGAAAACTCTGGATTAGATGTATGAATTAGGTTTATTTTACTTGGATATCTAAACACTTTAAAGAAGCTAAATGTTTTACTAAAAAGTTATTTTATAGACAGTTTATATTTTTATGGATCATGTATTTACATGTATGGATCAAAGGAAATATATTTCCAGTTGTAAACCTTGTTTTGCCTTCAGATCGCTTAAAATAAGTTTTAGGCCCAATCCCAATTCTACCCCTTTGCCCCTTCCCCTTACCCCTACCCCTCGTTTTGTTTTCTTGTGTTTACATTGATGAATATGGCCAGGGTGTAAATGCACATTATATCGTTATGGTAACATAATATCGTTGCCTTCAGTGATGTCCTGAAGATAAAACCAAAAAAAAAAAAAAACACAACTGGAATAACTACAGCAGTCACGATCGTCAATCTCATATGAAGCAAGATGATCGTGATGACATATGAAGACGTGTGCAGGTGTTGTAGTGCTGTCCCATTTCTTAAGGCTAAATTTTGAAGGGTGAAGGGGTAGGGGTACAAAAATAGAATTGGCATTGGACCTTAAAATCACTTTGAAAAAAAGTCATTACAAAATTTATTACCACTTTTTAAAGGCAGCTGTTATGGTTGCTAGCTGACAAGATCTGTCTTCTGTAGGCTAGATCGTCTCATTTCAAAATGCTCGGTTTAGCTTATGTGTACCTCGAAGGGCTAACCTTTGAAGCCTGCATCCTTCAGAGGATGCAGCCTCTGAAATGAGACACGGCTTATGTAACAGTTGTTTTCAGTTAATTATTACAGAGTGTTTTTGGGTGTTTAAAAGTCAACATGTTGTTAATTGAATACATGGACAAAAAGCTGCTGGATTTGTCAAATATTATAAGGTTTCTGTCATTGTGTCTTAATAAAAGACATCACAAGTGACCCGTCTCTTGAATTTGAACTCCTCAAACACAATTGTACATTCCGCTTTGTTATCAGAGCTACGCTTTGAAATATTCAGCACTTCATCTGGATGGAGTACAAATCTGAGCGAAAAGTCAAAAGGTTGTCTGCAGAACTGAAAGTTCACAAAATTTAAATGAGCTCCCACTTTGTCGCAAAACCAACTCCATTTTTCATGCCAGCAGTCAAAAAGTTTGGCTTGTGACACTAGAGATGATTTATAGAGCAGATTGGAGCTCAAAACAGTTTTATCAGCAGCTAAAATTACAGTGCGTAGAAACTTTTTAAGGGGCGAAGCCCCAGAAACTCGCTCCCATCATTGCCCTTCTCTCCGACCCTGCCAGCAGGAAGGTCGTTGATTTGTAAACCGCTGTATTACCGCTTTGATTAGTCCCGTAACTTGGCAGTACATTTACGTAAACCTTGACTTTACCGTCTTCCCGCATGACATCCCGCTAACAAGCTCTCGGTATTAAACACACTCCCTTACGTCTTTGCTCTAACAATACTATGGGTATATTTGGTAAGCCGAAGATATTTTCTGCCCTCTTTCAGTGCAACCTTCAGTTCTTGTATTTCAGAGCCTGGCAGACGGGCTTATCCTTGATACTTGTGTGCAGCCCACAGAGCCAGGATGTAATTGACTGTCCATTTCTGAACGCCACACGGCTGAGTTTTCTATTATCTGTCCAAAAGGTGATGTAAATTCAATTCAAAAAGGCTTGGTGGAATTAAGCAGCAAGTGTGTGTGTGTGTGTATATGGAGAGAAAAGACCTGCCTTATAGCGAGTGCATTTACATGCATGCTTTTAACCCGACAATTCACATAGTCGTGTAAACCTGTCAACCTGTTTTTCCTTTATCAGAGTAAGGTCAGAAATGTTTTATGTATAAATTGGCTAGATTTGTGCCCATTATGCAGATTTCCCAGAGCTTGTAAACATGTTTGCTTGCTTTCTCTGTTTATTTAAGTGAACATAAGTGTAATGTGACAGGAACGCATTCTTACGATAGATTATTATTAGCACATCCAGACCAAAATGTTTTTGTGGTAGAAGGAGTAAATATAAACTCCGTTTTCTAGACCCAAATGTTTATAAAGTTCTTTAACGGATTCAGAAGTAATACAATTAAAATGCTGAATCTTAAGAGGAAAATATATGAGCTGCAAGTTGTACACTTTTAATGCTGAGTGTCATTTTAAATAAAACATGACAGATTAAATACTCTTGAGTTTGATATTCAATTCATCTTTATTTCTAAACGGCTTTTACAATGTAGATTGTGTCAAAGCAGCTTAACATAGAAGTTCTAGTAAATTGAACCTGTGTCAGTCCAGTTTTCAGAGTTGAATTTCAGTTTAGTTTGTTTCAGTGTGGTTTAAATTTCAATGCTGAAAGTCCAGACAGTGAAGAGCAAATCCATCGATGCGCAGCTCCACAAGTGCCAAAACCAAGCAAGCCAGTGGTGACAGTGGCGAGGGACAAAACTTCACCAATTGACAAAAGTGAAGGAAAAAAACCTTGAGAGAAACCAGACTCAGGCTCAAAGCCAAAAAACTCAGGCCAACTCTTTTTTTATTATACATTCTGTTAGAGATGAAATATACAAATATACTAAAATAATAAAAATAGAAGTTACATTAACCTGCTTGCTTATAGAAAAAAAAATAAGACAACATACGAAGGAAGGGGTAAGTACATTAAAATAGTGTAAAAGTGTATGAAAATAACTTAATCAATTAAAAGCATTACAGAAAAGCTGTCTAAAGCTAATTGGGGTCAATAGATAATATTCAAACAATTAGTCCAGGGGTTCATTCTTCGTATGTGGATTACTCAATTAGCTGGATTTGGTTATTGACGATTTGACATGATCCAGGATCATTTCGTTCTTCAAAACTCTTCCGAGAGTTGTTGTCATAGCAACAGGTCTGGTAGCTTTAACCTGCTTAGGAGCAGGCTTATTTCATATAAACAGGATTAGATTGGGTCGTTTCAAGCAAAAGTGTACTGAAAGTATGTACCGAATGCTGATATTTTCTTACAATAGTAGCTGGATAAAATACACTGGGTAAAAACTTAAATATTACAATAAACAAATGTTTTTTAAATATATATATATATATATATAAAAGTCTTATGCAATACACTCCGAAATAAAACTACAAGATGGGTGTTCTCTCCACAAGGGGTTCAATAAGAACATTTATTAACTTTTTAGATACAAACGCGTACTATTGTAAGGTACCGATCCAGCTTTAGTAAAGTTTGTGTATGATAATAGACGCCAATATTCTTGTTTTTATTGTTAGCTTTGGTTCTAGCTTTTTTAAACATATAACATTTAACATTTGTTTAAACTACCTGCAAAACATCATATGCATAAAATTTGCACCCAATAATAATAACAAGAAATTTATTTTCTGAATAAAATATGAAGTACATCGGAATTTGAGGAACAGGAATACAGATCATCAATATCTCTGCTTCAGAATATCATAGAGACATGGGGATTGGCAGGTAGCAGCGACTAGCTACATGCTAATAACGATTAACTACTGTAAGTGTTTTTTCAGTGATGGGTTGCAGCTGAAAGGGCATCCGCTGCGTAAAACATATGCTGAATAAGTTGCCATTTCATTCCGATGTGGGGCCCCAGATTAAGGGACAAAGCCGAAAAGAAAATGGATGAATGAATGAATAATACTGTGCTATTCAAGTGCTATAACATATTACATATATATACAAGGTATGTTAGAATCACCTAGCTACATGTTAAAACATGCTAGTAACATTGAGTCAAAGCCTAAAACATTTAACATCTTACTAAAAAGGTGCTAACTGCTATGTTCAGCTAGCGTGTTGCTAGCATTAAGCTACACAAAGTAATGCTATCATCATGTTATCTACATGCTAATTGAGCTAGCATAATATTAGCAACATGCTGCTGGGGTTTTTGAATGAACAAATCTTCACTGAGGTTAAGTTTCCAGGGTGTTAAATTGTTGCTAAGTGGTAGTGAAGGTGATTTGTGATCAAATGAAGGCTCAGGCCAAGTTATCAGCATAGTAGTTTGCATGTAAACGTGTTTCAGTGATCCACAATAGCTAGATGTGTGAAAATCTGTTATAATTGGTGTAGCTGTGTGTTTATGGTATCTTTGCATGTTGCATGTAGTGTGGAAAACAGATGAAGCAGTTTGTTGTGACACGGAGGGTGTATTGGGAAGTGTGCGGAGCTGTATTTATTGCATGTACTGTAGTGTGTGTTCATACAGTGGCTGGTCCTGTGGGAGTGTGGAGTGGAGGGACTGTGTCCTAATGATGCGTTTTCTACACCATTGATTCAGTAGCTCTGCTTCACAGTAAATCCTTCACATGCAACACATTAAAGCCCAGGCTTTTTCCTCCGTCAATCGATTCACAGAACTTATAGTCGCTCCTCTTTTCTCCTGCCCTCGTCTCCATTGCTTCGTGCCCCACTTTTTTCCTTTTCGCAAAGAAACAGCAGTGAATTTCTCTCTTTCTTTTCTCTTCCACTTCATCTCTATACTTTCATTTGCCCTTATTTCAAATGAATAGCAGTAAAGTGGCTTATTAATTTATTTTTCTTTTCTTTTTTCTATACCAGTTTTTTTACTTTCTCCTTTTTTCTAACCTTCTGTTTTTCTTTGTTCCTTTTTTGTTTCATTTCCTTTGCTTGCTTCCTTACTGTACCTTTTCTTTTATGTTATTTTGTTCCTTTTTTCCTCTTTCCCTTTCCTTTCCTGTTATCTTACTTGTCCTTTATTTTTTATTTCTTGTTTTTTTACCTTTTCACTCTTTTTTCTTTTCAAATAAATTTTTAGTGCAACAAAAACATATTTCAGAAATGTACATTAAATAATAAGATAATATCCATCATTCATATAATTTGAATCCTGTCCGCCACATGAAAAAATATAAAGTACTCATCAGAGATCGGAAGAGCGTCG
>CAIGQZ010032312.1:16847038-16863368 GCA_903798205.1 Danio tinwini
TATTTGGTTTATTCTTCAGTATCGATTTGTTAATAATGTATTTTAATGCACGATACTGTCATTGAGTATGTTTACATGGACACCAATAATCAGATTTTAATACAATTAAGACAATACTCAGATTAGGAGTGTACCATGTAAACAGCAATTTTTGATACATTTAATCTGATTAAATTCATCATCAAACTAAACTGAATTTGGATTAAGACATGTGGAGTGTACTGATTTTGGTGGCATTATTGAACTGTAGTACAGACATGTAAACACATTAATCAAACTATTACCGTTGTGTAGGATTTTAGCCACATTTTGTGACAGGATAGTCTATACACACACACAGCTGTCTTGACACTGTTCTCTGCACCTACCGAGTCAGTGAAGCACCAGAGACACCTGCATAGCGAAATGCAGAGGTTTTTTCCCATAGGCTGTGGTATCAAATTCCATTAAAACAAAACTCTTCCAGTAGTTCATACTTGCATCCAATGTCTTGTTTGTAATGAGGGGCATGAATGAAATGTTCCTGAATGAAAGTGAAAGCGCCAAACTGCAGTTAAAGTCGACAAATTAAAAATGAAACACCAGAAATTACATGAAACTCCAGAGGAAATGTGGATAGTGTGGTGACGCAATAACGTTAATCGAATTATGTGCTGTAACATGTAAAATGTGATCATGAAAGAAACATTCAAAAAGCAACTCATGTGAACATCTTAATCATGTTATTGTCTTATTCAGATTAAGGCAAATAATTTGATTACTGATGTAAATGTAAACGTAGTCAGTGTTAAACACTAAAAGTGGCTGACTAACTATATAATATGTTGTTGACGATTAAAAAAATGTAAAAAAAAGATTTATTTATTTAAAAACATATGTTTTTAAGTATCTTTGTATTTTCTATAACACAAACAAAAGACAATGACCTCCATGAGCGTTCATCCTTGTTTGATTTTATCTGTGCAACCTGGCAACCACGAGCACACGCTGTGTCTCCACCAAGGAGGAAAAAACACTGATGAACCGAAAACAGCAGCAAACATGTAAATTGGACTTCAGAATTCTCTACTGTGATGTTCTGCTCAAATAGTTGTATAACATTGAGAGTCTGTGTTTCTTTACAGTCTTGTGCTATAGCTGGGACTGAATTTGCAATCAAAACTTTGCAATTCTAATAAATCTAAACTCAAATCTCAGTGATGATTGCTGAATAAATGTACTTGAGCAAGATGTGCCTTACAATACAATGTACTTACTGTATGTAATGTGGCATAGTTTGGATTAATATTGGGACCAGTTTTTTGACCAAAGCTTTTGAGTGTTATCAGTTTTTATAATGCAGAGGGTATGGTCATTTAGATGATAATATAATATGTCATAAAAAGGACAAGGTAGAACATAACATTTTCTCTGACATTTGCTCCTTTTTTTGTTTACGTGATAGTGTATATGTATACATATGTGATAATATTTCTTAGTTATGAACAATATTGTGATAATCTTTCTTAGTTATGAACAATAATTTTGATTAGGATTTTTTATAAAATAAGTATGATTGTCAGTTTCAGACTTTTGGGATACAAGAAGCTTTAAATAATTACATTTCCCTAACTAGACTAAACAAAAACAGGATAGATTGACTACAAATTATTGTTAAAAGATATTTGGCACAGGACTAGGACCTAATTAAAAACTAAACAATATAATTAAACACAGTTTGAAGAGCTCTATATGCTCAACAAGGCTGCCTTTATTAAAAAAACATGAAATAGAAACATTTTTGTTGATGTTTTCAATAAAAAAAATATGTAATTAATTTTCAGTATCATTATTCCAGTCTGCAGTGTCAGAAATCATTCTGTTAAGCTGATTTACTACTCAAGAATAACTTATTATTATTATTATTATTAGTAGTAGTAGTAGTAGTAGTAGTAGTAGTAGTAGTAGTAGTAGTAGTATCAATGTTGAAAATTGTTGTGCTGTTTGATATATTTTTATATATTTTATTTTGCAATGTAAAAGTCTACTGCCGGTTTTGAGGTTAATTAAATTTATGCATCTTTGCTGAATAAAAATAAATGTATAAAGGAAATATATGAATAAATTCTTATTATTAATGTTGAAAATAGTTGTGCTGCTTGATATTTTTGAATATTTAACATTGATTATTTTGATTATCCTTTAATTATTTAACATTTTTTATTTAATTTTGTTTTATTTATTTATTTATTTTTTTTTATTTTATTTAATTTAATTTAATTTTATTTTATTTTATTTTATTTTATTTTATTTTATTTTATTTTATTTTATTTTATTTTATTTTATTTTATTTTATTTTATTTTATTTTATTTCATTTTGCAATGTGAAAGTCTACTACCGGTTTTGATTAATTAAATTTATGCATCCTTGCTGATTAAAAATATATGTATGATTAAAATATATGAATAACTTATTATTAAAATTAAAATAATAACGATTATTTTAGTTTAGTTTAGTTTTAGTCTACTTCTGGTTTTGATTAATTCAATGTATGCACCCTTGCTGAATGAAATAGTTTGTGTGTGCATAAGTACATGTGCGTGTGTATAAAAAAAAAAAACTTGCTCATCCCAAACTTTTTGAACAGTACCATCTCAAAGTTCTTTTCCCCCCACAATTAGGAACCCAGCAGGGAGAATCCAGGTTTAGTATTAAAGCCCATTAGAAATACGTCCACCGACCTGCTCAAATATTCCCTCACACCACCACTTCATTCCACTGGAATAATTTCACTCAAGCAGAGGACTCATTAGTCCCAGAAACAGCCCCTGAATATTTAAGGCCTATTTTATTGAATCAAAAAAAAAAGCTTGACGTGGTTTCAGCACAGTAATTGAAGATCTCTCTCACTTTCTCGCTCTCACTCTCAGATTACTCTCTGAGCTCATATTGCTGTCTTCAAAGTGCATTTTTATTTAATCAGAGGTTTACTGCTTCCAATTAAATATTTTAAGAAGACATGTTGTTTCAAGTTGGGGGCAGGGCAGAGGTGTATTTCAGGAGACCTTGAATTCTCAGACCTTGGAGAACAGTTTATTTAAATTACCTAAGATCTGCAGGGATGCTCGCATTAAAGGAAATAGGGTGAATTTTGGAGCTTTACTCATATTCTGTGAAGTGATGCACAGTATTTTAGATCCAGTTGACATATTTTGTTACTGTACATGATATTACTTATACTTCAGATTAGGGCTGGGTGAAATATACAAACAAAATTATATTTCGATATTGTCAAAATTTTCCAGATATTCAATATATATATCGATATGTTTGCATTTGCTTTTGAACAACAGAAAACATTATATTTTTTGTGCCCCCATTAAAAAAATAATAATAACTATTTAGAACAGCTATAGTTGCAGAGTAAATACAAACTAAATGTTTAGTACAAATTCAAGCAGTTGATAAAAAAATCAAGAACAAGTTTTTACTCACTGCAGGGCACCAGAATAAAAGAATCCGTAAAATTTATGGTAAAAACCGGCAGCTGTGGTTGCTAGTATTTTACTGTTAAAAATCCATAAAATTTATGGTAAAAGCCAGCAGCTGTGGTTGCCAGTATTTTACAGTTAAAAATACAGTACAAACCGTAAAAGTTATTTTTCATTTTAAAAAGTAAACTACCGTATTTTATTAATTTATAGAGGTAATAAGTCTGTATTTTGAACTACCAATATCTACACATCACATCTTTTGTTACAAAGATACACGTTAACACATAATGAACCAATGCTTATTACAAACAACTTTTGCGACAAGCAGAAAAGTTTATCAGTGTATAGAAGGTGCTCAGTGTCATTCACATTCACATTCATGTCAATTGTTCATGTCATGTCATTGTTCTTTACGAGGCCAGAAAAGCACGTGGACATCATGAGTGGTTTCATTTTTTCTATTTGCGTGTGCCCATCTGCTCGCCATGCGTCTTTTTTGTGGTAATGTTTAAGAGGAAAAGTATACACTTGATATTGAAATATTTGATATGCGCTATATTTAAAAATTTTCCTAAAACGTTGTTTAATCTTGTATAGCTTAAAAAATAAACATGACTAACTTAATTTTTTGAGATCATTTTGTATCTTTTATTGTGAAAAGGATTTTTGAATTTTGTGAAATGAATTTTGTAACAATATAGAAGATTTTACTCCAGTTTTTGTTAATTAAATATATTTGCTAAATAAAACAAACTACTTTAAGCATTGATGTGCTTTGCACATTTTAAACTGTAAAAATTGTGTTGAATCGAATTAACTTGACTTATTATTGCAAATTACGTCACATTAAACTGACCTAAAACTCACTGACCTTGAAGTCAGAATTATTAGCCCCCCTTTGAATTTTTTTTCTTTCTTAAATATTTCCCAAATGATGTTTAACAGGGCAAGGAACTTTTCACAGTATGTCTGATAATATTTTTTTCTTCTGGAGAAAGTCTTTTTTGTTTTATTTCTGCTAGAATAAAAGCAATTTTTATTTTTTTTAAAAACGTCTTAAGGTCAAATTTATTAGCCCCTTTAAGCTATATATTTTTCAGGATAGTCTACAGAACAAACCAACATTATACAATAACTTGCCTAATAATCCTAACCTGCCTAGTTAACCTAATTAACCTAGTTAAGCCTTTAAATGTCACTTTAAGCTGTATAGAAGTGTCTTGAAAAATATTTAGTAAAATATTATTCACTGTCATCATGGCAAAGATAAAATAAATCAGTTATTTGATATTGTTTGGCTAGAGTTATTAAAACTATTATGTTTAGAAATGTGTTAAAAAATCTCTCCATGAAACAAAAATTGGGGAAAAAATAAACAGGGGGGCTAATAATTCATGGGGGCTAATAATTCTGACGTCAATTGTATGTACTGTATATCTTGTATTAGCTTTAAAAAATTATAGATTTACTTTTTAAATTCATTTTAATTAAATTAATTTATATATTTTTATTTATTTTATTTATTTTTTATTTATTTATTATTATTTTTATTTTTATTTTATTTTAATAAGACAATCTGATGCCTTTACTCACTCTCTACCAACATGAAAGCGATAAATGCTCTTTTAAACCACCAAACAAGACAATTCTCACATGCACTTTTCAGAACAATAAATGTTTGATCAGCACATATTGATTCAAACACACACAAACCACAGCTGGAAAAGCCTCTTCATACTTGCTGCTCTGAGTGTGTATGTGTCTGTGTTTTTTGGTGCACCAGTGATTATCGCCAAAACTTTCATGGGTTATTGCCTTAAAAAAAAAAAACTTAAAGATAAATGCTTCTTTTTTTTATTTTTGGCCAGATGATCAATTGCATTATAAGCAGTGGCAGGTATAAGTAATGACAGTAATAAGCAAAAACAAGTGAGAAAGCAGCTGTAATTTATTATTCATATCATGAATCGCAATTGTTATAAATGACGGCCGCGCTGTTCCATTGCCCCCTGCTTCTCTCTCAACCTGTTGTTCAAATAAAAACCTGAAGGCTCTTTTACTATATGTTGAAGAACACAGCTTTTAAATGTGCATCCACGTTAAAAGGCTACTAGAATCAGTCATTCATTCATTTTCCTTAGGCTTAGTCCCTTATTTATCATGAGTCGCCACAGCGTAATGAACCGGCAACTATTCCAGCATATGTTTTACGCAGCAGATGCCCTTCCAGTTGCAACCCAGCACTGTACTATACACTATGGCCAACTTAGTTAATCTAATTCACATATAGTGCATGACTTTGCAATGTGGGGGAAAGCAAGCATTATTCTCATGCACTGAGACTGAAAACGAGATGTAGTGAGTGTCGTGTCTGTGCCTGTGTGTTTGTTTGCTCTGATGCAGCCTGTCATTATGCACAGCTCCAGACTAAAACATATCATCTAAACCTACAACACTAGTCTTTTTCAGCCTTGCATGCCCTAGCGTTTCAATCATTAAATCTAGCTTTGCAACACTTGCTCATCACAAAGTGTGACCAAGCCGCTGTGAATAGAGTCAGGGTCAGCGATCACCATGGTGACTGGAATGTGATGCTGAAATAGCGAAGGCAGCCAGTTTGTGCCATGCGACTGTGTCATAAATAATGTGCAACTGGCCTTTGTGGGATGGAGATTTCATAAACTTAAATATCCTTGAATACAGTAGCAGTCCTAAACTTGAATATGCCTATTCATATTGCTTTTACATGGTTATGTATTATTATGTATTGTTTCACATGGTTAAAATAAGTATGGTTGTCAAAAATAAGTATGGTTGTGAACAGGCCCTTGCTTTGAATTACTTAGGCAAATCTGCAGATAACGTCTCTGGGCTCACTGGACATAGATAATATAAAGAATAGAGAATAGTCTCAATAAACATCACTAGTCTCTCACAGGATATCCCTAGTGTCTCACAGGACATAACTACAATATAAAAATATATGAAGAGTTGAGATTCAAAAACCTCTTAAGTGTTGTCTGAAATTTCCATTAAACTTTCATTAACTTTTTTTCTCAGCTCTTTATGTTAAGTTATTTCACTTTAAAGAACATGAAAGGGAATTATTCTTTGCCATAAAAATGATATTACTGAACCTTCATTCGGGAGCTTAACAAAAATGCTAATTTTAGTAGAAAATTTCAGATGGCATTTAGAGGTTTTTGCATCTAAACTCTTCATATGTACAGATCAAGTCAGAATTATTAGCCCCCCTTAGAATTTTTTTTTTTTTTAAATATTTCCCAAATGATGTTTAACAGAGCAAAGAACTTTTCACAGTATGTCTGATCATATTTTATCTTCTGGAGAAAGTCTTATTTGTTTTATTTCGGCTAGAATAAAAGCAGTTTTTAATTTTTTAATAACCATTTAAGGTCAAAATTTTTCGATTAGTCTACAGAACAAACCAACATTATACAATAACTTTCCTTTTTACCCTAACCTGCCTCGTTAACCCAATTAACCTAGTTAAGCCTTTAAATGTCACTTTAAGCTGTATAGAAGTGTCTTGAAAAATATCAAGTAAACTATTATTTACTGTCATCATGGCAAAGATAAAATAAATCAGTTATTAGAAATGAGTTATTAAAACTATCATCTTTAGAAATGTGTTTAAATCTCCGTTAATCAGAAATTGGGGAAAAAATTAACTGAGGGCTAATAATTTTGACTTGAACTGTAAATTAGTCATTTTCTATATATTGTGATTCATGTTTTTATTTTCCCCCTTTTATTTATGCTTTTGAATTGCATTATGGAACCTTGATCTTTCTTCTATCATCTTGAAAAGTTTGAAAAGGTGACTTTTATTAACATTTTTAATAGATTAAAGTGATATAATGTCTGTGTTGGTGTTGTATATTAAGGTGCAAAAACCTTGTAATAAACTGCCAGTCCATTTTCTGTTATTTTACAGACTTAATACTTCACTACTACTTAATACTTTTCTTTATTCTCTTTTTTCTTATACATTATATTATTTCAAACTACTAAAATTTTAATAAAAGTCAAACTGTAATGTTTGATTTTTAACATCAAAAGTCGGCAGAGCAGAGATCAAGGTCCCATAATGTGAATCCCAACCGTTAATAAATGGAAAACACTTCACACAATATACAGAAACTGTTAATTAACAGATATTTTTTACAGTGTAGACTCCCACAGACATCACTAGTCTCTCAAACTTTTCACAGTTTTAGTGATTAAGAGTTTTATTGATTCCTACATGAAGCACAGAATAGAACACAGTATTTTTACCGTTAACAAACCTAAATGAACTAGTCCCCAACTAAGGCATTGTGGTCACAGCTCGGCTATAATTGAATACAATTAAAACCTTTGATATACATGAAGTCACACAGTGGGAGAAAAAAAATATTTTTTTGGTTTTTATAGAGAATTATACTGTATGCTCTCCACAAAGCCAAGGATTATGCAGAGATGTTTAATTAGGTTAAGATCAGGACTCTGGGCTTCCATTCCATTTTTTTCTGTGTTTTCAGCTTCAAGGAACTGCTTTACATGCTTTGCTTTAATAAGGCTCATTGTCCTTCTGGCTGACTCACTTAGAGTTTTGACTTTTCCCCACAATTTGATGATGAACATAATGTTTATATTCATTCATTCATTTTCTTTTCAGCTGAATAAACCACCAACATATCCAGCATATGTTTTACTGTACGCAGCGGATACCCTTCCATCTGCAACCCATCACTAGGAATATCCTTGAATACAGTAGCAGTCCTAAACTTGAATATCCCTATTCATATTGCCTATACATGGTTATGTATTATTATGTATTGTTTCACATCGATAACATAGGTTTGGCTGTCAAAATTGAGTATGGTTGTGAACAGGCCTTTGCTTTGAATGACTTAAGCACATCGGCAGATACCGTCTCTTAACTAGCCTCTCACTGGACATAAATAGTCTCTCACAGAACATCGCTTGTCTCTCACAGAACATAACAACACTGTACACTCTCACACATACACACTCATTCACACACATACACTACAAACAATTTAGCTTAACCAATTCACCTATTGCAAATGTCTTTGGACTTGTAGAGGCAACCAGAGCACCCAGAGGAAACCTACGCTAAAACAGGGAGAACATGCAAACTCCACACAGAAATGCCAACTGACCCAGCAGAGGGTCTTTGGAATGTTTTCTAACAAATCCAAATTGTTTAAAGTTGCCTTTATTGTTAAACTGAACTTAGACTGTAAAAAAATGCTGGGTTCTGCACTATTCATTTATGTTGTCCCGACACAAATCGATTAAGATAACTTAATTGTTTTTCCAAATTTAAATGGATTGAACATAAAACAGTTCAGTAATCCCCACAAAAAATAATAAAATGTGTTGATTCAGTTCATTTTAAAAAAGTAGTTTGAACAAAAAGCAAAAATAATTTTTGTGTACACTGTAAAATTCAGGGTTCCACACAATTCCTTCATGTTGTCCCAACACAAAGTTAACTTAATAATTTTTAAAAATTTAGGTGGATTGAACTTAAAACAATTGTCCCCCCAAAAAACATAAGAATTGTGTTGTTTCAACTCATTTTATATAAGTATTTTAAACAAGCAGCAAAATTCATTTTTTGAGTGTAGGAAGTTCTCTGTCCACACAACAATGTTCCCTAGCATAGGCTAGTTGGGTCTTTTGATTCTTTCTGCTGACAGGAGGTTCAATTTTAGGTTTTCATTGCAAATTGTTTGCTCTCATGTTGAGATACTGTATGCTGAGATTCAGATCAGTGCTGAACTGGTGAGGTGCATCTGGAGTTTTGAACTGATTGCTCATTGAGGTGCTCTGTGTTATCCTGTCCTCGAATAATGCACTTTTGAATGAGTTTTGAACGACAGGGTAATCTGTAATATTCTACAAATCACAGAATTGAAATGATCAGGAATTATTGGAATTCTCATGCTGTGGTTGAAAAGGTTTGGCCTTCATCATGGTCAACCAACTGTCAGAGGATTTCAGTCACTTTAGTACAGCTTTCCACTTTCTGCCAATTAAACAGTGCTGTAAGATTTTGACTCTTATAAAGCATTAAATTCCATAAGATGTTTCAAATTAATCATTTGTGTTGATTTAAGTTAACAATGCTAAAGTCAGATATTTTCCTTTGAAAATGTGCATTCCGTGTCAGAACATCTATCTTTGTTTTGGTCTGTGTAACTCCACCCACTGCCACTTTACCCAATTGCCTAGTAAAAAAACAGTGTATTTACTTTTAATCTCTAAGAGTTCCTTAATATGTGGGGGGGGGGGGCATGCATGAAATGTTCCTGAATGAAAGTGAAAGTTCCAAACTGCAGTTAAAGTCGACAAATTAAAAATGAAACACCAGAAATTATATGAAACTCTGAAGAAAATGTGGATAGCGTGGTGCCGCATACATTAATCGAATTATGTGCTATAACGTGTAAAATGTAATTATTAAAGGAACATGCAAAAAAGCAACTCATGTAAACACCTTAATCATATTATTGTTTTATTCAAATAATTAAATTACTGATGACGTCCATGTAAACTTAGTCATTGTTAGTTTATTTATTTATTTATTTTTCAATTATCTCATTTATGTTTTTTATAATTGTCTTTTTTTTCCAAGTAAGAATGGTCTTCTGAAGTTGTAAATCCATAGTATGTTGTGAAATTTCTAGAAAATAGTTTTTGACATGTGTAACCCCCAAGAAGGTCTCGTAACAATCAGCTCCATTCATACACTGCAATTTCCATTGTTAGGAAAGCTCCATAAATTGCAGCAATTCATCATTCTTGTATATCAGGAGAAGGCCAAATATATTGACTAATCCAGATTAGATTTCACTAGTTGATTGTGAGTCTTATAGGGCAGAAATTGAAATAGAAAAAGCATTTAGGGCAGTGACAGTAGAGTGAAAACTCTTTGGCCACATTTGTCAGCTTAGAGTGATTTGTATTATGAGTATTTTTGGATTAATTTCATTCTTACTCTGTCATTCCTTCTTCATATTTACTTTGCGTCTCAGTATGTATCTCCGGATTTGTGCGTGCATGGGTGCATGGGTGTGTGTGTGTGTGTGTGTGTGTGTGTGTGTGTGTGTGTGTGTGTGTGTGTGTCTTTAGGGTGTCTGCAGAAGGCGAGATAAGATGCTAGTGTAGGACACTAGTGGATAGTGTTCACAGAATCCTGGTGATCTTATCTTCTCTCTGCTGCCCTTTCTCCTGCTTTCCTTCATCCTTTCTTTTTCCTCGTGCCGCAGTTTTCACAGCGTTCGTGCTTCACATCTCAAAGTTTAGATTGAGAGCGAGTAAATTATTCCTCCAGCCATGCTTCTGTCTTCTCCTATCAAAGAATCATTTTGTATGAAATGCCTTGTAAATATTTCGGTCCACATTCATCACTTGGTGGAAACTTTCGAGCAATCTGCACTGCTGGTCAAAAGTTTGAGGTCAGTAAGATCTCTTTGTTGTTTTTTTCAGAAAAAAATGATAATAGCTCAGCTTTTGCTTTTTATTTTTTTGGTTATAAGGATTGTTAAAGTAATAGTTTACCACAATTTTGACAATTCTGCCAACATTTACTCATTCTCCACCTATTTGAGTTTCTTTTATCTCCTGTTGAGCACAAAAGAAGCTATTTTGTAAAATGCTTGTTGCTGGCGCTCATTGACTTCCATAGTATTTTTTTTTTCCTACTATGAATTTCGATGGGTGGCAGCAACCAGCATTCTTCAAAATATCTTCTCATGTGTTCAACAGAAAAAAAAACTCATAGGTTTTAAACACGAGGGGGAATACGTTAGGTATTTTTTTTATTTTTGGCTGAACTATCCCATTAACCAGTATCTTTAGCTGGAACATTGGATAGCTTAAGTCTGTAATGTGTATACATAGGGCTAAATAAATATGACACTTAAACTGTGGTGACAAGTAATTTTCTTAATGTATGATTCAATGAATTATGAATTCAAATGATTTGTTAATAAATGATTCATTTAGAAGCAAGTGATCATCTTTATGAATGGATTGTTAAATCATTAATTTGTGACATCACAGTGTTGCTTACAGATGCACTAATGTTCTTTGTTTGGAACTATTTTAATTGGCAAAACAGGCAAAGCAGACAATATACAGTCTAAAAAGTAACTCGCTTAATATACATCTTGTGTAAAATTAATATGGTTTGCGATCTCGCTTGCGCCAATATAACAGCAGTCAGATCTTAATAAAATAAATCTAAAACCCATAGCAAGTTCATAAAATTATTTTTTCATTTTTTGTTTCAATTTTTTTATTTAGTTTTAGTAAAATTTCTGTTTAGTTTTAGTTAGTTGTATTTATGGTTTTCAGTTGTTTTTATTTTGTTGAACATTTGTTTTTCTATACTTAGTTTTAGTTTTAGTAATAATTTGTAGTTTAGCAGAGGTAACAGAAGACATCCAGTGTCGACCAAAGCAAAAACAGAAAACATATTTTTGTTTATAAGATGTTAAACCAACGATATTTTACAGCAATTTGTAACGTTTTGATTTAGTGGCTAATTCACATGAATTCATACAATCTCATTCATACAATTTAGTATAATTTGCTTATCCCCCAATGATGGATGGGTTTAGGGGCGGGGTTGGATGCCACATCTCCTTTTTAAAATCGTACATTTTCATACGACTGAATTCATACGATTTAGCCGCTAAACTGACAAAGAGTAAAATAGTTACTTTTTCTTGTGAGATCAGGCTGGATAAACACCACTTGACTTATGTGATTGGCTGTTAAAGCACATCTATAGGTGCTTCTCTAAATGACTTAAGTGCTTATTAATTTTGAAAACAGTGATTTTTTGCTAATTATTTTATTTCAGATTTTTCATCAATTTGTGGTTTATATTTCAGTTAACAAAAAGGTATTTTGACCAATAGTTTTAGTTTTTGTTTACTAAAATATATTTTATCACTGGCAGATAGCTCTCTGCAACTTTCACATGGTCACCCACTGGAGCTAAGCAGGGCTGCGCCTGGTCGGTACCTGGATGGGAAACCAGAAGTTGTGTTCGTGAGATAGCAGGGGGTGCTCAACCTGCGGTCTGTGGGGTCCTAATGCCCCAGTATATTGATGGGGACTCTATACTGCTCAGTGAGCACTGCTTTTCAGATGAGACATTAGGAGACTCTCTATGATAGTTAAAAATCCTTTGAAAAAGAGTATAGGGTTTAACCCGACATCCTGGCCAAATTTGCCCACTGGCCTCCGTCCATCATGGCCTCCTAACCATCCCCATATCATAATTGGCTTCATCACTCTGTCTCCTCGCCACCAATCAGGTGGTGTGTGGTGTGCAATATGGCTGCTGTCGCGTCATCCTGATGGATTCTGTACAATGGTGTTGAATGAGGAGATTTTCCCCCAAAAAATGTGTAAAAAGTGCTTTGAGTGTCTAGAAAAGCACTATATAAATGTAAGTAATTATTTTTATTTTTATTATTATTATTTGATTTATACAAAGATATTTTAAGCTTTCATAACTAACTTTCATAACATAAAAATTAAAGGATCATCCTAACTGCATTTTAATAAGCTTCATCACAAATGGTTTTGTACTTTTAGGACTGCATTAAATTCCATAATATTGGTTAAATAAACAATCACAATATAATATCAAACAGTAAATATTACCCTTCGTTTTTTGAATACGGAATGAAAGTGAAAAGTTGCATTTTCTTTTGAACATTTCATTGTTTGCATTGCTTGCTTTCTGTGTTCCAATTTAAAATCTCTTGAAGCAAAACTACAGTAGTTCTAAGCCATAGTCATTTTCATTTGTGTGTTTGTTTGTACCGTTTCATTTTTTCATTTGATTTTTTTAGAGCACTCGCAGACGTGCCCTGATGTTCAGATCAAACCTACGGCGCTGACAAACCTTCATTCCTCTGTTATTCTCACAAAACCTCCAGCGTTTGGTCTGAACCCCCCTCCATTACCATCCGACCGTTGTCTTTCATCTTTCCTTGCACTGTATTTTCCTCCGTCTGTCCGCTCGTCTTTTAAAGTGCAGTCGTGACCAGACAGAAAGAAACAATATTGCTTTTAGAGGACAAACAAACAAACCGCGGCTCCCCATTATCTTTCCGTTCATCCCATATATTTGTGCACTGGCCTGTGTATGTGCTCGTATGTGTTTCGCCGCTTGTCAAACGGGACGGGGAAGCGTGCGCGAGCGTCCCACGAGAGCTCTAGCCTGTTCTATAACATGACAGGCCCTCAGAGGAGCTCGCCAAGCTGTCACACTGAGCTCTCCCCAACGCTAATGAGTCAGAGTTAATTAAAAAAAAAACCAAGGCAGAACTGCTAGAGACACACACACACACACACACACACACTCACTCATATACGCAAGCATACATGCGGTCATCCTACATAGCCAGGGTTAAACACACAGAGTGGACAGCAGGGAAGAATTTTGCTGATTCATGCTGTAGCCTCAGGGGGCTTGTGTGTGTGTGTGTGTGTGTGTGTGTGTGTGTGTGTGTCCCTTGTGTGTGTTTAGCGTCCCTGTGGTGCTCGGGCTTTTACAGGGAGGAAAGGAGAAAGCTATTCTACCGTCACCGCTCTCTTACAGTTTTTTTGGTTCTTTCTGAGGTCACGCTTTTCTTTTAGTATCCACCGAAATAGCTGACGACTACTGTCCTAAAAAGAATGATCCTGAAAGCTTTTTTATTTTTCGTGAAAGTAATCTTTGAAATAATTTACAATAAGGTTGCACTCGTTCATGGATTGACTTACCTGAACTAAGAATGAACAATATTTGTACAGCGTTTATTAATCATAATGTCAATTTCAACATTTACTAATGCATTAAAGTTGATCCATTTTTCCTAGTAATGTCTTTAAATAAACAATTATTTATACCTATTTATTTATTCCTTTATTATCACCAGCGATCCAGGGTTGTAGATCACTGGCAACCATTCACTTTCACTCTGAACTACAAATCCTGTCATGCACCACACACTCACACCTGTTCTTGTTTTCCGCTGATTGCTAACACATACAGCTGAAGCTGTTCAGAACTGATTACATGGACTTTAAAGGCAGCATACACACCAGGGCTGATGTGTTTTTGTGACATTACAATGCGTTTCCTTTGCCTTGCCTTGCCGTGTTAGACCTTTGCTTTGTTGTTTTGTTTATTTACGTGGTCTGCTGCCTACCTTTTGACCATCCGCCTGTTGTATGATCACAACTCTGGATTTGCCTGTATGCATCTGTTTGCTCCTCTGTTGACCGTTGCTTGCCTGACCATTCTGTGTTAAATAAACCTACATTTGTATCTGCACTTCCTTGTCAGCGTCTCATCACATTACATTAAGACATAAAATGAAAAAAGTAAATTACAGTGCTATAACACTGCTTTATTTATTTAGTATTTTTTTATTTATTTGTGTATGTTTATACTTTCATTTTAGTTGTCTTTTATTTTTAAAAATTTTAACTTTCCAAATGAATCATCACTTCACTTAACAAGTTTTTAAGGATTAATAAAGGAATTATAATGCTTCGTTTCATTATTTCATCTTCATTTACTAGTAGCAGGGTATTTACAGCTACTGTATATTTCTGTCCGTTCGCATCCCGTCCATTTGTGCCCCCTGGTGGCATAGTTGCAAACTGCTGTTACACCTAAAAACACGTTCTTAATTCCTTAGTGCCACGGCGGCACCACACACGGCAGTAACGGTCCTTTTGAAGTGTCACCCACTGTAGCAAATTTCATACACATTGATAATTTAAAGTGCTTAGCTTAAACAGGAATGCAAGAAACATAAAATACAAGTATAAGAAAATAAACACAAATAATAAAAATTATTTAAATGTGTTAAAATGGGTTTTAAAGGTATGAAAAAGAAAAGAAAAACATTTAACAATGAACAATGAATGAATAATGCTGTAATAAAATTCATTGTATTGAAAGTTCATTGATTGTTCTTGTTAGTAAACATATTAAAGTATGGTAATACTGAGACCTTACAGTAAAGTGCTACCAGGTGTTAACATGAAATACATTTAAGTTCAAATCTATCATGGCACATTGAGAAAAGGTGACTCCAAATGTTCAGAAATGAAATTATCAATTGATTTTCAGGAGCTTTTTTTCAGTCAATCAGATTTTTTTTTTAAACTGAGACCAACAGCAAATTATCTTTTACTTCTTAAAGATATATACTTTGTACTTATAAAATACAGTACATATTCTGCGTGATCTTATTCTACATTCATAATCCTACCTACTGTAGACCCAAATAGTAGCTTGATAAATATTAATAAGCAATAAAATATTAGGGCTGTCAATTGATTAAAAAATAATTACTAATTAATCACACTTTTTTGTGTGATTAATCATGATTAATCACGAATAAAAAAATACAAAATACAGGCATTGCAAATATTGAAATTGAAAAATTATAATAATAAAGTATTGAATACAAACATTTGTATTCATTGTAAAGTTGTATTGCGAGTTGAGAACATTAATTATAAAGTAGAAACAATTTAGCTTTGTCCTCCTTAACATTTCGTCACCTTGGAATTATAAGGTTCTGTCTGCGTTCTGAATGATTTTGAGATATTGAGCTTCAAAGTTTTTGCATTCCATACCAAACAGTATGTGTGTAACATTTGTTTTTGTTTTAATAAAATGTAAACAACTTATAAAAAACATCACATAATGTAAATAAGTTGTCATTTAATAAGAATATGTCAATAACTCAATTTTGACAAAAATGTCAGCTAGAACCTTATAATTGTAAGGTGACGA
>CAIGQZ010032312.1:16873368-16894186 GCA_903798205.1 Danio tinwini
TGTGTGTGTGTGTGTGTGTGTGTGTGTGTGTGTGTTTTGAAGTTTCTCCGTCAGCTCTTGCTCAGCTCGCTGGTTTGCTGTGCTCTGTTTTAATGACGCCTCCAGGGAGAATGACAGTTGCCGTGGCGAACAGAATGCCTTTGATGCGAGTGATTATGACATCATAGATGTTGAATGTAGCAGGAGTCACTTTGCTGGAGTTCCACTTCCTTTCTCTTATATTCTTGCTCTGTAAAATGGCTCACGCAGCCTCACACAGTTTTTTTTTTCTCTCTTCCTCCCCCACGAGCGTGTAAGTCATCATGTTAGATGTTGAGCGTAATAAGAAAAAGCCTTGATCGTCTTATTATGAGCACATCTACTCGTGCAAAATGCAAACGCAGCAGCCGCGAACGAATTCAATCGAAGGCTCTGCCTATCACAAATGTTTCATAGGAATGTTAATTACCCAGAGGAAGGGTTTTATCGCTCACTCAGAGCTCAGGAGACTCGATGGAGTTCCTGAGTAGGTTTCGTTCTCGTCTTTGTCTCAAAAGTTTCTCATGCAAATTTTGTTTGTGTAAATGAGGTACAGGATGGATGTAGATGGGTTTAGACATGTAAAATCAATTGAAATAAATTCAGATGAGATCGTTTATTGGTTTAGGAAAATTTGATGAAAAGTCCTGGAACTTGTGTTGAGATTTTAGACTTTTCTCAAATTTCTTTTTAAACATTAAAGAAAATGTTGGTTGGTCTTAACTTTATTGGTTCTCCCAGAAGCTAAAATGTGGTTCACAAAAGTTGTCATTGGTTCTCATGAAAAATTTATAATTTTAGTAGGTTTAGTTACTGCTTTGCATTCATAAAATTTTAGATGAAGTACATTTTTATTAAATTTTTTGTTATTACTTTAATTGATAGCAATAATAATAAAACACTGGATAGTATGTATATGTGTTTGCACACACACAAAATCTATTGTTACAGTTTTATAGTTGAATAAAACTTGTGAAAAAAGTTTTAAAATAAGTGTTTATACAGTTATACTTGTAAATAGAAGTCAAAATTATTTTGTGAAATGTCTTCTTAAGTGCTATTTAACAAAGTGAAGATTTTACATTTTCAGTGATCTGTTAAATATTATTTGAGAAATATTTTTAAAAGAATATAAATTCCCATGATAGCTAGAAATTCTGCTTCAAACATTTTACTACTAGTAAAAGCTTGTAAAATTCAAATAATTTTCTTGGGCTAAATCCTTTAAATCATGTTGTACTGTATTTATTTAGTCTAGGATAAATGGAGGAACATAAATTCCTCTCTATTTTCATTTGTGTTCTGATGAATATAAGTTTTATGAGTGGGTGAATAAATAATGATGATATTTAAATTAGAGATGAACTGACCCTTATAACCATATATATATGAATAATACACTACACAGAGAATAAACAGAACTCTCTTTGTTGCCCCATCCATCTCACTTTTTCCTACACTGTAAAACCCAAAAAGTTAAGGTAACTCAAACCATTTGAGGAAACCGATTGCAATAAACCATTTAGGTTCAAAAACGAATCCTAATGAGTACTGTGAACTTAATCTATTTAAGAAAATTAAGCAATTTAAGCACATTAAAACCCAATAAAAGAAAAGAACTCAAACCAACGGAGTACTGTAAAACCCAATAAGTTAAGGCAACTCAAACCGTTTGAGGAAACCGATTGCTACAAACCATTTGAGTTAAAAAACGAATCTATATGACTACTGTGAACTTACTGCATTTAAGTTGAAGTAATGAGGTATTTAATTAACTCATTACCTTTAACACTGAGTTCAAAACTCTTTTCAAATAAGTAGAATTAACTTTCAGTGAATTTTGAGTTAACTACATTTACTTCATTTGATAAAGTTGACTGTTGGGTTTTACAGTGTAGAAAAAAACATTTATTTTTAATTTTCATGTAAAGTATGTGTCATATGGTCACTTCAAAGTGGACAAGTGTACACATTAATAATAAATAATTAAGTAAATAAAAAAAGAGTGAGCCAGAAAAAAACAGAGAGCGAGTGAGAGAGAGAGAGTAAGAAAAAAGTATATATAAGCCTGCGGAGAAGGAACATTTTCTGTGTTTTATCTGCAAGAGAATCTCGAAGCATCCCAGCATCTCTTTTCCTTTCTTTCTCTCCGTCCCCTCTCTCAGCCTTTATGCAGTAATCTCTCTCATTTTTCCACTTCACTTGACAGCTTGATGGTTTTTAGGAAAGTGGTTTTTACGTTAGAAAGTTCTGTCAAGTGCAAGAAGGCCTCCCAAGCTCCAGTTGGAAAGAAATAGAAAGTGCCAGAAAGAGTGGGCCGCCGTTGGACTTTCAAAATCTGCAGCTCAATGGCAGTCGCTCCAAATAAACGAAAGAAAAAACCCATACATTTGTGCTTGTTAGTTTAAAGCCTGACTGTTTCTGACACTTTCTCTTGTTCGGTTTGGGATCGCATCACTGGCTAAAATCGCACCATCATTTATATTGGGCTTATCGAGCATTTCAGATTTTTTGACATCACAATATTGCTGCTATAAAGTAATGCAGGACAGAACATAGTGTATGTAAGAGTAATTTGGTTTAAGGTGTATTACCTACTGGTTTGATACAGAAAAGCAGCCATTTGTAGCTTATACGTTTTTTTGCTGGGTTATTACATATACTGTCGGTATATCATCATTTGTCATATTTTATAGGCTGTATTCTGCACTTTTATATTTTGTATAATGCTAGTCAATGCAACTTGCAGGAATAAAAAAGTGTGGTAATTTTGTGTTTTATGACCGTCCTTTCTGACCTTTTTGGATCATTTGCAGTAAGCAGTATTTTGGTACTGTATCTTTAACCCTTTTAAAAGGTGACCTTTTGTGTACAAATTGTAGGTTGTCATTAAGAAACACCACTTTTTTCTAGCAGTTAAAGACTTTAATTTGGAAATTTGAGGATTGGATGATGCTTATAACTAAATAGACTTTTAAAAATAAACATGGGTAATTTACGTATAAAAAATGCAGGGTTCCACACAATTCCTTTATGTTGTCCAAACACAATTCGAATAAGCTACCTTAAAGGTGCAGTAGGTGATCTGCCAAAATGTTAACCGGTTAGCATAATATCTTGGAAATAATATCTCCTGCCATCCAAAGCCATGCCTCCTGATATCACGAATGCACCAGTTAGAAATGTAGTTAGTAATTGCCGGCGGCGTGCAGGTATTACATTCATTACTAAGCCATACTTACATGCCATTTCAGAGTGAATATTCAAAGTAGCATGGTAAACAATATAGGGAGAACGTCACAGGCTGTCATTGTTCAAAAATGAACCAATGTGATGTGAATATAAAACCAACTTCACCTCAGTAAAGCAGGCTAGGTGAAATAGCACTATTTACTGATATTTTGTTGTTAAACTAAATAAAAATCTACATTATCAATGCTGTAAAAGGTCCCTTATGAAATATTCACATCAATCGTTCGGCAGAAGATTTCAGTGGCTGAACAACCCTTTCGTCCATTTAATACATTCATCACAAACGCATCTATATATAAGCTTTGCATGACTAAAATACTTTTAAAACATTTCATTACCTGTCTAAAAGAAATACTTCAGTCATGGTGTCATCCTTCATCTCATTTGTCTCGTGTGCACATGAATGCGCGGTGTAAATTCACGCGTGTACACTTTAATGGCGGATATGTAAACAGAGATGCGCAGATGTACAAATCTACATTTGTTGACAGACAGTTTGGGCTACTTATCAGAATTATTGGAAATGTCGGACCTACAATATTTAATTAACCTTTAATTGTTTTTTCAAATGTAAGTTAATTGAACATAAAACAATTAAGTTGTCCTAAAAAAACCCTTAAAGAATTATATTGGTTTAGTTAAATTAAATAAGTAGTGTGAACAAGCAGCAAAAAATTATTTTCGAGTGTAGGCTGCGTCCAATATTGCATACTTCCCTACAGTACCTTAAAATAAATGAAAACAATATGCGAGAAGTACACGGATGACCTACTACTTCCGGGCGAAATTCTGAAGTGCACATTTTATGAATGCTACGCTATCCTATGATGCCACGCGAGAGAATTCATAAATAAGAGTAAAGGGTACGTCACGTGATAATGACAAATGCTAGATATAATACCTTCATTCATACTACTAACATTCATGCTATATAGAATGTACTTTTCTAATAGTCATGTTGTAAATTCAAATTAAAACGTACTACCTACTAGTGTTGTCCCGATACTGGAATTCGATACTAATCGGTACTGAAAAAAAAAACGTCCATTTTCGACTAACATTTGATCGCTGTTGAGTGCGTACTTAAACAGCACTGATTTGCCATTGTGTTCATGTGCTCACCAGAAATGACTGTGATTGGCTGTAAAGGTCATCAGTTCACCGAACTCACCACTGTTTACTGAGTGTAACCACAGTGAAGATCAGTCGATTCATCAGCGTGTCTCTCCTATGTCAGCTTATAAACAGACCAGCTGAACTTTGCAGCTTTAAAACGCTCCAGTGTCCCTATATCTCTAGTTACACTCAGTAAATTCTGACTCATTAGAATAAGCATTGTAGCTATACCTCATGATTCTGTTTTTGTTTCCCTCAGTTTCATGCAAAAAAAGTGAGCTAAAATAGTATTTTCATGTAAAATGCATCTTGTGTCAATAATTCATATTTACAATTTTGAAAAAATTTTTTTACAGTATTGCATTCTGAACATAGCCATGATTCTGTTCCGTGTGTCTGCCACAATGAGCAATACAGCAGTCTCCGGCAAATATCTCATCATGAATATTCATCCACGTGAATGCATATTTGTGAACATTTTGCATTATTTGTGTGTTCCAGTGAGTAATAACTTGCATGCGTGTGTGTTTAAATGTGAGCAAGTAGGAAGGGCCGTGGGTGTGTACAGTACACACACACACACACACACACACACACACACACACAATCGCTGATGAGGCGCACTGCCAAAATCAATAGAGTGCTTTTGAGGCATCATACTGTAGTACGAGAGGCCAGAGATCTGAATACATGCAGCCTGCATTAGAAAACTGGCCTGGACACTGTGATGAAAGAAAAAAAATCCCTTCTTCTTCAAAAACACTGTCATATTTTTAAACTACTTTCTAGTACTTGCTTTACAGTAAAACTCCCATTGCATAAAAAAAAATATGGACGATTATTTAATATTATTCTATTAATATTATTTAGATGCTTAACAAAAGTTCTAATGTTTATATAAACTACTGGTTCAATTCTTGTTATTAATAAACCATTAGCTATGACTTTTGGCTCCATGAACTCCTAATTTGCTGCTTATTGATAGTTATTAAGGTAGTACTTGGGTTTAGGTATTGGGTAGGGTTAGGAATGTAGAGTGGGATCATGTAGAATGTGCTTTTTAATAATTGGCAGGTTATTGTGTTATTAAAAATGGACATTGTTTCTTGTAAGTCATGGAAATTATATGATTACTTGTTTTGATTAAATCTGCTGTTTACGCTGTTAAAATGTATAATAATTCAAAATGTTTGGCAATTTTTTAATATTAGAGGCGAAGTCAGAATTATATATTTTTAGCTGCCGTTTAGAAAGTTTGTTCACTGTAAAACCTAACAGTAAAAAAACAGTAAATGAAATAAGTTAGTTTATCTTATCATTTTTGAAGAGTTGTAGTAACTCATAAACTAATTATATCAAGCAGAACTCAAACCGAATGAGTTATGAACAAATTAATTCAAATTTTTGTGTTACTCTGCTAAGCAAAACCAGACCATTTGAGTAGCTAAATTACAGTATATAGTTGTCTGGACTCAATTCATTCAATTAACTAAACTCATATCAGCTTGATAACTGAAATTAAAATGTTTAAGTTACTAATATTCTAAATGTTTGACGATATAAACTCAAATAATATATGTGTGTATGACTTAGTATGTACACTGTAATAAATTCCCAGAATTTCACAACATGTTGCTGTAATTTTTTCACAGTAAATTACATTAGTGTCACTTTACAGGATTTAACTGTTAAATTTTACGTATTCAGAATTGTATTGTGAAATTAAAGCAGGCATCATGATTACAGCAAATTACTGTAAAAGGGTTTTATCTTTTGCACATTAGTTATAGGAATTTAAACAATATTAATAGTTTACTCAAGATATAAATTAGTACACATTAACGTTTATGCTAATACAGGCACTTTTTTGATATTTAAAAAATATTTAAAAAATTACTGTTATCATGACCTACCTCACAGTAATTTACTGTGGATTTACATACAGAACCTTATTGTGAAAGTAATGCAATTATTAGCCAGTAATTTACTGTAAATTTAAGGTCAAATATTTTACAGTGGATATAAAAGTTTACAGTACTCAAACCATTTGGGTTCAAAACTTTAATAGTTTGACGCAATTTGTCTCCTCAAACACTTTGAATTAACTTTTTTACAGGATTTTACACTGACTCTAATAAAGCCATATATCCTGGAAGATCATAACAAAGTCATACAATTGTAAATAAATCAAATTATTCAGAAACTCCATTGGATATGTTTTACTTGTGTCCAGATTATATAAAAAATAACATGAAATAATTATTTGATTTTTATTTTCCACTTCTTCCTGTTTAAATATTAATTATCATTTCATATTGTGCTACATAAGTTTATACAGTATTTTGCTATTCTACGTTTATGTATCACAATTATAACTGAGTTGTGATATTAAAGCTTGAAATTCATTTTTTATCACATGACAGAAAAAAAGCTTAATTAATAATTTCCTATTACTTTGTCTTTTATTATTGTTATTATTTACTACAGATTTTTGAAACAGTTTTTTTTTCTTCAGTGTATGAACATTTAAAAACCACTTCATTGCTGTCATATTTACTTGTTATCCCCTTGTTTAATTCATCAAGCCCCATCCAGTTATCATCTCATAAATAAATCAAAATTGTTTTGCATATTGAATCCGATTTCATCTAAAAACCTCGTCACTTTTTTTGACACTCCGATCAAATAACGAAGCCAAAAGAGATCTCGTTTCATACTGTTCTTGTTCATTTATCAGAATAAAATGTCAAGTCCATCGCATTGCATTATGGGATACCGTATTTCACACAGAGCTCTCTGGTTGCACGTTCTGGCAAATGTTGCATCATTCGGTTACTCACGCATACAGAAACCTGGCACAGTGTGCGCTGGAGACACACCGCATGCTACTTTCTTTCAGAAATAGTTGCTTTTCCATTCTGAACATATCCAAAGATAAACCTTCCTCACCTCCCACATACAGCACCCTGCATAAATGAATACATCCTAGCAGACCTCTCAGAAATACAGATATCTCGCCTTTTAAATTAATACTTTCTTTGGGGTTTTATACTGTGAGGTATTTGTACAAATCTTGTTAATTGTTTGTAAATGAAATGAATTAGTACCAAAGGCAAAAATGGAACAGTTATAATAAAATAATTAAAGATTACTGTGCAAAAAATAAGTTAATTCCAATGAATATGTTAGGAGATTTTTTTTTTTAAATATTGTAATTGCACTTTTTTTCTTTTGCAACATGTAATATTCATCTCTTGTTAATAAATATGACAGTTTTGTTGTTAAAATGCAGCTTTATTTATCATCCATATTCAAAGAGTAATGGATAAACGCGTTAAGGTTTTAAAGGTTTACTCATTTTATGCTTGGCACTATATCCAGATATGCAAAAACACACCTCACATATATGTATTTCACTATATATATGCTCACAGATACATAATTGCACTGTCCGTTGACTTACACTAATAATCTGGGAATAAAAACAATATTATGAAAGCATTACATGGATCGATGCATCATTTTGTAAGTTCTAGGAGCATATAAGCTATTATTACTCACCGGAACATATGCAAAATGCCCCCTCATATGCATTTATATTGTTTACTATTCATGAAGATATATGGCAAAGGCTGCAGTGCTTGTTGTAACACACATAGATATGCGCCATGGCAATGTTCAAAATGCAATGTTGTGCATAACATGTACAGTACTACTGTTAGTTGTACATACATACTTTTAGTAGCATGTAATTTAGCATGCAAAGCAGTTTAATGTAATTTATAAAAACACTGAAAAAAGACTGCTTGCTCAGGCTACTTATTTAAAATAAGTCGAAACAACACAATTATTAAGGTTTTTTTGGGACAACTTAATTGTGTTATGTTCAATCCTCTTAAATTCGTAAAAAGTATTAAGTTAACTTAATCAAATTGTGTTGGGACAATGTGAAAAGATTGTGTGGAACCTAGCAATTTTTACAGAATGTTGGTTACTTCAACTGAAATTTGGATAACATATGGGACATATATATATATATATATATTTGTTCATATTTTATCTTGATTTTATTTTATCTTGATTTGGGTTGATATTAGAGTACTAATTAAGATGTATCTGTAAAAATACTTTTTTTTTTAGCTTTTTAACCGTTGCATTTCTGATTTTTTTTTTTACATATTCATGAGGAACTGAATTAACAAGATTAAAAATTAGAGTGTAAGATGATATATGATATATATATATATATTTATTTATTTATTTATCAAAGTAAATAAAAAATACTGGTAAATGTTTTACAAAAATGTTTGAGGGGGCTATTTTTGGTAAAAGGTAAAACTACTGTACATATTATGGGTAAAAAGTTACAGATTTTTTATGCCAAAAATCTTTTTAAGATACTTAGCAAATTTCCTCTAAATCAAAATACATTTTTGATTACTAATATACATTGCTGACAACTAAATTTAAACAGCTTTAAGGTGATTTTCTCAGAATGGCAAATTTTTTTTTTATCCTTTTTTTTTGTTTGTTTTGTTTTTTTTTAAGTATTTGCAATTTTGTCCGATACTAACAATGTATACTGCACATCAATAGAAAACCTATTTGTTTAACTTTCATCATGTGTGAATCTTAATTTCCAAAAATGTATGCTTATGAGGGATGCTTATTGTGGTTCAGCATTACATATTATTTCAACTGATTTTTAATCTGATTATTGGGTAATAGCCAGTTCAAGCCAACAACTACCATGAATAATCATGCTTTAAAGGTCTTATAAAGTAAAACAATCAATCTGTGCAAGAAACTGATCATTATTCAGTCGTTCATTCATTTTCTGTTCGGCTTTGTCCCTTTATTAATCTGGGGTAGCCACAGTGGAATGAACCACCAACTTATCCAGCATATGTTTTAAGCTGCGGATGCCCTTCCAGCTGCAACCCCTCACTGGGAAACATCCATACACACTCATTCACACACATACACTATGGCAATTTTTAGCATACCTAATTCACCTACAGCACGTCAGCTCATGTGTTTGGACTGTAGAAGAAACCCGGAGCACCCGGTGGAAACCCACGCCAACATGGGGAGAACATGCAAACTCCACACAGAAATGCCAACTGACCCAGCCGAGGCTCGAACCAGCGACCTTCTTGCTGTGAGGCGACAGCACTACCCACTGATCATTATATAAAACAATAATAGTATATCCACACACTAAGAGTGGAAGGACATATTATGAAGATACACACACACAGAACTATACAAGCTCTGATTTCTGATATGAAGAGGGATGAACAAAGGATGAAGGAAGAAAGACATGAAGGGTGAAAAGAAAGGAAACAGCAGGCGATGTGACTCTGCTCTTATTTCTGTTCATCTTTCTCTCTCTCTCTCTCTCTTTCTCTCTCTCTCTCTCTCTCACTCTCTGTCTCTCTGGCGAATGTGTGAGATATGCTTCAGACCCAGAAATCTATAGCATTGACCAACCGCGTGACCTACTTTTGTGGCAGCTCTTTCAATAAGTCTGCCGGCCGGTCAATATAGACCTGCTCCCCAAGAGAGGTCCGGTTTAAAAAAAGAGTGCCAAGACCTTTAGATACTGTATGTTTTGTTTTAAACTTGCTGTGTTGGTTTACAAATGCAGTGTCTGTAATCTTGTACTGCGAGTTCAAAATCTGGACTTGCTTGATGGTTTTTTAATTAGAACTTCTCTGTAAATTGCGATTAGTTGACTTTACTTTAAAAAGTGAGTAAACCCATTGCTTTAAAAGTGATTGGTGGATTTCACCTGTAAAAAAGATATTCATATTCAGATTCAGTTAGAAGTACATCAGCATACTGAAATAAAAGTCTCAGCAACTTCCAGTTCATACTGATTTTATGTAAATTAACATAAAATAATAATTATTAAGTAAAGTCAACTTTTTAATGCTTTTTAATGCAAAGGTTTAATGCAAAGAAAAGTAAATAATCACTTTTTACAGTGTATTTGCCACATATTCAAGTTATTAAAACAATGGCTTACCATTATCAACATTATCATTATCAAAACCATTATCAACAATGGCTTATATTATTGTTATACGTTTTGTAAGAACACTGATTGACTGCTTTCTCTTCTCTATGCAATCCAGCTTATCTTTTGTTTTGTTTTTGTTTTTTTAAGTAGTATGACATATTATTGTTAAATGCTGGATAATATATGGCACATTAAATATTTAATGCTTATAAAATATTTAAGTTTTGTTTTTATATGTAGCCTAGCCACAATTTACTCTTGCGTTCAAAAATGTAGTAGGGTGTAATACTCTTTAAACAAAACTAATATGTTTGTATTAAGCAGGCATGGATTAAATTGATTTAAAAAATAACAGGGAAAAAAAATGTATATATATATTCATCACAAGTACAGCATTGTACCCCATTGCAGCATGACTAATTTTTTAGCCATTTTTAACCATAAATATTCACTCTGAAATGAAAAAAATATATATATTTTGTCACGCTGCAGTGGTGTACAATGCTGTACTTTGATAAATATACCATATATTATTAAATAAATCATATATAAATATGGTCACTACAAATAAAGTCATATTTATATAGATAAAACCTATTTGTTTCTACCAACATCTAAACGCAAAACAATATGATATGAATACATGTATATTATATACACTCACCGTCCACTTTATTAGGTACACCTGTCCAACTGCTCGTTAACGCAAATTTCTATTCAACGAATCACATGGCAGCAACTCAATGCATTTAGGCATGTAAACATGGGCAAGATGATTTTCAGCAGTTCAAAGCGAGCATCAGAATGGGAAAAAAAATGATTTAAGTGACTTTGAACATGGCATGGTTGTTGGTGCCAAACGGGCTGATCTGAGTATTTCAGAAACTGCTGATCTACAGGGATTTTCAGGCACAGCCATCTCTAGGGTTTACAGAGAATAAATCGAAAAAGAGAAAATATCCAGTGAGCGGCAGTTCTGTGAGCGCAAATGCCTTGTAGATGCCAGAGGTCAGAGAAGAATGGCCAGACTGGTTTGTGCTGATAGAAAGGCAACAGTAACTTAAATAACCACTCTTTACAACCGAGGTATGCAGAAGAGCATCTCTGAACGCATAACACATCCAACCTTTACGGCTACAGCAGCAGAAAACCACACCGGGTGCCACTCCTGTCAGCTAAGAACAGGAAACTGAGGCTACAATTCGCACAGGCTCACTAAACTTGGACAATAGAGCATTGATAAAATGTTGCTTGGTCTGATGAATCTCAATTTCTGCTGCGACATTTAAATGGTAGGGTCAGAATTTGGCATCAACAACATGAAAGCATAGATCCATCCTGCCTTGTATCAACAGTTCAGGCTGATGGTGATGTTGTAATGGTGTGGGGGATATTTTTTGGCACACTTTGGGCCCATTAGTACCTACTGAGTATCGTGTCACCACCACAGCCTACCTGAGTATTGTTGCTGACAATGTCCATCCCTTTATGACCACAGTGTAACCATCTTCTGAAGGCTACTTCCAGCAGGATCAAGTGCCATGTCGTAAAGCATGAATCATCTCAGAATGGTTTCTTGAACATGACAATAAGTTCACTGTACTCAAATGACCTCCACAGTTACCAGATCTCAATGCAATAGTGCACCTTTGGGATGTGGTGGAATTCACATCATGGATGTTCAGCCGACAAATCTGCAGCAACTGCATGATGCTATCATGTCAATATGGACCAAAATCTCTGAGGAATATTTCCAGTACCTTGTTGAATCCATGCCACAAAGGAGTAAGGCAGTTCTTAAGGCAAAAGGGGCTCCAACCTGGTACTAGTAATGTGTACCTTATAAAGTGGCTGGTGAGTGTATAAGCGATTTTGAGCATCAATGAATTGTAAGGTTCACAAATTTAATTAAACTCCATTTCATTCAACATGGTTTAATATTGATAATTCCCAGATTATACACTCTATATTTACTGCATTTTTCGATTTTTTTTTCTGGAAGCAAAAGTGATATTTAGATTTTGAATACATTACTAGTATGTAATTTTTTTTTTACTTTCTGCATTATTTTAATGATAATTAAGCATATTTAGATATAAATCCTTATGACATGAATGAAAAACTTTTATTCTTCAAAGTGTAGATCATTTTATATACTGTATCCTGCCATGTTTGTACTCCTTGTATGGCCTTATTATAATGCAAATGTAAATACAAATGTAACATAATTTTTTAAAAATGAGCTTAAACAACACAATTCTTAAGATATTTTTGGGGACAACATAATTGTTTTATGTTCAATCCACTAATATTTGTTAAGTTAACTCTGTTTGTGTTGGGACAGCATTAATGAATTGTGTGGAACCATGCATTTTTTACAGTGTACTGTATGGTATATTTAGGAAATACGTAACAATTAAAATATGTGAAGACAAAGGCGCAAGTCAAAACGTTGCCACAATTTTCATTTTAATACATGCACACAGACACTGGGCTGAAATGTCTCCAGAAGATGTTTTTCTGATCTTCACCTCTCTGTGTCTTTCTCTTTGACACTCTGAATCTGCGGTTGACCTCGTTCTCGGGAAGAAAACCTTACTCCGAATCACCTGCGACTTCACAGTCCTTACATAATCACTCACAGCTCCCAGTGATTAAACCTGAGACTCCGTCACTGAGAGAGACGTTTTGACAGATACTCGTCTGTCGTCCTGAAAAATAGATGCTCTTCTTCTCAACTTGTAGAGCCAGTGTGGAGGCCCGCTGTACTGATTACAACATTATGTAATGCGGAAGAGACGCTCTATATCCTGAATTCAGTGTGAAAAATGCTTGTGACAGCACAGTGGCCCAGGAAGGAGAGAGAGAGAAATAAATAAATAAATAAATAAATAAAATTTCCTTTGCAGCCGATGTCGTGCTGATTTTGTCTAAACACTGTTTGGGCTCCTGGAGCGGATGAGACTGTAGGTATGTTGACACGTTCACTCATAATCCGCTTGTTAAGTTGTGACGTATGGAATATTGTTTCCAGGTCAAAGCATCTACACATTTGAGTTGAAAAAATGTAACGTCAGTAGCTTTTTTATATTACATATATTATATTACATATTTAATATGTCAAAAAAAAAATGCTGGGTTCCACGTGATTACTTCATGTTGTCCCAACACAAATCGATTAATTTAACTTAATTGTTTTTACAAATTTAAGTAGATGGAACATAATTCAGTTACGTTGTCCCTCAAAAAAACTCAAGCATTGTGCTTTAAATTAGTCAACAAGCAGCAAAAATCCTTTTTTGAGTGTACAGTAAAGTTTCATTAGTTCATGTATTTATTGACATGAACTAAGCATGAACAATCTTGTACAGCATTTGTTAATAATAGTTTGATATTTTACCAATGCATTATTAAAATCCAAATTCATACATTGGTTAATGCACTTAACATTTATAACAATAAACATCTTTATTTTTATTAAATAATGTTAGCAAAGATAAATAAATACTGTAATAAATGTATTGTTCATTGTTTATTCATGTTAGTAAATATATTAACTAATGTTAAAACTTTATTGTAAAATGTTATCAGTAGAATTTTACGATTAGAATAGAAACTTGCTGCATCCCGAATGCAATAAACAATATTTGAATGATTTATGAAAGATGAATGACAGTCTGACCATCTTAGATTAGGCATAGATATATACTACCTATAAACTACCAGTCACTAAAAGCTCACCAAGGCTACATTTTTAAATCAAAAATTTTGAAAATATCATTGTAATTCAACATAGCTGTCTCTTATTTACTCTAGTCCAAATTATTATTATTATTTATTATTATTATTATTATTAGTAGTAGTAGTAGTAGTAGTAGTAGTAGTAGTAGTAGTAGTAGTTTTGAAAACTGCTGGGCTGCTTCATATTTTTGTGAAAACTGTGATTGCAGTAACTTTGAAAAGTTAAAATGTATTTACTTTAAATCATACAAAAATTGTGTCAAATCATTTTAAATAAATGTTGTTAAGTTGTCTTCATAAAAAGAATAATTAGTTTCCACAAATTATATCATTTATGATAATAATAGGAATCATTATTAATGATTGAGTAACAATAATGATTATGATAAAACTGCAAATCGGCATATTGAAATGCTTTCTGAAGCATCAAATGACACTGAAGACTGGAGTAACTATACAGAAAATTCAGTTTGAGTTATAGGAATCAATTAAATTTTAAACTACATTTGAAAAAGAAAATATTTTAATTTTTACAGAATTTTGATCAAGTAAATGCTGCTTTTGTGAGCAGAAATGGCTTTTTTTATTAACAATCTTGCTGATTTCAATCTTTTGACTAGTGGCATAAAGATCCAACCACTTGTCATCATTATGGAAATCCAAACAACAGAGAAAATATATAATAAAAATAATCATTTAAATAGTACAAATATATGGAACTTAAGGTTTTCTTGCTATTCTACTCATTTATTTTACAATCAGTAAGCAGTATTACAGTACACTATGAGCCATTTATTTTTTGCTTATGGACCCAGAAACTGTGATACTTGACATCAGAATTAAAGGGGTAGTTTATCTCAAAATGTTTATTTACTCACAATTTGCTCGTCATTTGCTTGTTTCAAACCTTTCTGAATTTTTTCTTTCAAACACAAAGCAGATATTTTGAGGAAAGCTAAAAACCTGCAGCTATTAACTTCCATCTAAATGGCAAAGAGGGTGCTCCAGGATTGGCCAAACCAGTCACCAGACATTAACATTATTGAGCATGACTCGAGTAAGATGGAGCAGGCATTGAAGATGAATCCAAAGAATCTTGAGGAACTTTGGGAGTCCTGCAAGAACACTTTCTTTGCCATTCCAGATGACTTTATCAATAAGTTATTTGAGTCATTGCAGAGATGTATGGATGCAGTCATCTAAGCTCATGAGAGTCATACACAATATTAATTCATTTTCCACTCCACCATGACTTTATATTCTATACTGACTTATACTAAATCAGACCTTACTCTACTAAATAAATCAAAAATCAAGCCATGATCATATTTTATTTTGGTAAAATAAACATAATCTAGAGTCCTTTGCCTTTAAAGTAATGTGTGAGTAAACGTTGACAGAATTTTCTGTTTCGGATGAACTATCCCTTTAAGAATGGTAAAGTGTCATCATGCAGACAGCAGTTGCATGTGGTGATTTGTGTCTGGATATTAGCGAGAGGAAAAAAAAACTTTGCAGCAAAGGACATTTGTCAGACGTGATTGGTTTTATTGAAGGATGCATTTTCACAAATCTTATTCAGAGTCCCCAATGGCTCAACAGTTTGGTCGCCGGGGCAGACGGACACAACAAGAGAGTAAAAGTGCAATTGCAGGCCGCGACTTGGCTGGCTTTTAATTATTGATGGCCACTTCGGCTCTGCATTGGCCAGTAATTGCATTACAGGTCACTTCTCAATAGCAATCTGTGAAAGTTGTGGTGATGTGTGCTGGGAGACGATCGATAGGCACTGGACTCAGACACGCTTTCTCTCTTTATGTCTCTCTCTCTCTCTCTCTCTCAGTCATTCTGTCTGTTTCACACCTGTTTCCTTCACGTGCAGTCTGCTCCGTGGTGGCCTTTGTGCTCGAAGCTCGCAGGCAATTGAAAATCTTTCATGTTTTATCAAGAATTATTTTGAGCGGAAGTGGTTTTCAAGCACCAAAACAAACAATATTGAAATGTGTTGTGTTTAATTTTAAAGGGGATCTATTATGCAAAAATCACTTTTATAAAGGGGTTTGTGTGTCAACTGTGTGTGAATATAGCCAGCCTCTAATTTATTTTATAGTCACACTTGATCAAAACTGTTAACAGAAACACTTGCATTTGTCCATTAGTGGTGATCTCTCCCTCATTAGTATAGACAGCCCTGAGTGAGAAGCAGTTGTTTACTATTAGGCAAGGCAAGTTTATTTATATAGCACATTTCATACACAATGATAATTCAAAATGTTTTACATAAACAAAATGCTTTACAAAAAAGAAACAAGCTAAAAACAGAATAAAATGTGTTAAAACAGGTTATTAAAGAATGAAAAAGAAAAGAAAGACAGAATGCGATCTGTCGGACGTGGCACAGTGCTCATTTAGTAAAGGCACAGTGAAACAGATGTGTTATGAATCTTGATTTGAATGTACTTAATGTTGGAGCACATCTGATTACTAATCATCACATTCCTAATTTCTGGAAGCCGATTCTAACAGTAGGAGACATAGTAGCTGAAGGCAGACTCACCCTGCTTTGACTTACCCCTTGGAATTTGTACGTTTTTTTTTTATATCCTAATGGTTTGAGTGCTCTGCTAGGTTTGTATATAGTGAGCATATCTGTAATAGGTCCTAGGCCATTTAGTGATTATATAGACACATAATACATACATGCATGCTTCAAAGAGTTATAAAGCATTATTTGTCAGGTATTTTGAGCTGAAACATCACGTAATTTTGTAAAAAGGGTAAAAAAAAGGTCACCTTTAAAAACTATTAGAAATGATTACTATAATATGTTTAAGCATGATTTGCAGAAGACAATAGCAAGAGTTTATTTACTTAACATAATTAATGTAATTAATTATCAGGCATAATTATAACATGAATAATGTTTTCACGTATTAAAAAGACTTTATTTTAGTCACAGTGCATCACTTTTTCTTTTTTAAATCACAGTGAAGCCCAAAATACTGATTAATTGTCATTTTTAAATCTTTAGAATTGCTTTAGAATTGACCCTTTAAATCAATGTTTCTCAACCATGTTCCTGGAGGACCACCAGCTCTGCACATTGTCCATGTCTTCCTAACTAAACATGCCTAATTCAGATTGTTAGCTCATTAGCAGAGGCTCAAAGAATGTAATGGGTGTGACAGACAAAGGAGACATCCAAAACATGCAGTGTTGGTGGTCCACCAGGAACGTGATTGAAAAACTCTGCTTTAAACTACTATTACAATTACAATTACAAATATGTGACCCTGTACCACTAAATCAGGAGTCAAAATATTTATTTATTTATTTATTTTTTGCAAAAATCATTAGTCTATTAAGTAATAGTCATGTTCCATGAATAAACTTGTAAATTTCTTTCCATAAATATCTTAGAACAAAATTTTTGATAAGTAATATGCAACATAGGCTCATTCTGAAAACGTAGCCCTATATACATTTCTGGAGATTGTGAGTTATTTAGCCAGAAGTACGTATGGCTGCATTTTGACTTTAAAACGAACGCTACGTTGCGGTATGACCGTTCCTTTTCATGCTTACCAGCTGACCCCCTTACTCTGCTTTCCCACTGTTAACAGATTGCCTAGTAGTTTGCCATATACATCGGCGGGCTTTTGTTGACCACGAGTTGACCACAACGACGGTTCCAGAAAGCAGATAATACAAAAACTGAATCCAAAAGATAAAATAAACTAGTAAATTATAGGGTGAGAATGTGGTAAAATCTGAACACATGGTAAAAATCAGATGAGGGCTTTTCTTTTTCTGGATTGCTTTTTAAAACTGTTGGTTGTGTTTAGGGAAGTGGGTGATTGGGTCAATAGGTGCTTTTGAAAACACAATTGGTTGGGTTTAGAGAAGGAGGAGGGTGAGTCAGTCAGTCAGTAGACAGTCAGTTAACAGTGGCCTTTGGTGGATTTACGCAAGAACAGCAGGTGTGAATGGCAATGGCGAGCGAAATTTGAGATCTGAAAAAGCGTATGCAGCGGCCTCTCGTGGATTTGCATAAACAAAAAATGCAAAAAGCATAGCTCCTGGAACGTATTTGGTGCTCTTCAGAAATGTATATAGTGGTACGTTTTCAGAATGAGCCCGAGTTTGTAATATGCATTGCTAAGCACTTAATCTAAAATAAATTTGAAGGCAATTTATTTATATATTTTTTAGATTTTCTCTGATTTTCAAATAATTGTATCTTGGCCAAATATTGTAATATCACAACAAGCTGATACAAAGCTTATTTATTCAGCTTTCAAATGATGTATAAATCTCAGCTTCCAAAATGTAAGCCTTATGATTGGTTTTGCAATCCTGGAACACGTATAAATAAATATATAAATGCAAATTTAGGATAATTGCTTATCATTTTATCTATTTTAAGAAGTCCAAGTCTTATACTGTATGCTGATGTTTTACTTTCACAAAAAGTTATTTGAACCATTAAAGCAGGCACTTTACTTGCTCTTAATATGCTTTCCTTGTATATAATATCAATTTTGTAAATGTAATTTGATCCAGACAGCAAAATGGGACATCTTGACTTTGACCCTATATTTCATTTTGCAAAAGTGAGTTGCCTTTTTTTTTTTTTTTTTTACATTTATTCAAGCTTATTACAACAGGACTAGTTTTCCCTGAGGAGGTCATTCTGTCTGACTTTATTTCTGAGTTGATTTATCCGCTTTACTTTTCGGTGACACAACCTCTTTGAAAATGATGGAGAAAATCTCATTTCATCCGAGCTGCAATGTCTGTGATTGCGGTGTATTATTTTCACAGTGCGTTTCTCATTTATTTTGACCTTCTTTGAATAACATACCCAAAGCAAAAAAAAATGTTTTCACTTTTATTATAGATACATTTTGTGGATGTAAAAAAAGTTGCAGTTCAAAAACTGCTGGCATCTCTCATGTAAAGGAAAATCAGTGAGGAGTAAAAACCCATTTGGTGTGGTTACAATGGCCTATTTATTTAATTTATTTGTAAATTATAATATATATATAATTTAATATAAATTATTTATTTAGAATAAAGAAAATTAAGATTTATTTAGCTTTAACATTAATCAAAAGGGCAAATAAAAGCATTTATAATGAAGCATTTATCATTCAAATACTTTTTTTTTACTTTCTAGTATTCAAAGCATCCTGAAAAATATGGTTTCTCTAAAATTTAAAACATTTTTAAAAACTTTTAATCTTTAAGTCATAATAATGCCTTTAGCTGTCTGTCTGTCTGTCACACATTTGCTGTGTCATCCAATCTATCCTGCTGTACATTGTTCTCTCTCTCTCTTTTAGAGCAGAGAGTTGAGGAGACAGTAGATTTTGCATGCTCTAAATGTTCAGGATGGTGTCATCGGCATTGGTTAGATCATGAGTTTGTGTCCGCAGGAGAGAGAGAGAGAGCGAGCAGGAGGGGTGAAGGTTTGGAGAGATCAGACCAGAGTGTGTGTCCAGGCAGCTTGGCAGACATCTAAGCCTCCTGCTCTATTTGTTCTTCCCTGTCTCTCCATCCTGTCTGTCTCCTGGCTCTCAGCTTATTCCGTTTCTTCTCTTTGTCCTCTTTTTTCAGTCTGGGGGTGTCTCTTATTTATTCATTTGTTACTCTGGAATGTTGTGCGCTTCATCTCTCATGCATGTTCTTCCACAACGCTGCTTTCTGCCTCTTCATAGTCTGTTTTGCACCATGTTGTTGTGTGTCGTGATAGTTTTAGTTTTGCTGTTGTACATCCTGTGCTCTTTTCCTGACATGCTTTATAATGCCTAAAGAGACAGCTGTCTTCTAAGGAAGCATGCTGACAGGTAACGAATAACAACCACATAGCTGACAATTCATTTATATAGTATATACACGGGTCAAATAACAAAATGTTCCATTTAATTAGATTTTTTTTTATTAATTCAATTTTTAATAAAGTGATTTCTAGAAAAATAAAGTGTTTGCTTTAATATTTCAATTAATGTTTGTGAAAATCTAATAGCGGGTGAAATAATGTTCCAGCTCTATCTAGTGAAACAAATAATAGCCTTGTTTTGACCTGTACTCATTACAGTATGAAAGAATAAGTCATCTTTTTATTATATTATTCTTACTGACATTTTAGTGGGTGTTATCTGTAAGTCTTGGTAAAAATATATCAGTTATTATTTATTTTTCTGCTGAGAAAAATATAATAATAAATAAAACACATTCTAATATTCAGGGTATAATATATTCCATTTGGAGTGCATTACACATATTGCATAACACTTTTATTTTGATACTCGAAAACTAATTTCACTGAGATTTATTTTAAAGCAATGTATACCTTTATTGTGCAGTAACACTACGGCACAATAAATTAATAAGAAGTGACAGTGAGGATTTTTGTTTCAAATAACTGCTGTTTTGTTCTTGTTGGAAAAATAGCAGCATTACTGTTTAAAAATGTGGAAATAACAGGAAGTGTGTTATCTAAACAAATAGAATACAGATACTTTTAGAAGTGGTAATATTTCACAATGTTACTGGTTTTGCTATAATCAATAGATACTTCTGTCATAACCAATGTAAAGTCCTGTCTTCTGAATTAGATGGATGGATGGATGGATGGATGGATGGATGGATGGATGGATGGAT
>CAIGQZ010032312.1:16907249-16926181 GCA_903798205.1 Danio tinwini
CTTCTGTCTCATGTCCTCATCTTCCTCTCTTGGCTTTCTCTGTTCTTAATTCATCTGTTTATACTGTCTCATATGGAGGCTCCAGACCGTGGAGAGTTGCAGCTCATATGAAGCAGCCGGCGTGCTGTTGGGAGCCGTACAGGGGCCCAGATGTTTAGGAGGATAGTTGACTCTATGAAGACACTCTTTTTCTTTGATTAAACTTTGGAATGACTCCTATTCCCTCCTCTTTTAGAAATCCGCCTCAATCACAGCTTACGCACACAATCTGGAACAGCACACCAGGTGCTGGGAAAATGGTGTTGTGTATATAAGGTGTGAGGCAGAGGAGGAGGCCCACATCTGTTCATATTAACTGTCAGAAATAGACCCCGCATGTGTGTGCGCGTGTGATTATAAGCTTATTTGTGATGCGTGGGAGTGTGTGTGCACCTGTCTTTGCACATCGCTTAAAATCCTTCCTTTTCTTAGAAGCTATACTTGAATTATGTACCATTTATGACTTAAAACCTTTTAGAGGAAGTTAAAGATTTGGACTGGAAATTATGTGTGATGTGTGGGAGTGTGTGTGTGTGCGCACGTGTCTTTGCACATGTGTGTGTACATCACTTAAAATCCATGATTTTCTTAGAAGCAATTCTTAGATTATGTACCATTTATGACTTAAAACCTTTTAATGGAAGTTAAAGATCTGGACTGGTATTTATTTGTGATCAGTTAATGTATTAATGTAAATAAAACAAAACCAATAATTGTAAAACAAATAAATATTTTTTTACTGTAAAAAATGTACAATGGTTTGAAGGAAAATTACTTTTCTGGCAGAAGTCAGGACCTGTCTTGGTTTATTGTGCTTCCTGCAGTTGAAAATGCAGTTAAATGAGATCATGTTTATGATTTTTCATTACCGCATTTACGTAAATGAGTCAATAGTGTTTAAAGAGTTAACTGTGATTTTAATACAGTTTTGGAGCATCTTGCAATGTAAAAATAAGCTTTCTTAATAAGCATAGTTTATTATTAGGCTATTCATAGGCTATATTTGTAAATACAGTAATGTAAAAGCATTTTAATGTTTAAGATTTATTTAGGCTACTGCAGAAAAAAATACTGTTTTCATTGTAACCGAATGTGTGTGTTATTTAACTATTAATATTATACTAATTTAGGTGATTGACTGATGGCATAACGATGCGGATGATGTAACGTTACCGTTAGTAGTTAAGCAGTCAAAAGTGTTTCATTTGTCTTTCAGCAGATAATGCACTTGTGAACTGTATTTTCACTGCGTTTCCGCTTATACAAGAAAACAACTTGTGGCATTTGTTGCAACGGGCATTGTCGCTGTCCATTCGGGAAATACAACCTATTTAGACTTCGCAAGCTAACAAGCTGTGTGTGCGCAAGTCTGTGTCGCGAGCTATGTGTGTGATCTTAGTGCGAGTCTCTGCTGAGTGAGCACGCACAGCCGGGAACTGTGAAGGCTTTTATACTTGAACCACTCGCGGGAAACACGAGCAATTTCCTGTGAAATTGCAAACTGTGCAGACGAATATGGAATATGGCAAATTAGACAAGGTTGGTCAATTAAATTATGCTACTGTAAGTAATGTTTATTCAGCAATAATTCTCCAGTACCGATAGCAGAACCGTTAACTTCAGAGCTTATCGATACTTCTGTCTTTTATAATGTAGCACCGATACCGACAAAGTACCGAGTTTCGGTACCCATCCCTAGTGTGTGTGTGCACCTGTCTTTGCACATGTGTGTGTACATCATTTAAAATCTGTCCTTTTCTTAAGCTATTCTTGGATTATGTACCATTTATGACTTAAAACCTTTTAAAGTAAGTTAAAGATCTGGACTGCTAATTATTTCTGATGCTTATTTCTGATGCGTGGGAATGTGTGTGTGCGCACATGTCTTTGCACATGTGTTAGTAAATCAGTTCAAATCTGTCCTTTTCTTAGAAGCTATTCTTGGATTATGTACCATTTATGACTTAACACTCTTTAAAGGAAGTTAAAGAGCTGGACTGGTTATTATTTCTGATGCTTATTTCTTATGTGTGGGAGTGTATGTGCATCTGTCTTTGCCACATGTTTGTGTACATCGCTTAAAATCGACCCTTTTCTTAGATGCTATTTTTGGATTGTGTATTATTTATGACTTAAAACATTTTAAAGTCCCCATGCACCAGAAGCTGTGATCGTTCTTCTTTTCGTAATGTGATGCAGTTCCTAGAGAAACAAGATTTTAAATGAGCAGACAGTGGGTGTGGCTTTCTTTTTCTACCGCGGGCTGAATGGACATAGGCATTTCATTCAGAAAAATCGGGAAAGGGGTTTTAGAAGAGTTATTACAACTTACAGACTGGAGCAGCATTAGCCATGCCCATTACCTCAAAATCACGTAACCTGATAAATTAACTGTAAAAAAAAAAAAAACAGGAAGTGCATTTGCAGATTTCAATTAAAGATTAGAAGGGCAAACAGATTTTTTTTTCTTAATGACATTCACAGATGAATTGTTCACAAAAATACTGGCAATATTGAGCTAACAAAATCATATAGTTAGTTGTGATTTCTTGAGAACTTTAAAGGAAGTTAAAGATCTAGACAGGTAAATTGTTCTGATGCTTATTTTTGATGTGTGTGACCTGTCTTTGCGTGCGTGCGTGCGTGCGTGCGTGCGTGCGTGCGTGCGTGCGTGCATGTGTGTAAATCGGTTAAAGTTTGTCCTTTGCTTAGAAGCTATTCTTGGATTATGTACCATTTATGACTTAGCTTTTTAAAGGAAGTTAAAGATCTGGACTAGTCACCAAGGATTTATGATCAAGTTATGAAATAATACATTTTAATTTAAAAATTTGCAAAGATTTATAATTCTGTCCTCATCTACTCAGCATCGTTTTTTTTTTTTTTGTTTGTTTTTGTTTTTTTTCTCTTTCTTTTTTTGGTTCATTGGAATATAAAGAGATTTAGATAGAGAGTTTTCCAAGGTAAAACAATGGACTAAGAGAAGGAAAAATCTCAAATCTCAATATATATATATATGTTTTTATTTGAGTGTTCTGCAGTTGCTTTCTGTATAATTTCTTAAACATCATATATGAATATTCATACAAACCGAGCAATAGATTTTAAGTGAATACTGGACTAGATTTTAGTATTTTCTTCATACAAAGATGCCATATAATTTGATGCCAAGATATGAATTCATCTTTGTTCCTAAGGCCATAAGGCTTTATAACCTTACATGTTAGGTTAAAAATCTGGAGCTTATCTAACAAAATAACTTACGATAACAGTCCAAAAACTAGTACACTCAAATATATATGTTATAGAAAAATATTAAATACAATTTCCCAGTGCTGTGTTGCAGCTGGAAAAACATCCGCTGTGTAAAACATTATGCTGGATAAGTTGGCGGTTCATTCCTCTGTGGTGGCCCCTGTGAATGAATGCCTTTTTTCTCCCCATTTTTTTTTTTTACTAAATTTAAAAAGTAATGTCTTAAAACAATTCCCCCTTTGCCAGATCTGCGGTAGAAGACAAAGTATGAATAAGCAAGCACACGCACATGTGTGACAGCTCTTCTCCAGACAGGTCCTGTGGAGGTCAGGCGCTGGTTAACACAGAAGGCCAGTGTTTTCCCCTGCTGACAGACGTATATTTCTTCATTTGAGGAGCGCAATCTGCCCCTTGTCCCAGTACGTGTCTCTTTTGTGAAATGGTAATGGAGTGAATGCCCAGAATGCTGATCCATCAGGCATATCCGAAGACAGGCCCTTTGTTGTGACGGATCTTACACATGCAAACGGCTCGATGTGATTATCCCTCTTTATCATTCAACAGTAGGCTAGTTTGCCCACAAATATATTCGTTCTTGCATCAATCAAAACCTGTTTGTCTTGCATGTACAGTTGTCTCTGCTGTACAGTTTGAGTTTTTAAGTATAATAAATAGTGGGGCGACATGGTGGCTCAGTGGTTAGCTCTGTTTCCTCACAGCAAGAAGGTCGCTGGTTCAAGTCCTGGCTGGGTCAGTTGGCATTTCTGTATGGAGTTTGCCTGTTCTCCCCATGTTGGCATGGGTTTCCTCCGGGTGCTCAGGTTTCCCCCACAGTGCAAAGACATGCACTATAGGTGAATTGAATCAACTAAATTGGCCATAGTGTATCAGTGTGAATGAGTGTGTATGGATGTTTCCCAGTACTGGGTTGCAGCCGGAAGGGCATCCGCTGTGTTAAACATATGCTGGATAAGTTGGTGGTTCATTCCACTGTGGCGACCCCTGATTAATAAAGAAACTAAGCAGAAGAAAAATGAATGAATGAATGAATAATAAATAGTAAACTAGTAGTTTACATAAACTGTTAAGTTTTACCATTTTTTATACATTGTGTTGATCTCTGGGTCTGGCAAGAGCACTTTTAGCTTAGCTTAGCTTAGATCATGGAATCAGATTAGACCATTAGCATCTTGCTCAAATATTTTTTCTATGTAAAGCTTGACTTTTCAGCAATAACATTATGTACTGAAATCAATCAAATAGTTCTGAATCATCTCTCACAAGTGTCTCAATTGTTCCAAGATTTTCAGGTGCTGCATAATATCATTGCAGTCATGGTACGGCAGCAAAGTTTCCTAATTATTATGCTGGAATGAGAGTATAGTTCAGACATATCGGCCTAGAAAATAAGCAACATTTCATTTTTCGTCATTCTTGGTCCACGATGTAACTACAGAAGAGCCAAGCTTTAAATGGGAATATTATTAAAACTGTTTTGTTATTTTTTTGAGAATGCTAATGGTCTAATCTGATTCAATTATCTATGCTAAGCTAAAAGTGCCTGGAGATTGGCTAAATAGATTCAAAAAATAGATTCAAAACTGTTTAGGGGAATTGTAAAATGAGCTTATTTTTGAGAGAAAAAAAGTGAAGCATTCCTTTAAAACATACTAAATGAAATCTTGAAGTCATGTGGGTATTTTTGGTTTCACTTTATATTAGATGGCCTTAACTACTATGTATTTAAACTGAAATTAATAATGTGTTACAATGTACTTATTGTGTAAATACGTGTTTTTACTATGTACTAATGATTGAATTAATGCCTACATGTAAATACATCTGTAATTAATTTCTGTAATTATGGTGGCTTGAGAAAGCCGAAATAGTGTTATACTACATAAACGTATTATTCTTCCGTCTTCTTCTTCTGAGGCTATTTTAGGAACGCATCTCCTCCTAGACCGTTTATACTACAACCACCAAACTAACTCCAAACCTCCAAACTATACTGAATTAAGTTGCTATATCTTTTCCAACTGATCCGACTTAAGGTTTTTCAAAAACTAACCAGGATAATTTGGAAAAGTCTCATTGACTTAACATTGGACCAAACTTTATGACCTCATAACTTTGCGCCAGACTATCATACAGTCTTAAGGTTGGTCTCATTTAACTCAGACTATTGATCTGTCAATCACTGATGACCTTACTTAACTTACTAGCCACACCCTAGCAACTGTCCCATAGACTTCCATTGTAAAAACTGCCATTGACTTTAGATTGGACCTACTAACAACAAACCAGTTCATACTAACAATATACTAATCCATACTGGAAACATACTAACAAGCATACTAACATACTTAACATACTAGAAACATACTAACGACATACCAATCCATACTAACAATATACTAATCCATACTAGAAACATACTAACAAGCATATTAACATACTAATCATACTAGAAACATACTAATTCATACTAGAAACATACTAACAAGCATACAAACATACTAAACATACTAGAAACATACTAACGACATAATCCTTACTAACAATATACTAATCCATGAAACATACTAATCATACTAGAAACATACTAATATACCAATCCATACTAACAATGTACCAATCCATGCTAATAAACATACTAATCATACTAGCAACATGCAAATTCATTCTAAAAACATGCTAGCAACATGTTAATTGATACTAGAACCATGCTAACAACATGCTAATTTATGTTAAAAACAAGCTAGAAACATGCTAATTTATACTAGAACCATGCTATATTATGTTAGCAACTGCCTAGCAACCACTCAGAACACCGTAGCAACCGCCAAGCAACACCTTAGCGACTACCTAGCAACACCCTAGCAAATGCCCAGCAACACCTTAGCAACCACTCAGAACAGCCTAGCAACGCCTTAGCAACCACCTAGCAACCACTCAGAACACCTTAGCAACCACCTAGCAACCACTTAGCAACAGCTTAGCAACCACCTAGCAATGCTTTAGCAACCACTCAAAACACCTTAGCAACTGCCTATCAACACCTTAAAAACCGCCTAGCAATGCCTTAGCAACCACCTAGCAATGCCTTAGCAACCACTCAGAACACCTTAGCAACCGCCTAGCAACACCTTAGAAACCACCTTGCAACACCTTAGCAACCACTCAGAACGCCCTATCAACCACCTAGCAAGAAACATTCCAATCCATACTAGAAACATGCTAACATATATGTAGTTATAATTTTCGACTACTTCAAACTTTCAGACTAGGCTTTCTCAAGCCACCATAAAGTTTGTCTATGAACTTTAATTTTCTAGTTACATTTGTAGTCACACTTTTGACCATCCCTTACACCTTTACTTATCCTTAAACCAAGTCCTTAACCTTGTACATGTGATGTAAGTACATTGTATTTATTTTTTGATGAAAGTACGTAGTAATTAAGGCCACCTAATATAAAGTAGGACCATTTTTTTGTTTTTAATTTGAAATTTGCTTTTTGTTTGGTTTGTTCTAAATGACCAAACAGGTCCTTGAATATCAATAAAAGGCTACTTAAACATACGTTTGCTAACCACACAGCTATGTAAGACATCTCATGAGAAGGAATATCATCCATGAATAATATAGACATCTTTTATGATTATTTTATGTTGCTTTCAAATAGACTAGTGAATCCCCATGCATAAAAATTATATTCTACCGAAGAAGAAAAAAATACAGCAACATAAGGTGTATAAATGAAGAGATAGTTTATTTATGGGGGAATTATCTTTTAGCTAGAGATGTGTATTTATTTTTTATTTCCTCATTAAATCGAAATTCAGAGATATCTATGGGATATAAAAAAAAAAAAAAAGATGCTTGTTTTGTATTTGTCCTACAGCAGCAGTGTGTTGGCAACCTGGGGTTTTAAGAATAAGCTGAGTAATGAATTATAAGCATCAAACTATCGAGTGTCCTATAAAGCTCTTGATTGGAATTTATGATCTCAAGTAAAGTTTCCGAGAGGTCAGACTAAGGACAGTTTGGATATTTGATTTTTTTCTAATTATGTCTAAGTGCATTTCACTCTAATGGATGCAACCAGTGCTGACTAAATGCCGTGGGCTTTTTTTTTTTTTTGCGTTTGGAGTCATATTTGTGCCGTTTGTTCATTGTAGAGATGCTGACTAATACCCAAAGCCCTGTGTACTCCACATTCTTACATGCAGTCGAACACTCAAATACACTCCGTTTGTGCAGGGATGCGCACTGGAAAGATTCATCCTTGACTAATATCTGCACTTTTTCTTTCCAAAAATTGAGATTTAAATAAATAAATAAAAAATCAGGGGACCACTTTAGTTTAAGTAACAATTCACACTAACTACTGACTTCTTACCTGCCTATTATTAGGATTTTAACTGTTTATTATTACTTAAGTATGATAATATTTTACAGTACTTCTATAATCTTATACCAAATGCCTAATCCCAACTACTCCCTTACTAACTATTAATAAGCAGCTAATTAGTAGTTAATTAAGCTAGTAATGGTTTGTTAACAGCATAAAATGTACTTTTAAAATAAAGTGGCCAAAACCAGTCATAAAGGTTTGGAAATAATCGAGTAAATGATTTTCATTTTGGTGTAAACTGACTCTTTAACATTATTATTTTTGCTCTCCTTTGCATTTTCTTGAACAAAAAAAAAGATAATTTGAATAATTTAACCTGCTAAATGAACATAAACTGATGTCCATTGTCTTCCATAGTATTTTTTTCTTTCTTTTCTTAATATGGATGTCAATCATGGCTACCGGTTTTGAAACATTCTTCAAAATATCTTCTTTTGGGTTCAATGGAAAAAGAAAAAAGCAACTTATGAATGTTTGGAACTAATTGAGATTGAATAAAGAATGATTAAATATAAAATTTTAAGTGAAATATTCCAGTGTTATTTTGCTCTCCGACTCATTTGCTCTCTTCTGTTGAACCAAAAAAAAGATAATTTGAAGAATGTAATCTGAATGTAATGTAATGTTAACCGATACCCGTTTGACTTCCATAATATTTATTGTCTTTCTTTTCCTAATATAGATGTCATTCATGGCTACTGGTTTCCAACATTCTTCAAAATATCTTCTTTTGGGTCCAACGGAAAAAGAAAAAAGCAACTCATAAATGTTTGGAACTAATTGAGGATGACTAAATGCTGAATAAATGTCAAATTTGGAGTGAACTATCCCAGATTTATAATGCTTTTCGCTGCATTTGCTCTCTTCTTTCGAACCAAAAAAAAAAGATAATTTGAAGAATGTAACCTGATAAATGAATGTAAACCAATACCTATTGACTTTCATATTATTTGTTTTCTTTCTTTTCTCAATATGGATGTCAATCATGACTACCGGTTTCCAACATTCTTCAAATTATCTTCTTTTGGGTCTAACAGAAAAAGATAAAAGCAACTTCTAAATGTTTAGAACTAATTGAGATTGAATAAATGGTAAATAAATGTCAAATTTGAAGGGAACTATCCCAGTGTTATTTTTCTCTATGCCGCATTTGCTCTGTTGAACCAAAAAAAAAAAGATAATTTAAAGAATGTAACCTGATAAAAGAATGTAAACCGATACCCATTGACTTCCATATTATTTATTTTCTTTCTTTTCTCAATAAGGATGTCAATCATGGCTGCCGGTTTCCAACATTCTTCAAAATATCTTATTTTGAGTTCAACAGAAAAAAAAAATTCAGTTTTTTTGGAAGGACATGTATGTAACTGCAAGGTAACTATGCTTTTATATAATGTCTGCCCTATACACAACTCTTTAACTTTTTCAGATTTTATTTGTAATGCGGTAATGTGCACTTTTTGCATCAATTATTGTGAAAAGCGCTAAACAAACTTGAATTAAATAAATGATACGAATGAATTGTTTATGATTAAATGGTAAATAAACGTACATTTTGCAGTGAACTATTCCAGCGTTATTTTACTCTCCGCTGCATTCAGTCTGGGATTTACTGAACAGATGAAACTGTCGTAGTTAAACAAGTATCAGCACAACACGTGGTGGTCTCTCTGAGGGACGCTGCTTGTTCCTCTGCTGAGATTGCATATACTGGTTGCTGTGCTCCTTTTACTAATTGCCGGCTCTTGTCAGTTAATTGTGGATTGTGGTGTTTGAAGTGTCTGATGTATTGGGCCTGTGATGTGGACGAGTGTTCACAGGCCAGTGCTTCACTCATTAATAACACGAGGGGTGAGCGAACAGGGCCCGCCATGTTTTAATCATAGAGAGAGTAAAAGTTTGACTGCGTTATTGTCGGCTGAGCTTGTTTGCTTTTGGGGGGGGGGGCTGTTTTGATCTTTTCTGTCATTCACTCACCCCTAGATCCCTGCGCATCTGAGAAAATGCTTTGAGATTTCAGAGGGCTGTGTGTTCGTTGTGGATATTGAGTTTGGAATATTTCAACTATATTTAATGTTTAATTGGAGGCTATTATGTAGTTAGACAAAACTGAAACCATATGACTTTTTTAAAATTATTTAATTAAATGTTTTTCGCAAAATTTTAACTAAAAGGCATAGAGTGGAGGAAGTATGATGTCAATTTGAATGCAAAAACCCGGAAGTTAGCATTTTAGCAGTTCCAGTTTCCTCGTCCCAAAGTCAATGGGTTTTTTGAATAGGATTTTTGCTAAGTCGCTAAAATAAGAATCGTGGCTACGACAAACTCAAGATACTTTTACGTTTTATTCAACGACATAAAACACATCAGATACATCATACTCTTGATTTTATTTTTAATCAGTTACAATTCTTTAAAAAGACGGTTGCTATTAATTTGCTAAATGTCTGGTTCTCTGTTCTGTTCCAGTATTCCTGTGTTTGTGTCATGTGACTTCCCAATGTGTTCCATGTGTCTCGTTTGTGATCATGTGCTCTTTGCTCTGTTTTCCCGCCACTAGTCAGTTTCATGAGTTACACTTGTCTTGGTGAGCAAGACAATTGCTCAAATTAACAATCTTGGACTATAGCTGCGTCCCAAATGGCACACTATACACTATGCACTTATGCGATATTTACTTATACACTTACACACTCAACAGCATAGTTTATGTATGTAGTATCAACCCAAATGGAACACTAATGGTTTTTTTACTAAGCGGAAATTCAAACCGTTTCACTGATGATGTCTAACGGTTGCCAAATTAGTGAAATAAATGACCAAACTACCAAATAATATCTGCCATGAATATAACTGCATTCACCATCGGGAGGCAGTATACTCCCTCTCGTAGGAGAATTTTGCTTTCACAATCCAAAATAAATAAAGTAATCCAACATGTGCGCCCAATAGCTCCTCCCCTTCCGCTACGTGAGCAAAGCTGAGACTGTTGAGTGCGTGAAGTGTCTATCATTACACACTTTATTTTACTGGCTGAAAGAGTGCATCATCCGGGTGATTAAAGCGCACTTATTATTTTTAGAGTTTTACACTATTTATACTACAAAATGGCGTAGAATAGTGCATAAGTATGTGATTTGGGACGCACCTTATGATTATTAAATGCTTTACAAGATTATTCATACTTAGCTAATGCTAGTAAATACATAATTATTCTACCATTATTCTACAGTGTTATTATTGATCAATTGATAAAAAAATATAAAAAACTCAGTTTTATTTTATTTTTTACTCAACTAAAATAAAAGCTAGATAAAAATAAAAATTAATAGAACTTGCCTACATGTGTGTGTGTGTGTGTGTGTGTTTTAGTAGAGAACATATTTCATATTTAAGAAAATTTCATTACTATAATTTATATCCAACTAGATTTATGCCATAATTTATTTTTAACCATAAAACTCTTCAGTGCACTTGAAAAACTGTGCTGTTAGCCTTATTTAGTTTGGTTGAATCACACTGGAGTTCGTTTTCCCTCTTGGTGTGGTTCGTTTGGGCAGTTGTGAATGTAGCAATGCGCACCAAAAAAGCACACCGAGACCTCCTTGAAGAGGTGGTCACTTTCAAATGAACCCTGGAGTGGTTTGTTTGTGTTGAGAACATGATCAGAACTAGAACAGACCAAACCTCAAAAGTATTGTGTTTTTTTGGACTAATCCAGCTGCCGTAGTTCGATCCCATCTTATAGGTTGTGGAGGAAAAATATTTGTTGACAGTGCTCTACCAACAATTTTAAACAGAGAGAGACAGAGGGGAAAAATATTACCTGATGGATTGTTGGTAATATTTTCAGAAGATGACCATGTCACTGTTTAGCAAAATGAATTCACGCCTCCTCCTGAAGTGACTTGCGATGCGCTTTCGTTGTTTGCAATGCATTAAAACATTGTTTTCCAACCACAGCCACGCTTCATTTATGAAATGTATACTTTGTCTAAATTGATGTATACAAACTATATAGTATACTATGACCAGGCATACAACCAGCCAGCACAGTTGTCCTTCCATAGTAAAAAGACATTTTGTGTCTGCCGGTTTGTTTACTTACGAGAGTTCAATTAGCATTTTCCTGCACGTTAATTCTGACCAAACAAAAAGTTTAGGAAATACGATCAATAACATTTGGCCAATGAGTGATGTGGATTTTGTCACATGACTGCATTTTGGTTCTTATCAACTGGTTCAGACCAAAGCAATCAGTGTGGTGTGAAAATGACCCAAAACAGCAGAAAAATGCTACAATGTATCATTTGTTGCCCTTGGTCCGTACCAAATGAACCGACCCACAGACGTAAAAGCACCATAAATAATGAGCCTGTGTGAAAACAAAATTGAAATGGCTGAATATGTAATTCTTTCAGAGTACTTTTAATTATTATATATGCATTTACACTGTGTCAAATTATAAAAACAAGAGAAATACTAAGACGGAAGTAATCATCAATAGTCTATGTAGATTTTTTACTACTTCATTTTATTTTTTTTATTTTTTTTGCACTTCCTCTTTCTCTTCCTCTATCTCATTCTCCTAGTCCCTGAGAGCGTTTTTTTAATTAAAGGTCTTTGTGTGTGTTCGTGTGTATGCATGTGTGTGTGTGTGTGTGTGTGTGTGGTTCAGTACAAAATCAGATCTGCTCTGTGAACCAGGGTTATGGCGTCAGTAATTACCCTGCTCATTATCGTGAGGGGGAAGCAGACAGGCCTCCTCACACTCGGGGCCCCTGCGGACCACGGGGCCACAGCTCTGTTTCTGCTGGAAGTAAAGAAGGTTAAAGGATCTTCTGTGGCCCTGGAGAGCAGGAGGTGGGTGTCTGGAAAGGCACAGCGCACCATTATACTTGATTAGTTGACGTTATGAGATGCTTTATGAGAAATGATTGCCGTGACTCACTGAGGTCGAGTCGAGCGTCGGCCTGGCCTTTATCAGCACAGAACACACACACACACACACACACACACACTCATGCCAACAAACAGTAGACTGAAAGTCCATTTAGAAAGCTATGAGCAAAGGTTGGTGTTTTTTCTAACCTATTTGAGCAAAACCTAGCATTGCTTGTTTTGTGGTACAGGCCACAGAGGTCAATTCAACATTTTTTAAGTGTGGGCTGTGGAGGTGCAGGCACCTGAACGGCTGAAAAGCTTTTTTTGCTTTTTTTTTTTTTTTCAGGCTCTGAAGCTGAGGCTAAAATTAGCTTCTTGAGCACAGCTGAAAATGGGAGGTCAATTGAGAAAATATGCTGGTAATAATTAGGTGGCGCTGAAGGGTTTTTTCTTCATTAAATTGTATGATATAAAATATAAATGCTTTAAAAATATATACAAATTTTAAAAAGGTAGTATCGCAATAAACATTCTATACTATTATAATACATATTACTTGCATACAAGCTTAATTTGTTCATATTTTGACATTGTATTTGTACGTATTCAAGAGTCTTCTGTATCATGATCATGATCCATATAAAATCATTCTGCAGTTTTTTTTTTTTTACTGGTGAATGAAAAAAAAAGATTATTGGATTGCGTTTTGTTTAGATTACGTTGTAGACATGCCTTATGAGAAGTATGTACATTTATATGTGTTATTATTTGATTTCTTACTTATTAGGACTCCATGATATATCGTTTCAGCATCGATATCACAATGTAAACGTCTTCAGTAATCACATCGCAAGATATGCTATGTTGATGCTGGATTATAATTCATAATTTGCATGCATTTTTGCGACCGGTGACTGTATGAGGATTTTAAAAGCATTCAGGCATAAGAAATTGTACCAATTGTAACCTAAATATCAATAATTTCATTGAATTATTTATACAACAAAGACTATGAAGTATTATTTTTGCATTTGATTATTCAGTTACTGTATTTGAATACTGTTAGGCTTGGAAACGATAAATAATGATTTATTTCATTTATATATTTTTCTTCATTGTGTATTTCTATGCTTGTAGAGGTTGTTAATTAGGTTTTATGCAGATGCACCTACATAATTATCTCAATCAATCTAAAATGCTAAATTCTTTCCAAATTGAATTATATATTTCACATTATTCATGTCGCAATATAAAATCACAAAATAGCAAAATATAGCAATGTTAGATTTTTCCAACAGAGTGCAGCCCTATTCAGAATGTTGCACTTAATGTTTCTTGCCATTTCTATATAAAGTGCTCAGCATATATGAGTACACCCTTCAAAAATCTCTCTTTTAAATGAATGTTTTCTATAGGATGCTTTACAGTATTATATTTGTGCAAATACATTAGATTAGTCAGTACTAAAGCCAAAGCTGAAGCTAATATAAGAAAATAACTTACAATAACAAATTATCCCAGATGTATATGTTATGGAAAAATATGAAATTAAAAAAATAAAAAACAGGAAAAATCAAGAGGAGCAAAATAATATATACAATTTTGTTGAAATTGTGTAATTTTCAATATTTTGCATGAATTTAAATGAATTTAAATTTAAATTATCTTTCTATTTCTAAAGATGTTCAGTGACTAAAATATTAGGTTTGGTTTAATTTGGTTTTGGTTTTGGTTTAAGGTGACTCAAACCTAACTAAAATATAAGGTGACTAAAATATAAGGTTTGAGTCACCTTAACGTTTTGGGTTTTACTGTCTGTCTGTCTATCTATCTACTTCCTTGGTGAATGCTAATTATGGACCTTGTTTATTTACCAAATAAATAAAATATATATTAATAATTGAAAGTGGCAGTTCTACATATACTAATTTTCCCTTTTTTTTGTACAGTTGAAGTCAAAATGGTTAGCCTTGTGAATATTTTTTTCAATACATTTCTCAAATAGTGTCTTAAAAAATATTTATACTTCTCAAATGATGTTTAACAGTGCAACTTTTTTTTACAGTATTTCCTACAATTTCCTACAAATGGTCAGGGTGATAGTGAGGGTCCAAATGCAGTTTATTAACTCTGAGTAAGGCAGGCAATGGTCAAAGCAGGAGCAAACAGAAGCATGAGGGTAATCCAAAAGCATAGTCGTGTTAACAGACAAAATGGTCAATACAGGTGGCAAAACAGCATTAACAATAGACAAGGTAAGAGTCAAAAGCACGGCAAGACTAGACAAGGGAACGCTTGGAAATGTTACAGAAAACAAGACTCAGCAATGTGTGTGAGAATGTGAGGTTTTTATGAATGCGTAATTACCCTAACTTGCCTAATTAACCTAGTTAAGCCTTTATATGTCACTTTAAGATGAATACCAGTATCTTGAAAAATATCTAGTAAAATATTATGTACTGGCAAAGAATAAAGAAATCAGCTATTTGAAATGAGTTATTAAAACTATTGTTTAGAAATGTGTTGAAAAAATTTTCTTCCCATTAAATAGAAATTGGGGGAAAATATACAGGGTGGCTAATAATTCAGGGGGCCTAAAAATTCTGATGTCAATTGCATATATTTAGATTTTTTTGTGGCAGTCCTGCATGTATATCATGTTTATGCAGCAGCTTTGCTTGCACTTCCTTGGTGAATGTTATTGACCCTGATTCCTTGCCTAAAGAAAAACTATTCTTTATTCAAAACCTATATAATTGAATGTGGCAATTCTACACATACTCATATCTTGTTTATTATCTACCTGATTGTTACTTTGGTTTGCTTGTTAATTTGCGTGTTAATTTTACGCCCTGTTTTTGCTCCACTGGAGGCCTATACCTCTAATCCAATCATACAAAGCGTGAAAAAGGTAGATTTATGAGCTTACCTTTTGGCCCGCAACAGCTGGCGTGTGTGGGTCTACTGTATATCGGTGTTTGTGTGTTTGGGCTCTGCATGTCAGGCCTTATTTGGAGAGCAGAGGTCTGGGTGTGGGTGAGTTTCTCCAGCAGCAGCGACCTCTTCTCTTCTTTTCTCTTCTCTCTCTCGTCTCGTCTGGTCTCGTCTCTTTGCTGATTTGATTAGTTCTCTGTCTCCCTGCGCCTGTAATTGCATTTGCCTGTTGCTGTGTGTTTAAGAATAGCCTCGGTCCCTGCAGCCTCCCCTCCTGATTTCCCTGCTGCCTCGCCGAGCTCACCATAACAACACTCACTGACTCTGCATTTCTGTCCGCTATCAATATACATGCTTTTATTAATGTTTGTTTATGTTTACTGTATATACAGTTGAAGTCAAAATTATAAGCCTTTTTTATATTTTATGTTTCCCAAATTATGTTTAACAGAGCAGGGAATTTTTTTACAGTATTTCCAATAATATTTTTTCTTTTGGAAAAAAAAATTATTTGTTATATTTCTAATAAAATAAAAGCAGTTTTTTATTTGTTTTAAAACCATTTTAGGGTCAATATTATTAGCCCCTTTAAGCTATATTTGTTTTTGATTGTCTACAGATCAAACCATCATTATACAATGGCTAATTACCTTACAGTAACCTGCCCAATTTAACCTAGTTAAGCCTTTAAGCAGCATTTTAAGCTGAATAATATACTGTAAAACCCAACAGCCAACTTTATCAAATGAAATGTAGTTAACCCCAAAATTATGTTAATTCTACTCATTTGAAAGGAGTTTTGAACTCAGTGTTGAAGATAATGATTTGATTAAATACCTTATTACTTCAACTTAAATGGAGTAAATTCACAGTACTCATATAGATTTTTTTTTTTTTTTTTTTACTCAAATGGTTTGTAGCAACCGGGTTCCTCAAACGGTTTGAGTTGTCTTAACTTATTAGGTTTTACAGTACTCAGTTGGTTTGAGTTCTCTTCATTTATTGGGTTTTATTGTGCTTAGATTGCTTCATTTACTCAAATGGATTAAGTTCACAGTACTCATAACATAAGGAGTAGTTTTTAAATTTAGATGGTTAATTGCAATGGGTTTCCTCAAATGGTTTGAGTCACCTTTACGTTTTGGATTTTACAGTGTAGTATCTTGAAAAATATTTAGTAAAATATTATGTACTGTCATCTAAAACTATTTTGTTTAGAAATGTGTTGAAAAAAATAGATATACGGGGGGGGGGGGGGGGCTAATAATTCTGACTTGAACTGTATATTCAGCCCTAGGGGTATAAATAATTTTAGGCTTGACTGTAGTCGAAAATGTTTCTATATTATAGTATATATTATACAGCATGGAGTAGTTGAGTAATTGTTTTTTGTTTAGTTCTTTTCAGTTTTGAATTAGATATTTTATATTTTAATTGTAACTGTTGTTAGTTTTTTTAATTTTATCATTTTTTGATCAGTTTTACGTCATGTTTATTCGTTTCATACATTATGCATCATACATTTTGTATATAAAATTAATCTAAATAAAAATTAAACCCATTTTCTTGGCAGCAAGCTAATATAAGCTAATGGGTTTTTTTTGTGTTAGACTTTTTTTTTTTTTTGCCTGCAACGAATACCGATGTCAACACTGAAAATGTTGTATTTCAATTTAAACATAACAAGAATGATACTAAGAATCATTTAAGTTTCATTCATTCATTTTCTTTTCGGCTAGTCCCTTTATTAATCTGGGGTCACCACAGTGGAATGAACCGCCAACTTATTCAGCATATGTTTTTACGCAGCGGATGCCCTTCCAGCCACAACCCATCCCTGGGAAACATCCACACACACACACTCATACACTAGCATACCCAATTCACCATGTCTTTGTACTGTGGGGGAAACCGAAGCACCCGAAGGAAACCCATGCGAACACGGGAAGAACATGCAAACTCCATACAGAAATGCCCACTGACCGAGGCCAAGGCTCAAACCAGTGACCTTCTTGCTGTGAGGCGAACGTGCTACTCACTGTGCCATCGCATCGCCCTATTTAAGTTTTAAGAATTAAAAAATGTATATTAAAAATCTAAATAAACCATGACAAAGAGAAAAATGTGCTTGTAAATTACCAGTCATTAGCAGATTCCTTATGGATTTATAGAAGGACATTATTAAAATATTTAACATATAACATAAAATAACTATATATGAAATATTATATGTACAGTCTGTACACAATCTGCCAATATGTACAAAAGAGAGTTTTCATAATAAAAATATGCTAAAATATTTGTAATTATTCTATAAAAGTGATAATAAATAAAGGTTATTTAATATGTATGTTCATATACAGTTTGTCATAAGTTCACATTGTAAAACATGCAGAATTTAAAAAAAAATGTAATAATCACCAAATGAAAGATTGATATACAATCAGTATTTAATTTTTTTATAAAATATCATCACATTAAATACTGATTGAAGTACTTGTGTATGTTCTAGAATTAATGTAATAACAGTATAAGCCTATTTTTTGTTTCTAAATCCAACAGTACACTTTGCTAGGAGGAGGGCTATTTTTGCCTGTACAAGGCGCCCACAAATCTATACATGTGACCCCATTTTTGTCACCCCTTCCATTACGTCATGTTTCTAAACAGCCTTATCATCTTTACGGCAAGTTCAAGGCCCGTCCCACCGATGACATGAAGTGTTCTAGTGTTTTATATCAGTGCAGCACAGCGGCCCTTTAACAGCCACACATCCCTGCCATCTTTTACAGGAGCCCGGTCTGGATAAATCATTAAGTACGAGCTGTCCTCTAATCGCTAAATTACACAGGGAAGGCGGGCGTTCAGCGGAGAACAGCATATCCCCTGCCAAAACCGTCACGAGCTGCTGTTAGATGCTTATAAATTGTAGTGAGCAGATGGGTCAAGGTTTTGATTTGGTCATGACCCATGCTAATAAATCTATATGATATAGGCTTAGGAAAGCTCGTGCAGACTTTTTTTTTTTTTTTAGCTGGCAAGTTTTTTTTAAGTAAAAAAATTGCTTTAGTTGTATGGATTTCGTTTCAGTTCTTAATGAAGCTGCAGTCCACAATGGAAAACGTATAGTTAAAAAATTTATTTCCATTTTAATTCAATTTTCAATTTCAAAAATACACATTGATAATGTCAGAATAAAAATACAGTTTATACTTGACCTTTGACTGCCCATCCTACCAAATGTGGTTAGTACCAAAAAATCAAACAAACATAATCCTGTTGCACTACTACCCTTAAGATAGGTTTTATTGTTAAAAAAAAGAAAACGTCAAATGAGAATCTGAAATTTTTAATGGCATCCTTCAAAAAATAATTTAGTATTATTAAATTATTGATATAT
>CAIGQZ010032312.1:16927918-16942259 GCA_903798205.1 Danio tinwini
ATTATTATTATTATTATTATTATTATTATTATTATTATTATTATTATGGGGTTTAAATTGGATCCCTAATTAGACTGCAGTTTGGAAAGAAAAACTGTTGTAGTAAAAATGTAATTTACAGTTAAAATTTTTTTTTGTTTTTTTTTTATTAAAAGCAATAAACTCCAAAACCAACATTAATAATGTTGTATAAAAAAATATTGTTTAAGTGAAAATGTATAATGTATATAATGTATTTTAGGAATGTATAGAAATGTATAATGTATAGAAAACTTTGAAATATGAAATACTACATGATAAATTCTGTTTGGATTTGGTTGTGACCCGTGCTAATAAATCCATTTGATATAAAGTGACAAAAGCTTATACAGACACAATTTTTTTCTGGCTCCCAGAGTCCCACTGCAGTTTGAGCATCCCTGGAGTCTCTGCAGGCTTTGGGGATTGAGAAGAAAACTGGACAAAAGAGGGAGAATCAGTAAATCAATACGTTTTGCACCGCTAAGCTGCACGAGCGAGCGCACATGCGAAAGCGCACAGGAAAGAGTTGCACTCGCCAAAAGACGTTTTATTGTTTTAGAGGGTGTGTGGGATTTTCTCTCTTTCTATTACCGGTTTTGGATCATTAAGCTATTGATTTTTGTTTGGCCGTGTAAGTGGTTTGCCAGGTCCCTGCAGGGAGAGCCGGGCTGGACTTTTTCTGCTTGTGACAGACAGTCCAATCCTCCCCCGGGGGCCAGGCGACGCTCCGGGCCTGAAGAGAACCAGAAAAATCCTAGAGACAGAGAGAGAAACAGCTCAACTCTGCTATATGTGTTCATTATGCTTCTGTTTTTATATAGCGTTTGACACACTTTTGTACAGATTATATTATGATGATCACAAGATTGTCTAATCTGTATGCTCTTTTTTTCATTATTATCTGTCAGTTTAAAGGGATAGTTCACCCTAAATTAAAAATTCTGTTAATAAGTACATTGTAAAAGAAGATCTGTTAATAAACAGTTTCTGTATTTTGTGATTCACAAGTATTTTTCATTTATTTATGGTTGTGACTTGCATTATGGGATGAGCCCCATCACAGCAGAGCATGTAACGCAGTTACTTGAAGCTGAAACCGTTAAACAATTTAATGGCAGCCCATAGTCCTGATCTTAACCTAATTACAAATCTCTGCATAATCCTTGGCAACAAAGTTAAGACTAAAAAACCCACTGCAGTTAGCTTTGTGGAGAGCATACAACATAATTCCCTGTAAGAAAACTGTGGAGAATTATTTTCCTCTCTAAAGAATTGACGTTTGAAATAATATAATATATTAGAAATAATACATAGAAATAAGACCATGTACTGGCAGTTTATTACAAGGTTTTTTGTACCGTAATATACAACACCAACTCAGGCAATATAGCACTTTAAACTAATAAAATGTTAGTGAAAGTCACTTTTTTCAAACTTCTCAAGGTTAAAAGTTGTTGGAAGAAGGATCAAGGTCTAATAATGCAATTCAAAAGCATTTAAAAATTAGGGAAAATTAAAAAAATAAAAACACAAATCACAAAATACGGAATAAAATGTTAATTTGTGGATTTTTTTTACAGTGTACTCACCCTCATGTCAATCCAAGAACTTTGTCTTATCTGCAGAGCACAAATTAAGATATTTTTTTATGAAATCTGAAAAAAAAATGCCTTAAAAGCACATCAAACTTACTTTTCTTATTATGAATACGTTCCATGTTGTGAGTGTGTAACTCTACCTTTCAGGGACATGCAGAGACCTTTTAAGGGGCAGGGGCTCTAATGGACTTTTTATTAAATAAAAGTAATAATTGTACTTTAATAAATAAAATATATTATAATGAGATTATTAAGGAGATTTCATCCTAAATTCACCATATACCCACCCTTAAAAAGATAGTTCATTCAAAACTGAAAATTCTGTCATCATTTACTCACCTTTTACTTGTTCCAAACCCATTTGACTTTTTATTCTTCTGTTGAACACAAAGTAATATTTTGAAGAAATCGGGAAACCTGTAACCATTGACTGTCATGGTGTTTATTTTTCCGACTCTAGAAGTCAATGATTTCAAGTTTATAGCTTTCTTTAAAAGATATATTTTAATCTTTTATTTGTTAGTGTTCAACAAAATAAGGAAACAAAGAAATGGAACCACTTTAGGGTGTTCATTTAAATGTTTGGGTGAACTATCCCTTTTCAATCTATTATTTTTGTTTGAGTGTTTTTTTCTGTTGAACAAAATAAAATATTTTGAAGAATATAGGACACACTCATAGCCACTGACTTCCATAGCTAGCCTATAACTTATTACATGGTTGTTAGTCAGGAGGATGTCAGCAAGACAAAATAACCTATTTGCTTTTGAACTTTTGGATAAATAGCTGACGTTAAATCTGAGCCTCATGTAATCTTTTGTTAACCTTTACTCACCTCCACACAATATAGATGAATGACGGGTGAATTTACATCGGCGGTCCTATCGATCATATCGTGCTGCCGTAACAGTGGTCAGCTAGTAATATATGTTTTACACACACTTCGTCTGCAGTGTGTGTATGGGTCAGACTAAATATATGGCCCAGATGCAGTCTGTGTGCAATGCGGATGCAGGAGTTGCATAGGCGCTGATAGGCGTTTCTCCACTGTTGACACCTTACTTTTAAGGCGAGAGTAACACTGTAAATAGAGTCTTTATTAGAGCATGTGGCTTTTTTTTTTCAAATTGTCGGTTCGAGGCTCGCTTGGAGCGGCTAGACTAAAACCAAGATATACTTTAACATTTCGTTTTTTTATTGTTTGACAGGGAAAGCGGTCCTTAAATAGAACACGCATTAACTTATACATATATAATATTATTATTAGCATTTAAAAAATATTTATTATCCCCAGGAAAAAAGGGCACTTTCTCTCCAGGAGAAAAAAGGGCAGGGGCTCAAGCACCCAACGCCCCCACCTCTGCACGTGCCTGCTCTGAGTTCATATTAATAATTCCATCTAATCCCATCTAAACCATTATAATTTGTGTTCCAAAGACATTTAAAATATCTACAAGCAAAAAATGTCAAAATTGCACACCTCTAATTTAATCTAAAACATCTTAATTTGTGTTCCAAAGACATTTAAGTCATCCATGATCAAAATCGTCAAATCACAGACCCTTAATTTCATTTTAAATATTTTAATTTGTGTTGCAAAGACATTAAGATCATCCATGATCAAAAATTGTCAAATCACAGACCCCTAATTTCACCTAAATTATCTTAATTTATGCTCCAAAAAATTAAAATCCTCCACAATCAAAAATAGTCAAAATCTTACAAAATTTCTAAAAAAATGTCATCCAAAACATCTTAATTTGTGTTTCAAACAACACAAACATCTAAAACATTTTAAATTCTGTTTCAAAGACATTTAAATCATCCACAAACAAAAAATGTAAAACCTAAGTTAATCTAAAGCACCCTAATTTGTGTTCCCAAGACGTTGAAATCATCCATGATAAAAAAAAAACGTAAAACTGAACAACCTTAATTTAATCTAAAACATTTTAATTTGTGTTCAGAAAGACATTTAAATCATCCACAATGAAAAATAGTCAAAATGCAAACTAATTTCATTTAAAATATAGTCATTTTGTAATAAAATGTTTATATAAGTTTTGTCAGATATTGCTACAAGAAAAACACAGCAAACAAAAATAATCCTCTAAAAAAATCTGGCGAGTGGAATCTGCACCTACATACTTTATCTGCATGTCAAATTTATTCAGCAAAAAAAATATTCACAGAATTAAAATTTTACTTTTGAACATGAGAAATCTGGACTTTGTTGACCTTATAGCTGGCTGTGGGCCTTTTTGTTTGGGGGGGGGGGGTAGTTTTGTAACACACTTGCATGTCATATTCTGGAGTGTACATAACTTTTTTTTGGCCCGATTTTCAAAGGAGTGCCCAGAAATGACTATTCAGAGCACAACCATCCTGTCCCATTTTCACAATGTTTTGAAATATATGTATATATATGTTTATATATTTGCAAACATGAACTTGTACCTTAAATATGTGATTTGCATGTACAGTATGGCTTTAGCTCGGATTTTAGAGCCTTATCATACAGCTGGCGCAGTAAGGCACAAGACGTGTTTTGCACGAATTGTTGCTATTTTCAGACCTGTGCTACCCTAATTTTCATGTTTTGTGCCATGTTGTTTAAATAACAAATCCGTTTGTGCTACTTTTTGGACTTATGGGTGTGCTGGTCTATAAAGGAGTTGTGTTAAGGCGCATTGTTGGTGCGTTGCTATTTTGAGAAACTGAAATGGACCACGTCATTGACCAAGTAAAAGCTGGTCTAAAGTCTAGCGCAGAGCGCGTTAGTTATGTGTCTATGCAGGTTTAAGCACTTAATACACACAGGATGTACAGCAATACACAAATATCTTTACAAAAAAATAAAGGATTAAAATGTTACAAAAATTATTAGTTACTACATAGATATAAAAACACTACCTCCATGTCTTATTCATGTCCGGGGGGCTTTTTTTCAGTTTATTCTTGACAATTTACATTTTTATTATAATGTTATTATTAGTAGTAGTATAAATAATAATATTTTAATAGTAATTATATTTGATTTAATAAAAACATGTTTAGATTTGTCCATCTGTTGGGTTTTGGAGACAAATGCATCACCATAAGAATAGGACATGTGTTTGGATATAACTTTTGACCTGACTTCGGTAGTATTAGTTAGTTAGTTTGCTGAAAATTAGAACTGAATTTAGAAATAGTTTTCAAACAAATCTTTCAAACAAAATTAAATATGTAGGCTAATGGATGTCTTCAGTGGAGTGCGTACAACAATCTTATCCTTATCCTTATTCACAAAATTAAAGAGTAAAGAGGAAGTAAAGAGGCCGAATAGAGGAGGCTCGTTCTTTATCCTCACACAGATGGTCTGTTAAACACTGTTTTCTCGCTAGTCAAGCATTCAGTTTTTCCTCTCACAAAGGCCGCCAAGTAAATAGCAAATGCACCATGCACCATCGCAACTGACTCTTAAAAGAAATGGGGGATGAGACTGGTTTAATGCATGTTATGCTCAAAACACTTGCATAACTAATTAAGAAAATAAGCACAACCCTGTTAGACCATGCAGGTGCAAACCATATTTTTCCATCCTTAAAATAGCAAAATTCTGACACGCCCTTAATGCTTTTGCATCATGCGCTTTAGACTTTGCACCTAGATCGTTAAAATAGAGCCCTTTAAGTCAAAGCCTACTAGCACAAAACAACTTACAAAACAAGTAACTTTATATAAACAAAGCAAGCGTGATATTAAACTGTACATCAAAATTCCTGCAAAATTCCTGATTTTGCAGTTTCCAATTCTCTAGCGATGTATCAGGTCCAAATATATATATAATTTTATTTATTTATTTTTTTTATTGTTTAATGCACCTGTTTAGTAGTAATGTGCACCTCTGGTTATATTGTTGTCTTTTGCATTGAAGTATTCAATGAAAATTGTATCCTGATAAAATAGTAGTGTATTAAAGTAGTTTAATTTTATGAGTAAGACTAGTTATTATTACATTATGACATATTGTATGACGTTTGAAATGGTATTAATTGGTAAAGATTTTAAGCACAATCTTGCTGATGCTGATCTTGTTTGTGCGACCAAAAAAATGACTGTGAAAAAGAAACTGTTATGGTACTTTTCGTCTTGAGTTGTTCCTTAAATCATTTTTACATAATCTTAATGTAATGTGTGATAGATTTGTCTTGTTCATGTTTCATAAACTGAAGCCTTTACCCTCTATCCGAGAGTTCATTTTGAGCTAACATCTTTGGGACTGCTTAGATTGTGCTTTGAAAGTCATTAAAGACCTGCTTTTTCATGGCATGGGTCCATAGCATTCATTATTCATAATTTGTTTGGTACATTCAGTGCAAATTATTTTTATCTTACCTCCAAGCACAGTGTAATGTTCAAACATCACTTTTAGACTTTTTGTTGCCAGGCCAACAGTAATCAGAAAGAACTTTCTGGAACGTTCTCCAATTTTAAAAGCAAGAGTTCAGCAACTGTTTGGAGATATAAAATTCTTGTCCTGACAATAAAAAATGCAGCTTTGAGATATGATAGAAATGTTCGATTATAATCACAGTAGTACTGTGTAGTACTCAAGGATGTTGAGTGAATGCTTGACTAGAAGCACATGAGCTTTACATGTGCAATAACATTTTTTAGAACATTCACATCCAAAACATGTGTGATTGTGTGCTAAATATATTCAGAGAATTCAATCTTCATAAATAGTTTAGTACATTTGGTACAAAAAAAAAATTATTATACCTCCAAGCACAGTGTTACGTTCAAACATCACTTCAGACCTCTCCAGAACTTTCTCCAATTTTAAAAGCCATAGATTCCGCCACTGTTCAGTACGCAACTTTAGCTCTTTTTTGAATTATTTTTGTTCTGACTATAAAAATGCAGCTTTGAAATATAAATGATAAGGGAACTATCCTTGATAAGAACCAGTGTTGGGTTACGTACAGTATTAATATTACTTTTCTAAGTAACCAGTAAAGTAACGCATTACTTAAAAAAAAAAAAAAAAAGAAGTAATAATATTGAAGTTACTTTCTTGAAAATGTAACACAAGTTACTTTTATTAGGTTAATTAATTAGCTTTTAAAAAATTAATTTCAGAATTAAAATTAAAGTACAGTGAATCACGCAGTCAATGAGAGAATGTGTTCATTATTTTGTACGCAAACATAGCTAACATATTGCTTTAAACTTTCAATCTGTGTATATGGCATGTATAGCTCTGGGGTCAGGAAGTTTTAATCCTAAAATATTTTTTTACGTGTTTTTTTTAAAGGTAGGTGTAGGTTTTACAGTGTTATACGTTGTTAATTGCAAAGCTCCTCTACTAAAAAAGGAAAGAAAAAACAAGTTCTGAAAGTAACACAAAAGTAATGTTACGCACTACTTAACATAAAAAAGTAACGTAACTAGTTACTTGTTTGCGTAGTGACTCAACATTGTAATGCATTACTTTCTAATGTAACCTTCCCCAACACTGACAAGCACCACATAAACTTTACATGTGCAATAACATGCAATATATTTAAAAAAAAATTAACATTTTCATCCAAAACCTGTGTGATAATAGGCTAAATATATTCATAATATTCAATCTTCATAAACTGTTTGGTACATTCAGTACAAATTATTTTTATCATATCTCCAAACGCAGTTTAATGTTAATTAGCATTTTTAGATTTTGTTAACAGGCCAACAATCATCAGGAAGAACTCTCCAGAACATTCTACAATTTTCAAAACCAGAGATTCTGCCACTGTTTAGTACAAAACTTGAGCCTTTTTTAGCTATAATATCTTTGTCCTGACAATATAAACACAGTTTATTCATTAATTCATTTTCCTTTAGCTTAGTCCCTTTATTCATCTGGGGTCGCCACAGAGGATTGAACCGCCAACTTATCCAGCATGTGTTTTACACAGCGGATGCCCTTCCAGCTGCAACCCAGTAGTCTACTGGGAAACATTTATACACTCGTTCACACACGTACACTAATCACAATTTAGTTTATTTAATTCACCTATAGCACGTCTTTGGACTGTGGGTGAAACCGGATCACCTGGAGGAGACCCATGACAACAGAGGGAGAACATGCAAACGCCACACAGAAATGCCAACTGACCCAGTCGGGACTCATAAGCACAGTTTTAATATAGAAATTATTATCATAGTAGTATAGTACTCTATATTATCATAGTACTTATTTATTATCATAGCAGTATAGTACTTATAAAGGAAACTATCCTTTATAAGAAACACATGATTACATCTGCAATAACATATTAAAATCATGTGAAACATAAAAAACATTTTCTTCCAAAACCTGTTATCATGTGCCAAATATATTCAATCTTCATAAATAGCTTGGTACATTCAGTACAAATTGTTTTTATCATACCTCCAAGCACAGTTTAATGTTCATCATCATTTTTAGATTTTGTTACCAGGCCAGCAATCATCAGGAAGAACTCTGTGGAACATTCTCCAATTTTTTTTGCCACCGTTCAGTACACAATTTTAGCCCTCCATTGTATGTTAATAATGTCCTGATAATAAAAAATCCAGCTTTTGGAGATTTCCGCCCCAACTCTAATGCAGGGGAGACTCTGTGTTCTGACCTGGGCCTTCATTACAAATGCACGGACACAATTTGAGTGAAATTTTTTTGCATTAATAATGAAAGCGCCGTCCCTGCTGCACGAGGGTTGGGGCTGGAGCTCTTGGCCGCCTTCCCGACTGCGCACAGGGTGTCTACAAATGAAAGGGAGTAAATTAAGGAGAAAGAGGAGCTCCCGCGCTTTTACGCCCCGTGGGGAGAGAACACTATTTCATTTCTCTTCAAAGCACCGAAATATGAAGCAGTGTTTCCTTTCAGCCGTCACCATCCCTCTCTTTCTCTTTCTTTCCCATTCTTTCTCTCTCATCGCCCCGCCCTCGTGGCTTAAATTATTAAAGATTTTAATCATTGTTCTGAAAAGCTACAGACGAGGATGGCAGGGGCGCAGGGAGGTTCGGGTGGTGGTGTTCGAGGGAGTGGCAGGGGGTTTGTGGAGGCGGGAACGATTATGTTTGAGAAAGTGCTTGAAGTGACTGCTGCTCTTTGCTGTCCTTGCCACTCTGAGGGTGAATGTTTTTTTTAACTCCTTATTTCTTTCATTTGAATATGTGTGCGCGAGAGTCTCCAGTGCAGCTTATTCTGGCCATGAACCACCAAATTAAGCAGAAAGCCTATAGAGCATGTAAAAGGGCAGTTTTAGGGAAGTTTGTGTGTGTAAGAGAGGGAGGGGGGTTAATTAATACTTATATTCAGCGAAAATGCTTTAAACTGATCAGAAGTGACTGTAAAGATTTGTTTTAAATGCACAGACTTTCCTATTTCAAATAAATGCTCTTTATTTGTACTTTCTGTTTCTGTTTGTACACTACAGCTCAGTTTTTTATTTCGTTGAAATCCTAGAGGTTCTCAGTTTTTACTTCAATGTGATCTGTAAAAGCATACAGATAGTCTGACGTTATACACTACTGAACTACAAGAATAAAAAAGCATAAGTATATATATATTTGGCGGCACAGTGGGTAGCTCTGTAAGTTTGCATGTTCTCCCCATGTTCACATGGGTTTCCTCCGGGTGCTCCGTTTTCCCTCACAGTCCAAAGACATGTGCTGTAGGTGAATTGGGTAAGCTAAATTGTCCGTAGTATATATGTGTATGTTCTGGTCCTCCAGGTTGGGGGTTGAGCATTGGGCTAACAACCGACCTCATATGGTGTTTCACACCTGCCTTTTTTAGTTCTGTTGAATCACACTAGAGTTTGTTTTCCCTCTTGGTGTGGTTCGTTTGGGCAGGTTTGAATGTAGCAGTCACACTCGAGGGCGCACCAAAAGTGGACCAAAAAAGCTTACGGAGACCTTTTTAAAGAGTAAAAAGCACTGCACCTTTTTGGACTAATCCAGCTGCCGTAGTCCGATACGCTGTGCATTATGGGATGTGGAGGAAAAATATTTGTTGACAGAGCTTTACCAACAATTTTACACACAGAGAGAAAGGGGACAACGTTACCCGAAGGATCATTGGTAATATTTCTGAAAGATGACTATGTCACAGTTTAGCTAAATTAATTCACGCCTCCTCCTGAAGTGACTTGCGATGCGCCTTTGCTGTTTGCAATGCATTAAAACATTGTTTTCATCCTCGAATTGTATAGTTTGTCTAAAGTGATGTATACAAACTATATAGTATGACCAGGCACACAACCAGCCCGCACAGTCATCCCTCCATAGTAAAAAGACATTTTGTGTCTGCCGGTCTGTTTATTTGCGGGAGTTTCATTTGCATTTTCCCATCTTTTTTCAATAATTCTGACCAATCGAAAAGCAGTTTAGGAAATACGTTCAATAACATTTGGCCAATGAGTGATGTGGATTTTGTCACATGACTGCATTTTGGTTCTTTTCAACTGGTTTGGACCAAAGCAATCAGTGTGGTGTGAAAATGACCCAAAATGGCAAGAAAATGCTACAATGTATCATTTGTTGCCCTTGGTCCAGACCAAATGAACCGAACCCTAGATGTGAAAGCAATCATAAAAACTAGATATTATTAAACATCAATATCTTGCGGCGAAATATTAACTTCGATATAAATGGCCCTGGGAGTAAGTAAGTATATATATTTTGTATGAAAAAAATATGCTGCAAACCCACATGTAAATAGTTTATAGGTTTAGGTATAGGTTTTGCAGCACATTTTGGTTTGAAACTTCAGTAAACATTACGAAAATAATAGCGGATTGCATTTGTGTATTTAGAGCTGGTGGTCCTGATTCAAATGATTCAAAAAACAATAAGATATATACAGTAGATTATATAAAAAAAAACCCACATCTGTACATCCCACATGAGATACATGTAATTGTATCTGTATACGCAAAGAAAATGCATGAGAAATTAAACAGCTTTGTAATCTTTTTCTAAAGAAAACGTTTGCACTCAAAGTTTGTATTGTTTTTAACACAATTTATTAAGTCATTTGTTATCTGTAACCAGCTTGATAATATCTGAATAAAGAATCAAAGGAGTGGAATATAAAATAAAATATTTAGGTTCAAATGGCATAATTTTATATTTATATTGTGGGAATATAAATTTATGTAATCTAGTTTCAAATTAGCAATGATCTATATATATCTGAAAAGTTATATTCTTTGGTTTTTAATTATCTCATTTCATTCAAAACTCTAGCTAGGGTGTGACAGATATTAAAACCTATTGCCTTCCTGAGCACGAGCTGATGCTAATGGCAGGGTCTCTATTTTTGGGTGATACTTTCAAGCTAGTCAGGGCAGGTGAAACTTCAGGATCTATTCAAGACCCTTAAACAAGATCTTCAACTAAAACTAGTCATACCTGTTTTCTATGTCTCCACCTACAAACTCTGCCCCCTAAAACACTTAACAGACAGGACGACTCTGTCTCAAATTAGACTTGATTTCAGACTTGTGATAAACTTGCAGACTTGTTAGAGACTCCTGTAGGTTCATGCAGACTCGTATTTCCTGAAGGTGCTATTTGACTGCAGACTAACCAACACAACTTAATACAGAAATTCTGCTTGTCTGAGTCTCCTGGACTGGATTATAATTCATTCATATCTTTTTCTAGGGGTGTGAACCTACACTGGTCTCACGGTTCGGTTACGATTATCATGCCATCGATTCGGTTCAATTTGATATCTCGGTGCATCATGGTGCATTGACGATGCTTTCCATATATAATTCGATATTTTTCTTTACAACACAAGAACATTTTTTTTATTAAAATCTATAAGTTATGTTTAACTGTACCTTTAATTTTACCTGCTCAAAAAAAAAACGCTCTTTGTGAATGTTTTAGACAAAACTCCAAGATATACACAGAAGACAGCACGAGCATTCATAATAAATAAACTAATGTAAATATTATCCCGCTTGCTTTTTAAGCGCTGGCAAGTTCTTACACCCCTATGATTGGTCATTGTCTTCACTCGCTCAACCGAAAGGGCTGCTATTAGAAACGAAAGCGCCCTATGAGTGACGCGGGAAATACAGCTACGGGTCAAGGCCGTTACACACCGGATGTGCCGCTCAGCGACACGACACGGCGCGCACATGACAGTTGAAAGTATGCACACCAGACACGCACATTTGCAGGCTATTTAAAAATAAACTAATCAGATGGCGCTCTGTGGCGCGGCAGAATTATGAACAGTGTCTTGTGAACTGAGTCATGGCTGGGCGCAGCGGACAGCCACTGACTTGCGGTGCTGGTGTATGTACTTAATTGAAACCTATTTTTAAAATTCTAAAATGCGCGGTGCGTTGCCGAGCGGCGCTTCTGGCGTGCGACCAGCTTCAGTCTATATGCGCATAATACGCAGTTATCAGGTAATCCGTAATAGAATAAATACAATACAATAAACTCGCACCACAGGCACGCTTGTGCCTGGATCCACAAGTATCGCTTTAACAGCCGAGAGGAGAGGAAACTTTACCTCACGAACATGCCAACGTGTCAAATGCTCAAAGTGTGTGTGTGTGTGTGTGTGTGTGTGTGTGTGTGTGTGTGTGTGTAAGAGAGAGAGAGGGGCAGTGTCAGTAAAAGATTGCTTTTTAAGTAGTAGGAGTGTTTTATTTACTCACCCTCACCTCCTTCGCCATAATATTCTACCGCGACATCGCACATAGGGCATAAATGACGTCAGTGCGTAATAACCAGTTATGACCGATATCGAATTGTCCCTGATCTGCATCGCGGTGCACCAAAAAAACTATTAATTTTGACACCCCTATCTTTTTCCAACAATATGGTACTGTAATACTTTTTCTTTGAGTTTACTTGAAGTATAAACCTTTTGTGAAATTTGCGAAATCCGATTAGCGGCTCAATCCAGTGTGTGTCGTAAATTACATTTCTGTCATTGCCAAGACATTTATTTAGTTTAGGTCATTATACTGTTTAACTACCACTTCCAGTGCTCATTACTAAGCAGACAATGGTCTTGTTCAGCCAAAGGCTCATGCAATCGGCAGTTTATTGTTTCTGCTGGACCGCCGAGAGAGACTTTGACACACTGTGTTTTAATGATACTGTCTGTAAATCAATACCGCACTTCATGCAAATTCCCAGCTCCCACAGTTGCCTCGTCTCTGATTGTAGCTGAGACATTTCTGGTTGCCACTTCTCCAGGGGGATTTGAGTTCAATAGTGTTGTGCTGATTTGAAAAAGATTTTAATCAATGCAGAGGATTAAATTGGGAATCTATCCGTTTCACTTCACTTTTGGCAGGTCTTCCTGCTGTCACACTTAAAGCCTCGGAGTTTGTCGCCTTCGCTACTGAGAATCCTCAGAGGTGCTAATAAGATTAGCTTCGCTAGGTGTACACACATGCAAACATCTGTGATCAGGGGAAGAGGATGGATGTCGCAAACCCTTGGAGACTGAATCAAAATAACCCAGCTGTGCTCTGCTCTCATCTTGAAGGGCTTTGCTGACCTTTTCTGAGGAACGTCAACACTCTGGTGTTAGTGACATGAATGACAGCCGTGTCTGTGTGTGTGATTAGATGAGCTGGTGGGTGCTTGGCTGATTCGGCGAGAGAAAGAGACAGCAAGTGCATTCATTGGAAAGCAATAGTCTAATAACGTACATGTGAGTTTATTGAGTTTATTGTTAAGGAGCGGATGGGGCACATCTGCACAAGGGTTTATTCTAATGAGCGCAGATGGAGTCTGAGATTTTCGAGAGCGAGTGTGTGACGTCAGGCTCCCAACACACACACACACACACACACGCACACAAGTGTTGCAAGACTGCATTCACTTTCCAATCTGTCACTTTTACATAGTTACTAGAATTTAATGAAATATCTGTGATTTATACACTACTGTTCAAAAGTTTGTGGGCGGTATGATATTTCTCAGGTCTCTTGTTCTCAACAAGACTGCATTTATTTGATTAAAAATACAGTGAATTTTCAGCAGGCAGAAGTCATTGTAATATGCTGATTTGGTGCTGTTTTATTATATGGACAAATGTATATTTATTATTTCTCAACACCATTCAAAATCCATACACATATTAGTCAGCGAGAATGATGATATGTTTATTTAAATTTATCACCTCTATTGGTTATTTGTTGAGTCGTAACCTGTTCTTTAGTCCTAGCATTACAATGCACTGTAAATGCAATTACTTAACTTAAAATAGTGAGTAACTTTATTGTTACTTGGAACTGTTAAGTTGAATTAATTTTGATAATTACGCACATGGTTCATTTATTTAATAATTTTAGGGCAACGGGTTTAATCACTTTTTTTTAAGTAAAGTCAACTAATGGCTTCAAAATCAAGGGGTTTACTCACTTATAAATAGTCAACTATTGGCTTTGAAAGCAACAAGTTTGCTCACTTTAAGTAGCCAACTAATCACTTTAAAAGCAACAAGTTTACTCTCTAAAGGGTTTACTCATTTTAAGTAGTCAACTAATCGCTTTAAAAGCAACAAGTTTACTTACTTTAAGTAGTCAACTAATCACTTTAAAAGCAACAAGTTTACTCCCTTTTAAGTAGTCAACTAATCACTTTAAAGGCAACAAAGTTTACTCGCTGTAAGTAGTCAACTAATCGCTTTAAAAACAAAGAGTTTACTCATTTTAAGT
>CAIGQZ010032312.1:16977419-16991579 GCA_903798205.1 Danio tinwini
TTTCCAAAGGTTCCACTATAACATCATAAGAACTTAAAAACCTTTCACTGTGACATCGGGATTCAAAAAAGTTTCCGCTATGACACCAAAAGATCTTAAAACCTTCCACTGTGACATTATAATTTTCAAAGGTTCCACTTTAACATCATTTAAAGAATTAAAAAATTATTCCATCATAAGAACTCAAAATGAATTCACTGTTAGATTTGAATTTTTAAAAAGGTTCTATTATTACATCATAATAAACTTAAAAATGTTTAGCTGTGACATCATACATTCTTAAAACATTCCACTTTAATGTTAGAATTTTAAAAGGAACCATCATTATTACATCAATAAACTTAAAAATGTTCCACTGTGAGTTTAAAATGTAAAAAAAAAGTTTCACTATGACATCATCATAACTTAAATCATTCTTCTGTGACATTAGGATATTCAAAGGTTTTATTATTCCATGAATAGAACTTATAAATGTTCCACTGTGATTTTATAATTTGAAATAGTTTCACTATGACATCATAAGAACTTAAATCATTCTTCTGTGACATTAGAATTTCACAAGATTCCATTATTCTATCAGTAGAACATAGTGTGACATAAGATTTTGAAAACGTTCCATTATGCCATTCTTACAACTTAAAAAGTTTTCCACTTTGACATCATAAGAAACTGTTCCACTGTGACATTGGAATTTAAAAAGCTTCCACTATGACATCATAAGAACCTTAAAACCTTTTACAGTGACATAAGAATTAAAACTAAAGGATCCAATATACTGTATGACATCAATAGAGCTTAAAGATATTCTACTTTGATTAGATTGAATCTGTTCCAGTGTGATCATTTAACAAAAACTTACAATGACATCAGACTGTTAAGCATGTTTGTTTTCAACCATTCATTTGTTTGTAAGTGTGCGTCTGTGTGTGTGTTCATAAGTAATGTGAGAATGAGTTTCTGTGTGTTTTGCCTATGCACGTGTGTGTGTGTGTGTGTGTGAGTAGTCTGGCCGCGAACGAGCTGGTGTTTTTTGGGTCAGATTTTTCAGATAAGCGTGATTGATGGAGCCACAGACAGAGCGAGACACACACACATATACTGAGGACAGCTCTCCTTTCTTCAGTCTTTCCTTCATTTCACGCCATACGTTCCTTCCTCTAATTGAGAGCGTCTTCCTTTACTCACACTTGACAGATCAATTGTCTTCATGGTGACGGACAGCTGAATTTATCCCCCTGTTAGCCCTGTAAAAATGCAATATATGTCCCAGCAAAGCCCTCGGATTCCACCGGCAAAAGCGAGGCGCCGTCCTCCACACATCTATTCACTAGTCATTTAAAGCGAAACACGGGATGGAGAGACAGAGCTAAAGGTCAAAGTGGGAAAGACAAGGAAAGGAAGTAAGAGACGGAAAGACAGAAGGAGAGTTAGAGGGATGTGGCAGTGGTCATCAGAGGCAAATCAGGATGGATATCAGAGAGAATGAAAGGAAACAGTTGGAGACAACTAAAGAAAAGACTTGTTCTTCCAAACAAAATAGCTTTTTTGCTGGAGTGTGCTATTATGTGATACTATTATGTGTGTTTGGTCCTGGAGCAACTTTGACATGAAACGGTCACACGTCTGTTTAAAAAAAACTGGAAACATTCTCAAACCCTGAAATCATTAGATTTTGAATATTTGTTTATTGCCTGAGCACCAAGGAATTGTAGTTAGTTAGTTTACTTATATAGCACATTTTTACAACACAACAATGCCTAAAGTGCTGAACACAATCAATGCTAATTAAAATAAGTCCTATCATACATAACAATTAAAACATAAGGCAAACCCTTCAACATTAAAAAGGCTTAAATGCTAGAGAACAAAGAAGCAGTTTCAGAAGCTTTTCAAAAACACATAGAGTTGGAGTGTGTCTAATATGGGGTGGAAGCCTGTTCCAGAGTTTAGGGGCGATAACAGCAAATGCCCGCTCCCCACTTCACTTACACCGGGACCTTAGTACAGAAAGAATAAACTGATCAGAAGACCTTAGTGACCTTCCAGGATTATATACATGTAGGAGGTCTGATAAGTAAGGTGGTGCCAGATCATTAAGGGATTTAAAAACAAAAAATAATAATTTAAAATCAATCTTTGACCTAACAGGCAGCCAGCCCAGAGAGGAAAGAACTGGGGATATGTGCTCATACTTGCGAGTCCCTGCCAGAAGTCTCGCAGCTGTATTTTGGACTAATTGCAATCTATTCAGGGCATTTTGACTAATACCAAAGTCTTTTTAAGGCAAGTCATTTCACTCAGCGGCAGAGATGTATAAAGTACTAGAGACCCAGACTTAAATAAAAGTACAAGTGCTCTATCAAAAAAGTGACTTGAGTAGAAGTTGAAGTGCTCTTTAAGCACAATACTTAAGTGGAAGTACTAAAGTATTCAACATTTTTTGTACTTAAGTATTGCAAGTAGTTTATTTAAAAATTTACTACTAAAGTACTGAAAGTAAAAGTACAAGTATTGTGTTATGTAGTTATTTTAAATATCTTTTTTGGGGCACAGGATTAAGCAGAACAAAAAGAACTATGGTTTACGATTTATAATACACACACATATATATATATATGATGGGTCAAAAACACCATTTAGTGTGACAGCCTTTATGATAGACAGTTAACTTTACGTGAACATTGCAGCATGATATGAACCGCGGGTAGCTAACGGTAGTTAACTCATCTAGCTCTAATGGATAGCTCAAACTGCTGTTTTGCGTATTATTTTATCTTTAACTTGACATGTTTCTTCAAATCCGACGGTTGAGTATGCACTTCATTCTATATGAACTGTCTTTCACTCCGACAAATGCAAACATTGGTTCTAAATAGGGTCACGGGTGGTCTTTTTCCTAATCACCACAAACAGTTGAAGGTGGAATTTCTGGGTTTTCCATGTCTAAAACAAACTAAAGTGCTCTCAATTCAGGCAGGCAGCACTGTGTTCTTTGATCGTCTGATCAATGAATGATTGATTCGTAACATTTTTATAATTGTAACGAGTAACTATGCAACACATAAAAAAATCTACTGGAGTAAAAATATTAAGCTCATTTAAAATATGTACTGAAGTAAAAATAGAAGTAGGAGAAAAAAACAATACTCCAGTAGAGTACAGATACAACCTTTTAGTACTTAAGTACAGTAGTTTGTACTATACATCTCTGCTCAGCGGCCATCTTTGAAACGCCTCTTGGGCATTCTATTTGAATGGAGAAACGTCAAATACTCCAAAACTGCTTGCCAAGCTTACCATTACATTACATATTAAAAATCACCAATAAAAATAAACAACAACTGTGTCTTTAGTTTCATTTCTAAACATCTAAATCACACAAAATCTGCAAAATCTCACGTCTGGTTTGAGCCCCTCCCCCAGAGTATCGTCAGTCTATAGCGATCAATCATTTGCTTCTGTACTAGAAGGCGGGCTTTATTCGCCATATAGCGATCGATGATTGGCTCCTGTACTAGTAGGCGGGGCTTTATTCACCATATTGACAGTTACACTTTTCCCCATTCAAAAAGATATGAGTGACATGTCTTGTGTATTCTATAGTCTTTGCTAATACCCACATACAAAGAGTTGCATTAGTCAAGTCTTCCCAAAATAAAAGCATGGATCACCTTCTCAAGGTCATTAAAAGAGAGACTTCACTTTTGTCACAAGTTGTAAAAGGAAAACCTGGATTTAACAACTGAGTTTACTTGTTTGTTTAATTTCAGATCACTATCAAACAGAAACCCTAGGTTTCTAACAACAGGTTTTCGATGTTGATAGCTCACCAAAAACTAATATTTCCAGAGGGGCAGGATCCCCAAACCAGACCAGCTCAGTTTTTTCCTCATTGAAATTAAAAAAAATTCACGACAGCCAGGTCTTAACCTCGATTAGACATCTCATAAGGGAGTCAAGGCCATTTTTATCATTATTTTTAAAAGGGACATAAATTGTGCAAGCAATAAATGTGTTCTAATCTAGCGATTAAAAACATTGTTTGGATCAAATTTCAATTTTAAGTTTAATTTTTCTTAATTACAAAAAAAGAAATGTAAAACATATTTTGAAGTTTTTTTTTTTATTATTTTACATTCATACATGAAAATGTCACATTTCTTTGAATCTTTTTCCTAAATTATTATCAAATCATATCTTAAATTTACTTTTCATCTTTCTTTCAATTAAAAAAGGCATTTAAATGTACAAAATGAAAAATTATTCATATATATTAAAGTATGAAAATAGCAAAAAAAGTATACATTTATAAATACATTTATAAAATGTATTATTTAATTAAACATTTTAAACACTTTTTTGTACTTTGTAAATTAATATAATAATTTATTGGAACTTGTTTATTATTAATATTGTTTCTGCACCCGATTAAAATGTTATCACTCAATTGAATGGGCATTATCAGTGGTTATCAGCCGATAGATATAGATATGGGCCAGTAGGGGCCTACTGGTAGGCTCAGAAGGCTGTAATCATCCATCCACATGGTTAATAAGCTATGCTAATAGAGAAGACTCCAGATCTGTTTTTACATTACTGTGATGGTTGGATTTAGGGTTGGGGCAGGGGTAGACAGTACTTTAATAAAATACAATTAATGGAAAATTGAATAAATAATATACATTTGAAGTCAAATTTATTAACCCCCCTGAATTATTAGCCCCCTGTTTTTTCCCCCCAATTTCTGTTTAACAGAGAGAAGATTTTTTCAACACATTTCTAAACATAATATATTTCTAATAACTGATTTATTTTATCTTTGCCAGGATGACAGTAAATAATATTTTACTATGTTTCAAGACACTTCTATACAGCTAAAAGTGACATAACTAAAATTAGGTTAACTAGATAGTTTAGTATAATTAGGCAAGTCATTGTATAATGATGGTTTGTTCTGTACTATAGGCGCAGAAGGCCCCTGCTGGCCCATATCTACCAGCTGATAACCACTGATAACATTCATTTAATCGAGTGATAATATTCGAATCGGGTGGTTTATTTTACTTTTAGATTTTTATTGTTTATGTATTTTGCCTTCATGCCTTTTAGTCCTTTAATTTTTAACAAATTTATTAAAAATATACAATTGAAATAAATTAAGTCATTTGTTATTATTGATATTTCTTTAATACTTTTACCTATAAAAAAACAATGTTTTTATAGAAAAAATAAAAAAACATACCACATTTCTTTATTTATTATCTGTTTTACATTAATACATTTTAAATAACTTTGTGATTCATTTAATTAATAAAAAAAAGCTTATTTAAAATTATACATTTTTAGAAAATGCATTTTTTTATACACCTCTATGAACTACTCAAGAAAATAAAGGGAACACTTTAACAAAACAGTGCAACTCAAAGTGTTTATTTTTGAGCAGTATATTTCAAATAAATTCTTAAATCTAATTTTATAAAAATCTAATTATATTATTATTTCTTTCTTTTATAATATATTGATTATTTATTCATATGGTTGATACCTTTTGACTCAAACCGTCTTCAGGTTGTTGATTATTTGTCTTCACATTTTTGCCCTCTTATTTTACATGCTGTTTGATTTTCAGCTAAACACAAGCATATTCTGTGACATTACTGTGTGTGCGCGCGTGTGTGAGATCCTGCATATTCTCATCCCACTTGTAAACATTCCCCTCTGTGAGACCGAACTGGAGATTAGTCATGTTGACTGGACAAGGACAGCTTTTCAGAGACGCATATGAACACCAACACATGAACACGAACACACACACACACACACACACACACACTTATACACAATACTGTTCATTAATATCCATCACACACATACATTATGCAAACATTTAGTTGCTGAAAGCACGTTTTTATGTAATCATTTATACACAGTCGCAGTGTACAAAAGGTCAGAGAACGATATTAAAACTGCAGAAATTGCTGATCTCCTTAACAGTTAGCTAAATCAGCAGACAAATGTGCTTTTGTATTTTTTATTTTTACTTTTTATTTATGATTTTTTCGATTTTATTTTTTACAGAACAACCCTTTACCTAACAATTTAACCCTCGTACATATGAGGGAATCAAAATAAAAATAATATAAAAATAAAATTAAAAAAATTATACAAAATAAATAAATAAAAATGGATTTAAGTTACATTGTAGTTACCTTAAATTACATTGGTGATAGATTAATTAACCTCTAAATGTACATATTTAAATATCTTGTAATACTTTTCCACCTCTTCTGAAAAATATCAGTCTTGTAGACATGCAGTCATGACAAATGTCCTTGAATACAGATATGCTGTGAAAGAGAATTATTCTAATATTAATCAAATATAAAAGTATAATTGTGTTGTCTCTAGTTTGTATTTATTTACATTATTGCTCATTTTGGAAAAGTGAAATTATTAAAAAAGCTACTACTAAAAATATAAAATAATATTTAACATTTTAATTTATTCACATTATTATTGCACTATATTCATATTTATTTATTAAAAACAATAGGAGTTGCTAACCGTATATAATAGTATTTTAAAATAGTCTTGCCGTAGTACCATATTTCAACTAGTTTATTTGTATTTATTGATGATGTGACTGCTGACAAAAGCAGCAGGGTGAATTCTGAAGTGTTTCAGGCAATATTTCTGCTCATATTAAGCCAAATACTTCAGAACTCATTGGATGGCGCTTCACATTGCAGATGGAGAATGACCCAACACATACTGCAAAAGCAACCAAAGAGTTTTTGAAAGGAAAAAAGTGGAATGTTATGCAATGGCCAAGTCAATCACCTGATCTGAATCCGATTGAGCATGCATTTCACTTGCTGAAGACAAAACTGAAAGGAAAATGCCCCAAGAACAAGCAGGAACTGAAAACATTTGCTGTAGAGTCCTGGCAGAGCACCACCAGGAATGAAACGCAGCGTCTGGTGATGTCTATGCATTCCAGACTTCAGGCTGTAATTGACTGCAAAGAATTTGCAACCAAGTATTAAAAAGTGAAAGTTTGATTTATGATTATTATTCTCTCCAATTACTTTTGGTCCCTTAACAAGTGGGAGGCACATACAGTATGCAGACTGTTGTAATTCCTACACTGTTCACCCTGTAAATACCCTCAAATTAAAGCTGACAGTCTGCAGTTAAAGCACATCTTGTTCATTCCATTTAAAATTGATTGTGTTGGTATATAGACCTAAAAATGTTAGAATTGTGTCGATGTCCAAATATTTATGGACTAGTATTGTATGATAGTGTTGCCATAGTACCATATCTAAATTAGGCTAAATTAATAATTGCCATAGTGTCATAGTACCATAGGCTAAATTAACTTTAGCTTATGAGATGTTATGAACATTTGATTTAGGAGCAGGTATTGGTCTGTGATTACTTACATTATTCCTTATTTTGAAAAATAAAAACAATGGAAAGTATAAAATAATATTTTACAGTTCAGTTTATTCACTTTTAGTTCATTATATTAATATTTATTAAAAACAATAAGAGCTGATAACCGTATATAACAGTATTTTACATTTTCATTTACGTTAGACTGTGTTTATATTTTATAATATACATATCTTATAATAAATATATATATATATATATATATATATTGAAACATTTAGTTTTGAGAGCAACTTGTGGATTAGTCTTATTTTAGTTTTTATATTTATATTTTTTAAGAATACATTAATAAGCCCATTAATAAACATTTTATAAATAAGTGTGTGTGTGCGTGCGTGCGTGCGTGCGTGCGTGTGTGCGTGCGTGCGTGTGTGTGTCATATTCAGTCTAATTCCCTCTGCTCCCTATAAATGTGTTTTTTTTTTTACTCTGTGCCTTGTCTTTATTTTAAAACATGTAACATTGACACAGCAATTACAGCCTAATAAAACCCTGAAACAATAGCGCTTTTGTTCCCCTCACGCTGATGTGTAATTTAATAATGTCTACATAATCTGATAAATAAGAGCACAAACAATAAACAAGGACTCCTGAGGTGGCAGAATCGACTAGGCGAAAGGTTCTCCACAGATTCCTCGCTCATAAACTCATTTCATTATACAGTAGCACCGACGGGCTTTCATACTGCCGCGCTGGATTTACACACAGAAAATTGTCAATTAGGGTGGATAAAAAGCATGCATTGTGGGATTGATAGAGCCAACGTCTTTGAAGCGCTTTTAGTTATTGTCGGACTTTTAATGTGTTTGACTGTGCTGTTGAACTTTGACTTTTAATCGCATTTTTGTTTTCACCCAGCACGTGCTTGTTTAGTTTGAATATACTTCAAAATTTGAGTCATCTTAAATCTGCCAAATGGGTCAAATTTACCCATGTACATGACATGTACAGAAAAAACACTTTCTCATCACAAATAAATGTCTGCAGTCATGTGATAAATAATTAGATTTATCAACTATTATGTTGGGGTAGCGGTTAGCACTGTCGCCTGACAACAAGAAGGTCGCTGGTTGAAGTCCCGGCTGGGTCAGTTGGCATTTCTGTGTGGAGTTTGCATGTTCTCCCTATGTTCACATGGGTTTCCTGCAGGTGCTCAGGTTTCCCCCACAGTCCAAAGACGTCCTATAGGTGAATTGAATATTAAGTGTGTATAGATGTTTACCAGTACTGGGTTGCAGCTGGAAGGGCATCATCTGCGTAAAACATATGCTAGAATAGTTGCCATTTTATTCCACTGTAGCGATCTCTAACAAATAAGCGACTAAGCTGAAGGAAAATGAATGAATGGATGAACTATTATGTTGACCCAGGACACAACACAACCCACCATCACACTCCTTTCTTATGTAATTCAGTGCCTCTAATAACTGTTTGGCATCCATAAATTGACTAAAACTGATTTAACTACTAGTGTTTCATTGGGAGAAAGGAGTTATCTAGCGACAGAATATTAAACTAATGCTAAGAGAATTTTGACTAATGATATCTGAGAACACCAAAACAACAAACTTATAAACCATCAAGACCCGCCCCATTTTAATGATTGTAATAGTTAGTAGACACGCCCCTTACTGCTGATTGGCTGCGTGTGTTGGGATCATTTTTGTTATTAAATATTTCTGTTCAAATAAAAACCTTATAACTATAGCAGCCTGACCTTTCCTAAATGTGTGTATGTTTCCTTCTAAAACTGTTACTTTACTAAAATGACAAAACATTTTTAGTAATCATGGTGAAAAAAAATATATATATATATTTTTTTTTTACCATGAATTTCAGCATTTGTTACTTTTTTCTGTGCCTTAAAACAGTGGTCCTCAACCACCATGCAGTCTGTGGATCAATCGGTACCGGGGCGCACAAGAAATCATTAATTATTTCTGTTTTATTTTATTTAGGTTTGAACAATCTTTTATTTTGAACAATCTTTTATTTTGAAAAATGATCGTATTCTCTCGGTTACATCAAGGTTACTTGGATGCCAAAATTTAACAAACAAGCAGCAAAATGAGTAAGAAACAGACGTCTTCTGAAAGTTTCTTTGCCAAGGAAAAAGGCCCAGTGAAGGACCCACAAACAATAGGAATAGATCCGCAACCCATTTGTCAACAAATCAGGTGAATCCACCATGTCTGTGCAAGATCAAATGCAAATGACGGCGGCCTTTTAGGGGATGTTCTGTCTTTTCTAGATTTCGCGCAAGTTTGTTATATCCAATGATGCGCTTGTGCCTTCCAGACGCACCAAGATAAATGATTGCCGTGAGGAGCGCACCGTGAGTCACATGACAAGAACTGACCATTTAGCTTCAGCTTGTATGGAATATACACATTTCGGTCGACTTATTACCTCAGACAAACACAGAACAGCCAAACACCACAGTGCTTTGTAATTTTCTTCATAAATAAAACTTTTATCAGAGTGACAGCTTGTCATTCTCTGAGAAAACGGTTGATGGTTGCCTAGCAATCTACGACCCCCCACCCCCGCCACCCTGGTCGGCAGTAAAATTGTCAAACGTTGACCAGTCTGCGGAGAGAACTATGACAGAACTAGAATGTGTTTTGGACTGTGGGGGAAACTGGAGCACCCAGAAGAAACACACGCCAACACAAGGAAAACACACAAACTCTTCACAGAAATGCCAACTGAACCAGCCGCAACTCGAACCAGCCAACTTCTTGCTGTGAGGAGACAGCACTACCCACTGCCCCACCGTGTCACCACTTTTTTAAGTTAATAATTTTATATTTTTGGAGCTTTGCTGTTGCCGCATTCATGACTTTTTTTTTGCACTTGTTGTTTGGCTGAGCACCCATTAAGATTGATGTGCGTGCTTTTGTGCAGTTTTGAATTAAACTTATAGGACCAAATTTAACCCAATGTTTGGGTTTGTCCATATTTTACTTAATTTGGATTTAAATAACCCAGTATTTCTTATAGTGTAGACAGGCTATAGACGGCCCTTTTATATTAGTTTTGACAAATCATTTTTAACAACTGTAGTGACTGCTGGAGACTTAGGGCTCATTCACAACAAATACGTCTTTGTTTCTAAAAACGTGAGATGCAACAGTTCAGAATGGTTGAAAAAAAAAAGCAAAGCATAAAGCACAAGGTATCTGGACCAAGTGTGCCGCACGCCTGCTTTTGAGTGAAGGTTTCGGCCGTTAGATTGCCCCCTGGGGGCTGGCTGCAGTACAAGTCATAAAGCCCGCCTCCTCCGTGTTAATGAAGGAGACATGAGACCAAATAAAAAAATGAATTACACTTCCAATAAAATGTTCTGAAAGATGGTTCTGGTCAATTAAGGCTCTGGTTATCATGCTAATATAGGTGCAGATCTTCATTTTTGTGAAGAGTATGTTTTGAGCAGTAATTTAATGCTGGGCGTGTCATCGTGATTGACAGCTGTGATTGACAGTTTCTCAAAGCAGACGTCGGAGCTTCGGCAGGAGACTGAAGTGTTATTATTCGATTTCTGTGTTACTTTACCATGATAAAATGAGTTGCTCAGCAGTAAACTATAGTATCTGAAATACAGGATCTGGTGGAACACTGTTTATTCGGTAAGGTCAGGGCTTTATCAGTTTGCTGATACACGCCTAATTACCCAGATAGCAAAATACACTCTCGCCTGCCGGAGACTTACCCCTCGGCCCGACTCCGTCTGCTGTACCTACTCGCGCACAATACTCGTGGGCCGATCCGGCTCGAATGCAGCAGGCCATTAATGAGATTTGGTGGCTGTTAGCAAGCCCACGCTACCGCATCCGAGCCGTATCGGCCCGTGAGTAATGTGCGCTGCGGCCCGGACCTGACGCGATTAAATCTTTGTTATATAAAACCTCACCTTTGTTAATGATATTACAACCATTTGTGTTGATAAAACAGCAAACGCAGGCTCCTATGTAAACGCAAAGTGTACACTAGCGAGCTTTGTTATAGTGCAGACACCAGCGGTCAAGTAAGAGGTTCGGGGGGCGTGGTTGACTTGATGTTCAAGCATTTGGTTGGAAGTTCGATTCCACAGCTCCTCCCCTGGTTTTATCAGGCAGTCCTTCTGCGCATGCCCAGGCTCAAGTTTCAGCAGTCTTTTGCGACAGTTTGTGCCCGTCACGAGGCGTTTTTTCCTTCACATCATTTAATGGAAAATGGAGCTGTCGCGACATCCATATTTTATACAATCATTGATCAGGACTAGCTATGGGATGATAACCAGTTTTAAAGTTTACTGCAGTTTAAAAAAGTCAAGGTTTTAAAACTGAAAAAAAATCCAGTTATATAGTTTCTATAGTGTATGTTTTGTTTTTATTTTCATGTTATTTATGACTATTTTATTCCTTTTTTTGGGCAACAGTATCTCCAGCAGCAAAGAACCCTCCTCGTCAAAAGCTACTGGTCAGCCCATGATTCAGCAAACATCTGAAAAACAACTAGCTTCTGCACCAACAGCCCTGCCCTGCCTCCAAATTATTCTAATGGTCCACAGCTATGGAACTGACAGTGACGAGCAGCCCTGCGTGTGAAAGTTGAATATCTTTTAACTTGACACGGCATCTATAAAAAAAAGTGGTGCTCATGTGCATGCCGCTTCAAAAGACACGAGATGCGAGCGTAACGGTCACACGCAACAAAAGTAGCGGGTTGGAAAGGAAAAACGCATTCTGTGTGAACGGCCCCTTTGAAGTCATGCTGAAAGTCTGTTGATGTTAAATGCTGTTTTGTGTAGTATGTGAGGATGTGTCTGTGTTTGTTTCAGAAGACAGAAAACTGTTTGTGGGTATGCTGAATAAGCAGCAGTGTGAGGATGACGTGCGGCGTCTCTTCGAGTCTTTTGGCAGTATTGAGGAGTGCACCATCCTCAGAGGACCTGACGGAAACAGCAAAGGTTTTACTGCATTTACTCTCACTTTATCCACTCAGTGAAGATTAACATTAATAAAGATTTATTGTTCTGTCACATTGTATTATGATATGAGTTCTTAATATTGCTTTCTCATGCAAATATATGAAATATTATCCTATTTTGTGGTTATTCATTTACAATATAAATGATGTTGGTTTTACTCTATCTTATTTAGTAACTTATTAATTACTTATTATTTCTATAACTTATATCCTATATCTGCTATAAAATAACATGAAAATGCACTTGCATAAATTAAATAAATAATGTAAAATGGTATTCTAGAATTTGAATAAATTTATATCATATTATGTAAAATATTATGCTATTCCATTATTTTATTATGATTATATATGAGTATATCAGTTTTTATGAAGTCATTTAAACACACTATTAAATAATAGTAATTGTATTAACAAAAAAATGTTAGTTATTGGTGTCACGGTTGCGCAGTGGGTAGCACGATCACCTCACAGCAAGAGAGTGAATGGGTTTTTTCCCAGTTTTGGGTTGTGGCTGGAAGAGCATCCGCTGCGTAAGACCTATGCTGGATAAGTTGGTGGTTAATTCCGCTGTGGCGACTCCTGATTAATAAAGGGACTAAGCCAAAAAGAAAATTCATGAATGAATGTTAGTTATTACTCTTAACTATAACTAAAACAACAACACTCTATATTTGGTTTTATATATGGTTTTAACCATGTGTGGATGTTTCCCAGTGATGGGTTGCAGCTGAAAGGGCATCCACTGCATTAAACAAATGCTGGATAAGTTGGCGGTTCATTCCGTTGTGGTGACCCTTGATTAATAAAGTCGAAAAGAAAGTCGAATAGAAATAAGTCGAAAAGAAAATGAATGAATATGGTTTAACCAAATATATTTATGTAACTTGTTTAATAGAGCAAGTGCTCAAAGAAAAGATTTTCCAGTTTATTTTTATGTAAAAAATATATATAAAAAAAAATCCAAAGAACTAAAATAATATTTATAATTATATTTAATGCCTTTATAATAAGACATAAGGTAACTTTATTTTAAGAGTCCAAAATAATGCATTAGTTAAGCATTAATTAATGGTTAATTTGTTTAAAATTAATTAATGGTTAACTAAACATTTGAAGGGTTCTGAATTATGCGTTAGTTAAGCTCAGTTAAACTTGTAAATCCTGATTAACTTCACAGTTATGCATTAGTTAAGCATGAGCAAACCCACTATTCATGATTAACTGAATTATAGTAAAGGCATTTTAACCATTATTTACAATTTGATAAGCCATATAATATTTATTTTATTGATTGTGTACGTTAACTGAACAACAAGCTCATGATAATGCTTAACTACTACTGGTTTTTCAGTAATATATGGCTAAAATAGTTTAAAATGGTTTTTCAGGGTTTTTTTAGTTAACCATTAATTACTAGTGCTTTTGTTTAGTTTTTTAGTTAACCATTAATTACTAGTGCTTTTGTTTTTTTTTGTTAACCATTATTTACCAGTGCTTTTGTTTTTAGTTAACCATTAATTACCAGTGCTTTTGTTTTTTAGTTAACCATTAATTACTAGTGCTTTTTTTTTGTTTGTTAACCATTAATTACCAGTGCTTTTGTTTTTAGTTAACCATTAATTACCAGTGCTTTTGTTTTTTAGTTAACTATTAATTACTAGTGCTTTTGTTTTTAGTTAACCATTAATTACCAGTGCTTTTGTTTTTTAGTTAATCATTAATTACCAG
>CAIGQZ010032312.1:17000374-17052128 GCA_903798205.1 Danio tinwini
TTTTGCTTGCCTATAAAAGGCTTCTTGATTTAAGAATTTGTAGATATTTGGAACAATAAATCTGTGATTTTGTTTATAATAATCTGTGGTGATGGTTATTTTTCCATATAAGAATGTGTTTTGCTGTGTTTATTTTGACAGCATTTTTTTTTGTTTTGGTCATAAAATAGTTCTCTGAATTCATTGACGTTTAAGTCGACTTAATTGCATAACATTTTAGTCGACTAAATGTACTGTAGATTTACTTGACTAAAATCTATCCAGTTAGATTCAGTACTTTGTAAAGTTTTATGGTCAAAAGCTGTGGTTTCATCTCCCTCCAGTGGCTGCTAATATAAACAATACAGAAACAAATCCAACTAACCCATTTTTTTTTTCAGTCAAATGTTACTGTACTTTGACTGCTATACAAATGACACAAATCCATGTGAAGTGATGTTTTTCTGTGCCTCTCATGATCTGTTGTGCATTATACAATATTATGTTTTCTAAAGTTATTGTAAAGCAATACACAACAATTCTTTATAGACTGCAGTCTACACACTTTCTTTTTAAACAAAAACATTTAGACAAGTAAATTTGGTGGTTGTGGAAAACACAGTAGAACATAGTACACAATAACTCTTATTAAATTATGTATAAAAAATGTATATATACATGTACTGTATATGTATATACACTGCTTAATACACATTGGGAAGTAACATTATGCTAAATTGTTCCAACTAAATAGCTGAACAATTATATTGTTTAATGACACATGCAAAGTAATTGCAATTACAGCACTGTTGTAATGGCACATCCTTCCGCAAACAGCTAGTATATTATGCAATTTTTTTCTATTGGATGGTGGACTTCCATCATATCAGGCATTATATATATTTTTTTTGCAATGCATCTGTGGGGTCAGAAATAAACTTTTCCATTAAAGGGTGATATTTGCACTTTCAGAATGATTTTTCCACTTTTATTATGGTAATTGTTATGTTTACCTTATTAACAGTATCTGTTAATATATGTTAGTATCTGTTAAATCTGTATATTTAAATGAAAGAAGAATTGATTACTGCTCTTGATATTACTTAACATTAGTATAATAAATAATAATGATGACTATTAAAACATCTAGCTGCACAGACAAATCATTCCACTCAATCATAACAGTGAAATTAATCTCTTATTTGCATCATTTTCAGCAGTCTGTTGTTTATAATGAATCTGTGAGCTTGCAGAATTGAGTAGTTAGTCACTCAAAATTCAGTGTTGACTAATCCAACACCTCTGATTGGCCATTGCATTCATAATTTCACCAGAAATGTGTGTTATTGATGAGTAGGGCCAGACCGATTTACAGGACATTGTTTGCTATTTCTGCATTGTTTGAGAATATTTTTTGTAAAAATCTGCGGATTTATGCGGAATTAGTTTGGGAGTATTGTAACTAAAAACCTAATATGTGAAATCTAAAATAATATCTTTTTAACTTTTATTTAATGTTTACAATGCAAATCCATCTAGATCCACTTATTTGGTAAACAAAGCAAGTCTCTTGTATAATATATCTACAAAAAAATACAGAAAATATTACTTTATAAACTGTATTGTAAATAAATCACTTATTAGTACTGAAATTAATTTAAAAACTGAATAAATATAAATGTACACACATTTACACCTGTAAATAAATAGACTCAATGATGAGCTAAAAATCTACGGATTTCTGTGCGTGCAGATTTCGTTATAAGGTTCTATTTTTATTGGATAAATGAAATCTGATCTACTGTAAATGCAATGCCACAAAGCAACACCCTGTTCATTCTCGCATCTAACATTGTTCGGCTGTAGTAGTTCAGTTTTATTGCAGATTACTTTCAATTGGTCCGACTGCTTTTGTTCACTTTGTTGAGGTTTTTGTCCACAAGCTCATGTTAATTTGCAACCCTTCACAGTTTTGAGTGGTTAATTTAATCAGTCAGAATATTATAAACCAATACCAATAGGCAGATGCAAATGTTCAAATTTAAATAAAAGGCAAACTCGAACTTGATTACTGCTCTTGATATGGATTTACAATTATTAATGATGACTATTAAAATATCTGGAGAAACAGCGCATCATAATCTGGATGCACAGACAAATCATTCCAATCAAAACAGTGAAATGAATCTCTTGCATTATTTTCAGCAGTTTGCTGTTTATGATGAATCTGTGAGCCTGCAGAATTGAGTAGTCAAAGCTCAGCGCTGACAAATCCAACACATCTGATTGGCTACTGCGTTTATGATCTCACCAGAAATGTGTGTGATTGGTTATGAGGTTATGTTTTTCTTGGATAAAACCAAATCTGATCTAAATGCAATGCCACAAAGCAACACCCTATTAATTCCCACATCTAACTTTATCCGTGACGGCTGTAGTAGTTCAGTTTAATTGCAGATTACTTTAAATTGGTCTGACTGCTTTTGTTCACTTTTTTGAGGTTTTTGTCCACAAGCTCTTGTTAATTTCCAACCCAACACAGGCCTTTCTGATCACTTTACGCTCGGTTTGAAAGAAGAGCTAATCTAAAACTACTTTTTCAGAAGCGCCTGAAGAACATCCAAGCGTTTGTTTGCTCATAGTTATTCCATCTGTACAACTTAAGAAGAAAATTGCTACTTTCAGATGCCAAAGCAGCTACTCAATAAAGAGAAACCTCTTTTGCAGTTTCAACTTTGGCAAGCCAAATCTAATTTTTGCCATTTGTGTCTTTGTTTTGTCCTTCCTCTCTTTTATTTCCCTCATTTTTTTTCTGTGCCTGCTGTCTACCTGTCTAACTGCCTCTCTAATCCTTTGTATCCCACAATCCTCCTTGTCCTTCTCTCTCTTTTTCTGTGTGCAGGGCCGGAGGGCTGTAACCTGTTTATTTATCACCTCCCTCAGGAGTTTGGGGACGGCGAGCTGATGCAGATGTTCCTGCCTTTCGGTAATGTCATCTCCTCCAAAGTGTTTGTGGATCGGGCGACAAACCAAAGTAAATGCTTTGGTGGGTAAAAATGATAAGACACCTGTGAAGATTATTCTCATTTCTACTCACACTATTAACATTTTTACCTCATTTCTCTACCACAGCGAAGCTTTCGAATAAAGCCAGGTCCAAACTGTGTGCTCCTAGCTAGCGTTTGGGGTTATAAATTCTAATCAATTTTAGGTTGAGCATTCAAATACTGCCATACAAAGGCAAAGTGCAGTATCTACACAATTACAGTATACCACAGTTTACTGCTGTAAGTATACTAAAGTATTTGTTACAATTTATAATTGAACAAAATACAGTATGCTGTAGCATTCATTCACAAAGTGTTGTAAATAATATAATCTATAGAGTATAATACACTTTACTGGATAAAGCACAGTATTTGCTATATTTTTCATGTGGGTTGAAATTGAACCAGGAGACTTTGTCAGAAGACTAAACAGATCATAAAAGTCTTTATTTTTAAACTTTAATCCTGACCAAATCTGTCTTAAACTGCACTTTTCCTTTGGACAACAGCATAGTTTGACTCTTATAGAACGATTACAATTGTACGTTGTAATAATTCTATCAAAATTGCTATTTGGGAGTCAAGCTATTTGGCATTGTCTGGTAGGGCTGCACAATATATGGTTTCAGCATCAATATCGCAATGTGCACATCCGCAATAGTCACATCACAGGAAGTATTTATATGTTGGGTTCAGAGTTTACCAGGAGCAACAGTTCAGAACCAGAAGCTTTTCAGATTCACTGAAGAGTTTAACCATAATGGAGTAAAAGTTTATCATTTGCATGGGATTTAAAGGCCTGTGACTGTGTAAGCGTTCAGGCATGAGAGTTTAAAGTATTCAGGCACAAGCAATTGTACTGTTTGTAACTCTAAATAAAGATGCATTTGTTGAGTTATTTATACAATAAAGACTGTACAGTGTTATTTTACATTTAATTATTCAATTTCTGTACCTGAATACTGTGACGTAAAATATTTCCCTTCTGTCTTCCCAATAATAATCCAGAATAATCCGCAGAATAATCCCAAATCATTAAAAATGTATGTCTTTCCAAATAGAGCTAATCAAGCTATCTGGTGAAATTCTATTTATATCTCTATATATCTGTACACTCACCAGCCACATTATTAGGTACACCTTACTAATACTGGGTTGAATCCCCTTTTGCCTTCAGAACTGCCTTAATCCTTCATGGCATAGATTCTAAAAAGGTACTGGAAATATTCCTCAGAAATTTTAACATCATGCAGCTGCTGCAAATTTGTTGTTCCACCACATCACATTTGAGTCCAGTGAATATTGTCAAGTTCAAGAAACCAGTCTGAGATGATTCATGCTTTATGACATGGCGCTTTATTCTTCTGGAAGTAGCCGTAAGAAGATGGGTACACTACATTGACACGATGCTCAATTGGTACTAATGGGCCCAAAGTGTGTTATGAGTGCTTATTTGAGTTACTGTTGCCGTTCTATCAGCCTGAACCAGTCTGGCCATTCTCCTCTGACCTCTGGCATCAACAAGGCATTTGCACCCAAAGAACTGCCGCTCACTGGATTTTTTCAGACCACTTTCTGTAAACCCTAGAGATGGTTCTGTGTGTAAATCCCAGTATATCAGCAGTTTCTGAAATAATCAGACCAGCCTGTCTGGCACCAACAATCATGCCACGTTTTAAAGTCTTTTAAATCATCTTTCTTCCCCATTCTGATGCTCAGTTTGAACTGCAGCAGATCGTCTTGACCATGTCTACATGCGTAAATGCATTGAGTTGCTGCCATGTGATTTGCTGATTAGAAATTTATGTTAACGAGCAGATAGACAGGTGTACCTAATAAAGTGGCCGGTGAGTGTAAATCACAGCAAAACAAAATATATCATTGTCAATTTTTCCCTATATCGTGCAGCCCTAATGTAAATGAAGTCATTAAATATGAGTGTTTTACACCTAAAAGATTACAGTACAGTATTATAAATAAAATCACACAGTGTGCACCTGGCTTAAGACAGGGTAAAAAAGGAATGAATGGCAAATTAAGTGTAAAAAAAATGGAAGATGTACTATCTTTATGTGGGACATGAAGCTGTAGGGAGAAACTGCAGAAGCGTGATCGCGCGTCCCGCCTGTGACTAATGTGAACCTCTATATTTTAATTAGCACTATCTGCAGCTTCGCCGGCTCCTTGACTTATCAGAGGCGTCCCATGCATGAACAAACACAACGCTATTGCATTTCAGCTTAATATAAATGCAGTTAGCAGGAGGTGTTTCAGAGCCGCAGACGTGATGATGTGAAATGCTGAGCCGGCTGAAATGATCACAATACCTCTGACAGAGCCAATGCGGAGAGGGAGGAAATAGATGGGGGATTGAGAGCAAATAATTTGCGTTGAAATGTCCGTGTGTTAACTGCCAGCATTTCGTTGTCATTGCTACAACCGGCGAGAACAGATTGAAGCTGATTTACACTACGCAATTTGTTTACCGGAAATATGGTGAATATTTGAGTCACAAACAGTGGTAAATAATACATTTTTTTGTGTCATGATTCAGCTGCCTTTTTAATGAAGTGGCGATACTACAAATTACAGACGCGCTACGTTTATTTACAGCGACAGTATTTCTTGAAGACACCATAAAATCAGAATAACACTTTTGTGGATTTTAGTTCTTTGCTTTAACAGCATCTGCATGCAAGCAAAGTTTGAAATATTCCTCTTTAAGTCTGAAATACATCAACACAGAGGAAAACCTTGACTTATCTAGCAACTTCATGTGGTTTTAAAATATATTCCAAATATATCATTTTGTCAGTGTTTAAAAATCAACAGCTAGTGGCTTGGTAAAAATAATGCTATTTTTATTATATCTAAGTTGTACAGTGTGGCGTCACAGTGGCGCAGTGGGTAGCACGATCGCCTCACAGCAAGGTCACTGGTTGGAGCCCCAGCTGAGCCAGTTGGCATGTCTGTGTGGAGTTTGCATGTTCTCCCTGTGTTTGCTTGGGTTTCCTCCGGGTGCTCCGTTTTCCCCCACAGTCCAAAGACATGTGCTATAGGTGAATTGAAGAAACTAAAATTGGCCGTAGTGTGAATGTGAGAGTGCATGGGTGTTTCCCAGTACTGGGTTGCGGCCGGATGGGGCATTGCTGCAAAAGATATGCTGGAATAGTTGGCGGTTCATTGGCGACCTCTGATTAATCTGAGACTAAGCAGAAGGAAAGTGAATAAATGAATGTACAGCATTAGAGGGATAATGTGTAATTTAAAATGTGAGGGGGATATTAATAAATGAGTGAATAAAAATTTAACACACTTCCAGATGAAATAAGTTATATAATTATATAAAAGAAATGTTATTGTAAATAATAAAATATAATAATTACAACATTTAATAATTGAATTGTTGTTGATAATTATCAGTTAGCAGTCTAAGATCAATATTTTAATCAATACTAGAGAAAAATAATCATATATAAAATACAATTTTAGTGAATTATAAAATAATAATAATAATTATAATAACGTAACAAATGTTAATGATTATTATTAATTAGCGCGGGCTACAATTAATATTTGGACCATCGTCACAGACAAATAACTGAATAATAAAAAAGAAAAAGGTATAATGTAAAATATAAATTATTATATTATTATTATTACTACTATGAATAACAATTTTAACTGATCATTTTATAAAATGTTTTTCAACTTTCATACACCAGCAACAAATAGCTTGAAAGCTAATAGACAATATAGAAATATAAATGTTTTACTTTCATGCTACTAAAACAGAGGAGCCCAAACTTATTCATAAAGGGCCAAAAACCAAACATCATTGAGAGCCGTGGGCCGAAGATAAATATACCAAACTATTTTTAACCATTTAAAGTTGCCATGGGTCATTTCCTAATTTTTTTTTTATATTTAAAAATGAATAGAAAACATCACTTAAAATCATATAAACTAATGCAGTATCACTTTTTAGTTACAACTTATTACTTTTAAACTAAATTACAGTATTTAAATTGAAACATTTAATTTAAGTTAGCCATTTTTTTTGTAGTTTAACAATAAAAAAAAACAAATAAAATGGGCGTCATGGTGGCGCAGTGGGTAGCACGATTGCCTCACAGCAAGAAGGTCACTGGTTCGAGCCCCGGCTGGGTCAATTGGCATTTCTGTGTGGAGTTTGTATGTTCTTCCCGTGTTCGCGTGGGTTTCCTCAGGGTTCTCCGGTTTCCCCCATAGTCCAAAGACATGTGGTTTAGGTTAATTGAATAAGCTAAATTGGCTGTAGTGTGTGTGAATGCAAGAAGGTACGGGTGTACACCCATCCGCTGAGTAAAACATATACTGGATAAGTTGGTGATTCATTCCACTGTGGCGACCCCTGATTAATTAAGGGACTAAGTCGAATAGAAAATGAATGACTCAATCAGTTAAATAAAAGGTTACATTAAATTTGAAATGAAATCTCTAAACCATCTCTATCATTCTCCCTCTCTTCTCAGATGGGATGGCAGGCTAAATCAAAGGATACCATGGGCCAACTTTGGCCGGCGGGCCCAAGTTTGGGCATCTCTGAACTACAATAACCAGCATTAATGCTAATTATACGGCCCAGCATACAGTAGTCAATACGTTTAAGTGGATTAAAAAGGTTTTATGACAATTTGAAGACCTTATTTATGACAACAATGGGTGTTGGCTCAATAGTTTAACGACAAATTTCATGAAAGTTGATGATTAACTTCAAATGTTGACTACTGTATATATAAAAAGTTTTCAGTCAAATTTCAGCATCTTAGAAGTTATTTTTAGAGACAATATTACAAGACACCCGAACATTAGCTGTTCATTTTTTTTGGTCATTTTTCAATAATCCACATGTCATAAATAAAAGACACTAGCCTCTCTCTAACGCTAGGAGTGACCGTTATATCATGTAGTAGTTGTGCATGTTCTCTGTGCTTCTGATTATTGTGTATTACATGTATGCTGTTGTACTGTACTGATTGACTTTGTGCATATCTGTTGATTGTGAAATATGTACCTGGTAAACATGTCACGGTGACTGAAGTAAACTCATTTGCTCCCCTCTTCCCTTCCTCCCTTCATTTCACACTCACCTCATCCTTTATCATCAACTCATTTCTGGCTTCATTTCTCACTTCACCTTCCCCTGGATCATCTCTAATGTTCATCTGTCCATCACACGCTCGTCCTCATGCGTCTGGTGCTGACCTGCCGTCTCCATCTTTTTGCTCTGCAGGTTTCGTGAGTTTTGATAACCCGGGCAGCGCTCAGGCCGCAATCCAGTCCATGAACGGCTTTCAGATCGGCATGAAGAGACTCAAAGTGCAGCTGAAGAGGCCAAAGGACGCCAACCGCCCATATTAGCCCCGTCCCGAGCCCCAGACACCCCTGACCCTGGGGGTGAAGGCTGCCGCTGCGCACAGGGAAAAGACAGGTCAGAATATTAGACACAAGGACTTACATGTGTTTAAATAAACCAGGAAAAGATAAGTATTGAACAGGTCATGTTCTTTCCTGGGAAAAATATTTCTAAAGGAGCAGTTGAACCAGATTTTGGTAAAAAATCCAAACAATGCAAGCATAAAAATAAAACAAAACAAAAAAGTCTAAAGAATTAGTCACATGTAATAACAATGGAATGACTCAAGGAGAAAGCACTAAACTACTTAAATGTGTTTAATACTTTAAATAAAAGGCTTTTTTGGTAATGGCAGCTTAAAGACGCCTCTCATACGGAGAATGAAGTCACATTAATTGCTTAGGTGTGAGTTTTTTTACAGACTTTAACAAAGTGTAAAAATGTTGACAGTGCTGTGGGTCTCGTCTTTTAAAATCAAGTCAGGTGATAGGCTGGGCCATTCTACAGCTTGATTTTCTTTCTCTGAAAGCCGGTAGCTAGCTCTCTGCAACTCTCACATGGTCACCCACTGAAGCTAAGCAGGGCTGCGCCCGGTCAGTACCTGGATGGGAGACCACATGGGAAAGCTAGATTGATGCCGAAAGTGGTGTTAGTGAGGCCAGCAGGGGCTGCCCAACCTGCGGTCTGTGTGGGTCCTAATGCCCCAGTATAGTGATGGGGACTCTAAACTGCTCAGTGAGCGCCGTCTTTCGGATGAGACATTAAACCGAGGTCCTGACTCTCTGTGGTCATTAAATCCTAGAATGTCCTTCGAAAAAGAGTAGGGGTTTACCCCGGCATCCTGGCCAAATCTGCCCACTAGCCTTTGTCCATCATGGCCTCCTAACCCTCCCCATATCATAATTGGCTTCATCACTCTGTCTCCTCTCCACCAATCAGCTGGTGTGTGGTGTGCGGTCTGGCGCAAAATGGCTGCCGTCGCGTCATCCAGGTGGATGCTGCACACTGGTGGTGGATGAGGAGATCCCCCCCCCCCCCCCCCCCCCCCCCCCCCATTGTGTTAAGCACTTTGAGTACCCAGAAAAAATTGTAAATTAATTAGATTTGTTTCTTTGCAAATATAGATTATATAGATATTTAACATTCTGAGAAAATCTCAAGTGAACGGCACCTTTAGAAATATGTTTTCTGAGAAAAATGGTGACGTGTTCAATACTTATTTTCCCCACTGTATGTCAGCAAACAAAATCAGTCAGATTTGTGAGTTTATTGAAAACAACTCTCAGAGGACAACTCTCAACTCTCTTTTACATGAGACTATTCATAAATATAAAAACAAAGTTTGCTCTGAAATGTCTATAAGGGGCCAGAAAACACCACAATGTTTAAATAATTTTAAAAAATTATAAATAAATAACAGTTCAGACATTTTCATTTCTCAAAATTGCGAGTTTACATCTTTCAGTCCTGACTTCATTTTCTCCAAACATCTCATTATGGTTTTGTTTTTTTATTAAAATACTGATCTGACATTTTTCTAAGAATTCTACATTTTCTCAATTCATCAAGTAATCAAAAAATAAAATATGTAATATTATTATATTATATTTATGTTATGCATTCATTTTCTTTTCGGCTTAGTCCCTTTATTAATCTGGGTTCGCCACAGCAAAATAAACCGGCAAATTATTCAGCATATGTTTTACGCAGCGGATGCCCTTCCAGCTGCAACCCAATCACTGGGAAACATCCAAACACACTCATTCATACACAACGAACAATTTAGCCTACCCAATTCGCCTGTCTTTGGGCTTGTGGGGGAAACCGGAGCACCCGGAGGAAACCCACGCAAACACGGGAAGAACATGCAAACTTTACACGGCTACTGACCCAGCCGAGGCTTGAACCAGCGACCTTCTTGCTATGAAACGAACATGCTACCCACTGCGCCACAGTGCAGCCCATTATTTATATATAATTCTCTAAAATATTTTGTGTATGTTATTTCCGTCATATTTTTACATCTTGCTACTCTTTTTTTTTTTTTGCATAATTTTAGCAAAAATGTTCAGAATTTTTTTTCAACCACATAATAAAAAAGTTAAGTATTAATTTTAGATCACAGTTCGTTTTTTCTCATAATAATTTTCCCTGTGGTTTTGTGTTTTTACTTTGTAATTCTTAGTCTTTGTTACAGTAATTTTTTTTAGCTCACACTTTACAACTATGAGTTTGTATCTCACAATTTTGAATTCTTATTGTTTAATCTTCCCAAAGAAACAAGCATCAACAAACGTCTCTCTCTCTCACATTCTTTTGGAGGTAATAACTAATTCTTAGCAATGAATCAGGTTTCTTTTTACATCTTGCAGTTTTGATATTTTGCCCCCTTTTAATTAAGTCTTCCAGGATTTTTTTTTTGCATCTCTCGATTAACAATTGTAAACATTTCAGTTTCAACTAGTTAACTAGATTTAAAAAAAGTTTCACACAGATTTACACATTTGAACTGTAAGATCTAAATTATGAACTGTAAGAGTCTAAATTATGAGCTTAAAAAATAGGCACCATTAGCGAAAATAAGTAAAAATGGCTTGTGTAGCATTCCATGTTGATGTTAAGTCTGCAGTATAACAGGGTATAATATTAAATAGGACCTCTTCTTTCTCCACTCTAGCAGAGGGGGGAAGATCAGTCATTCCCATGTATCACGTATCATCTCACATCTCCTCATCTAAATGAAGATGGAAAATCAATGCTGTGTCATTAATTTACCCTGCTGATGCCTTTTACTGGGACAAGTTATTACCTACTTACACAGCTAGTGAAGCATCTCTGCCTCTGCAGACGACAATACAGCTCCTGCTTATCTGACCTCACACACAAACAACATTCATCAGCGCTTTTGTCATTTTACTCCACAAATAGAAAAACAACCTTAAGCAATAAATTAGCCCTAAACATAATAGATTTGTTATATATATATTTTTACTCTTTAAGAAAAAAGGCCCCATTATTTCTTGCGCATATTTAAGTACATTTTTTAATCTTAGTTTTTGTGATCATTTTGGCTGTTAACAGCATATATTTTGGCAAAAATGTATTTTATACCAGGTTTAAAAAGTGCTGTCAAAAACATGCATAATAATACGGCAATATCTTCATCCCAATACTATTTAAGCAAAAAGTCATCCATCGATAGTTAACATGTTTTATTAGATCACTCTCCTCTAAAACTCTTTTTGTTAATGATTTGATAACTGATCTAAAGCTAGATGCACTCTAACAGAAACCTGACTAAAACCAGACGATTACATGACCCTAAACAAGTCTTCGCCTGAAGGATATCATTACAAACACGAGCCTCATCTTAAAGGGAAAGGTGGAGGTGTTGGCATAATATATAGTAATATTTTTAGTGACTCAGTGATCTGACTTTAAATATAATTCAATTGAAGTAATAGTGTTGTATATTTCAGTGTGTAATATAAACAATAAATTTTATATTGGCAACTGTATATAGGCCTCCGGGGCACCATACCAACTTTCCAAAAATAATTAGCTGATTTCTTAAATAGTTTTGGCCATAGATAAAGATTTAATTGTTGGTGATTTTAATTAGTGGTGGGCAAAGCTAGGGTTCATGAAACACTCAAAGCAAATGTGCCGAATCTCTAAGGTGACACCTAGTGGTCATTTTTTTATATATTGCTCTGGAACTGCTTTAGCAATAAAACGGTTAGGTAAATTGAGGAATTATACCCCACGTTGTAGAGTTAAAGTTTTAAGTGATTTAGTGGAGCAGTGAGAGTTCCTGACTATCATGTCCAATAGGCTACATGAGATTTTTGTCTGACCCTGTCAGTCAAACACAGATTCGCCAGGTCTTGAAACGCTTCTGAAAGGACTGAAGCTTTGAATCGTTTTAGTCATGTGACCTGGGTGTTTCCAATCCCCTTAGTCATGTGACCTGGGTGTTTCCAATCACCTTAGGCATGTAACCTGGATGTTTCAGATCATGCTTCAATGCAGTGTTTTAAAACACTTGCCCTTCAGGATCTCAACACATGTTGAAACGTCAGTTTCACGTCAGCCATTCCTAATTTTAATATTCATATAGATAATGAAAATGATGCAACAGTCTGGTCTTTAGACATATTAGCCTCTGTTGGAGTGAAACAGCATGTCTCAGGTCAGCATTATCACGCCTTAGACCTAATACTATCACATGGTATCAATATTGATAATGTTTTTGCAGCAGAGTCATAAAATTAAGATGAATTGAATTCTATTTTGTCTTCAGAATTTTAACTGTAAAATATATATTTTGGATTTTTTTTATATGTGTGTTTTTCTACACTCTGCCATTTTCTTTGAAAGATGAAAAACAACTAAATGAAACATGCATGCTCATTTCATCCTGACTTTAAATACGTATGTTCTTTTGTTTCCTCTGCAGGTTTTGTAGAGCTGGAACACATGTTGATAACATGCCAAATGTATTTGAAATCACAACAGATCAAGATCATTGGGGCTGGGGATAGAACTGAAGCGGGACATGAGGAGGACGGAGCCGTGTGATTGTTCCACCACCATCACCACCACCAGGCTCAATGGACCTTTTTTTTGAACTTCAGTGTTATACTCAGGGGAGCCACGGTGTTACCGGACCATACCGTACTCCCTTCTCCAAACCCCCCGAGCCCTTATTTTGCAGGACCACTGGACACTACTGAAGACCAACACAAAAGTATATATTTAAAAAAAATAAAAAGAAAAAAAGAAAGAAAGAAAAACAATGCCAGCCCTTGGAAGGCTCTGAATAAGTAGTACGGAAGAAGAAAAAACACTTTTTAAAACTAAAGACTTTTAGATGGGAATCATGTAATATTGAAGACGTCTTTGGGAAAACTTTTTAAAGAACTGTTTTAGAAACCAACAAAAAGGATAAAAAAAAAACTTGAAAGAACTTTTTAGAAGGATGTGACAATTCAGGACACGAACTTGCTTCGACTCGGGATGGCCAACTTTTTTCTTGGAGTGCCTGTCCGTTTCCAGCGGCATCGGCTGTTATAAAGCACAGCCTGCGTCCGCTGGGAGACTCACCTGTCATTCCTTAGTTGTGTAGGGACCAAATGACCAAACCTTTTTATCACAAATGAAAGAACAAAAAAAGAAACAAAAAAAAAAAAGACTTGTTCCTGTAACATAATCGGACCACTGCATCTCTTGCTGTGCCAATCGGTTTAAGAGTTGTATTTAAGAAGAAAAAAAAGTAAGAAAAAAAGATATATGTATAAAAAGAACATATGACTATATGCATACATATAGATTGCTGATATGCTTTTGAATACTGGCAGAACTATTTCCGATGGCCCGTTGAGGCTGTTCACTTCGCTAGTTTACAATTACTGCTCAAAATGAAGAATATTTATTTTTATTTCTCTTCTAGTTTTTCTCTGTGGTGAGAGAAAGGGTGCATGGGAAGGGTTGTTCCATATTGCAGCCTTACCTTTTCTATCTTACGTCCTGACCTTGTAGTTAAGAGACCATCTTAAAGAGGTTTGAGATAAACAATCCTGTTTATATATATAACGTACATACGATATGTATAGCAGACATTCGAGCAATATGTATTCATATGTATGCACTTGTACAGCATATATATGAATACATACGATATTAATCCCAAAACCCATATATGTATTTATATGCATATATTTTATATGTGTGTATATATAGAAAGCGGCTATTCAATATGTAGAGCTGTAATTTTTTTGTAGATTTAAGCTGGAGTTTGAAACCACTGCTCTGCTTTGGAGTTTTACCACTGGGAGAAAAAAAAATATCTTGAAAATCGGCAGCTGCGATCTGCAGGCATTCCTCTCGATCCTATATATATATAAATATATATATATATATATATAATGTTCCTTATCCACCAACAAATACACACACACAAGCATACATACGTTAGAAAAGGGTTAGAAAACTGATTCAATTTGTGTATATATGTGTATATGCTACTTACAAATGCAAAAAGGCCTCCTCTCGTTTGAGAGTTTAAAGAGAATCAGGATCATTAGTACAGAATATGGACATATCTTTCTCCCGCCTCATTCGCAAACAAACAAAAACGTTATTCGCGTTTTTATGTCCCGCGTTCGCGCATGCGTCGTCGAATCGTCTGCAGTGCGTCCATACATCTGACAGCACTGTGCTACAACACCGCTAGCAGCCATTCATTATTATGATGATGTCAAAACAACGCAAACACTCGACTTCTTTTTAAAAATGCAAACAAAACAAAATCACGACTACTATAGCTACAGCTATCTGCGAAGCCTTCAAATATTTGTTGACAAACCTGTGCAGCTTGACCGCCATTTACCGAAAAACACCCACTCGACGCATTTTGCTTACGGTTACAATGAAGTGGGCATTATATACGTTTTTGCACAAGTATCGTCAGAATCCGCATCACATTGCGTGTTTACATGCGCCGCTTCAAAGAGGTTTTCGAATTTCTAGGATGACTTTTGGTTATGCTTTGCAACTGCTCTATTATTATACAAGATGGCACTATTGTAAATATATATGAAGATTCAGTGGGGGGGGGGGGGGGGGGTGTAAACAAGCAGTAGTTAGTTCACCTCATTTCGAAGTGGAAATCGATTCTGACGTGTTCCGAGAATGTTTGCATCTTGCCTTTTTAGATCTTTCCGACACATGATCATTCAGGTATTCCAGGATCGTTTGCCAGGATATGGATTCCGTCTGTTGGATTTTTCCATCTTTCTCTCGCTCATCATCTTCCTCCACGTTAACCGTTTCAGCTGCAACTGTTTACATAGCAATCTGGAAAAAGTGTAAAGTTGACAAAACCGACAAAGACGACAGAAGTTTTATTATAAATATATATAAGTATATACATGAACTGCTGAATATACTGTAAATGTTTTTTCTCTTTTTTGCTCTGTTCCTCTGTATATAGGTTTGCATATTTTATAGTCTTTTACTTCTATCTAGAAGGACTGGATGACAATTTAAAGACAAAACAAGCTGAATTAAAAGCAGGTAAACTCTAGTCCTTAGAGATGCAGTATGGCTGTAAGGTTGATTACGAACGGTACAAGAAGCCAATCAGATTCGATCAGAACATTTTAAGGTCACTTTCGGAACTGCTGCCAACATGAGTATTTATTTGCCTATTTATGTATTCATTTATGTCATTTATTAAATTATTGTTTTTATTATTATTCTTTTTGAACTACTAATATGTTTGTATCCACACTGAATATCATTTTGTCATTCGAGATGCTTTTTTAAAAGTATATTTTTACATGTTTTTTGTATCGTGAGACACAATGGAACAATGCAACTGGCAGAATCAGGGTAATCCTTTATGGAGAATGTAGAACTCATGAAGGACTGGTGTCAAAAGTTTTTTGCTGCACCTGTTAGAACTGTCTGCTGTTTTCTTCTGTTCTGCGATTCCATGCGTCTGTCAGAACTCTGATGTGCTTCACTGCTTTTTCCAAACACACTGGAAAGAAACAAAAAAAAGAAAATATGGAAGAAAAACTGCACTAATCCATCAGACTCTCAGCAACTCTGGTTTTATTGCCGTTCTTCATTAGCACTAACTGTCTTCAACTCATCAGAAACAGTCTGAACTTACAGAAACAATGCAGTAAAAGAAAAAAGAAAAAAAAATGTAAGACATTTTGAGCACAGTTGAGCGTGCTGGGTAGTATCTGTGGATTTTTGCCAAGCCTATCACAATGAGATTGAGCTGTATTAGCGGTGGAAGTGCTGCCGCAGCTCCTGCCCTGTTCTCAACTCCACGTTTCTCTGGTCCCTAGACTCTCTTTTGTAATTTTACTGAATGACGCGTTTCCGCTTAAGCCCAGTAATAAAGCACAGTGTAGAATAAAGCAGCATTAAGCTTGTCCCAATTCCTGATGTATGTCTACACAACTTGTTTTTATCTCTTCCTCTGTGTGTTTATGGATTTGTGGCACGACTGATGTACTCTGAAACCACTTCAAAGGTGGTGGGTTTATATGCACACACATACACGCGCTCTCTCTGAAACTTTCTTAACACCACTTCAGATCAAATTAGACCAATAGCCCTGAAGCAATGTTTGGCTGAATCCCATTGCATATACAGATGATTCGCAGATCTAGTTTGAAGTATCAAAGCATATTTGCTGCATATATTGGAAAAGCAAGGGAGTAGGAAAGTGAAGGGACATGTTAATGTCTTTGAAATATATCACAAATATGAGTTGTAGGGGGAAAACTAAAAGCGTAGGGCCCTTTGAAATATTTTTTTTTCCTTCCCTGAATTTTTTTTTATTTATTTCGGGCTACAATTTTAATAATTAAAATTAGTTTTTTGTGAAGAATAGTGATGCGCTGATATTACATTTTTGATTAATACAGACAACCGATATCAGACAAATATCTGACTGGTTGGAGGCTGACAGCCAATATAGTAGCCAATAAAAAATCTATAAATTTTTCAGCATTTTCTGCATGATTGCAAAAACAAAAGGCAAACTCATACAGCGAACAACTAATTTTATTTCAAAACCTTAACTTCAGAAAAGTTTGAACTGCTCTGAATTGTATTAATCAACAGTTCTTTTCCATATCATATTTTCTTTTATATACATAAGACCTAAGAAATTAATTAATAAAGCAACCAAGTCACTGTACATGAACAAAAATTGTAAAATATTATATTAAAAATATAATAATATAAAAAAGTGACCAGCAGCAAACATATGAAGTAGTTCAATCAAAAAATACATAAAAATATATACAAATACATAATTTATTGGCTTAAAGATGTCTGCCTAATTTTGTTATAGGATCGAAAACGATGACATGGAAAAAAAGCATTTATAGGCCATTTATATACTGATATGGCTGCTGATACATTGTGCATCCCAAATTCATGTCTAGTTATTGTGCATCCCGAAAAAAATCATGCCCAGTTAATTAAAATCATTACCATATACAATTTAAGTGAACAAATTTTAACAAAAGCTTAAGAAGCCTAATAAATAATTTATGTTGATCTGCTTGTTTTTTTCAAGAAAACAAACCAATGTAAACAGTAATTATTGACCTGCCTTTATGCATTTTCCTTTGGCTCTGTATAAAAGCTTTTTGGATTCTTTCTTTTTTTTTTGTACATTTTTTTAAATAAAATAAAAAAACAGCATACAAAATAAAAATATTGACAAAAATAAGGTTTGACTTAAAAAATAATGTCCTTCTAGGGTTTCTACAGGTTTCACCAGGTTAAATTTAAGACTTTAACACATTTTTAAGACCATTATGAATGAAATTTTAGACTTATACAAGGCTAAATGCTAAGGATTTTTTTTTTCAAATATCCCAGTTAGAAAAGATTTTCACTTGCCCTATTAAAAACATTATTAAAATTTTATAAAACAAAATTTTTTATCATATTAACATCATATTAAAATATCACATTTTTTAATTAATTTTCAAATATATCCATTCACAAAGTCTTTAATCCTTACCCATAATAGAACAAAACATTGATGAAAGTAAATAAATGCTATTTTTAAATAAAAAGTTTTATTGAGATAGATTGTATGGGTGTTAATGGCCAGATTGGGTTGCCATACACAAACAAAGGAAAGTTAGACCTGTTAAAAAAAAGATTTAGGACCTACAACATAACTTTTCAGTAGATTTAATAATTTTTAAGGCCTAAAATTTGGCTTTTGAGACCCCGCTGATACCCTGTCCTTCTCGTAAAACAAATATATATATTTTTAATAAGCCTAAATATTACAATTAATATTTAATATCCCTAATTGCAGGTAATACCATTAATACATTTTTATGACTATTTTGGAATTCAGTCCAGGTTTTCCAAATCACAACATCGGTGCACCGTTAATGTTACATTCAAGAAACTCAATTGCATGATTTTGTGGTAAATGCAGCAGTAACTTAAACTTCATCTTACTGACTAGTCACTCTTACTAGAATTCCTCATTGGTTCAGATGACAGTGGGATTACATATTACAGATCACAGCAACTGTTCTTGAGAAGTTCTTAAACCGTACACACTGCCAGTCTACGTCAGTTCCTTGGAAAGCCTGAGGAGCTGCTGCCCAACCATCTGTGACTGAATAAACAACACCATTTATTAATAAACACATTTTTATTAAGGCGAAAATAAACCTGGAATACAGCAACGTCATGAGGAAAAAATACAAAAAATTAAGACCATTTTTTTCCAAGTCACTAAAAAGGCAGAATTAAGAGCACAAGAATGGTTAATAGTGAGTTCTTGTTTTCCAACCTGAGCGTCCGTTCTAACCCTTCAACAGATGAAAAAAATGTCCTCTAAAATCTCACTCTCCTCTAGGTCTTGTAGAGCAGATCGACTGGGCCCAAACGGCGAGCGAAAGGTCTTGTTAGAAGACGGAGGGGCGATGAAGCTGTTTCGCGATGAAGGTTTGTTTCGGTACGTCTCTGGATTGGAGACAGGACTAAAAATGTCCAGGAGCTCAATCAAAGAGTCGTCCAACCTGACAAAATAATAAAAAATCATAAGTCAGCGTTAATGTTTATATGCCAGCATGAAAGTGTACAAGTCAGAATTATTAGCCATCTGAATTATTAGCCCCTCTGTATGTTTTTCCCCCAATTTCTGTTTAACTAAAAGTTTTTTTTTTTATACATTTTTAAACAAAAGTTTTAATAACTAATTTCTAATACCTAATTTATTTAAATTTTGCCATGATGACAGCACATAATATTTGATTGGTATTTTTCAAGACACTAGTATTTAGCCTAAAGTGACATTTAAAGGCTTAACTACAGTAGGTAAGTTTGGTTAATTAGGGATATCATTGTATAACAGTGTTTTTTTCTGTAGACCAGTGGTCCCAAATCACTGGGCCGCAGACCGCTATCGGTCCGTAGAGCAATTGGTACCGGGCTGTACAAGAAATCATTCATTATTTCTGTTCATTATTTCTGTTTTATTTATTATCAAAGTCTGAATGATCTTTTATTTTAAAAAAATCTTTTATTTGGAAAAATGACCATATTCTCTCGATTATATTTTGGTCACTTGAACGCCAGAATTTAACCCACAAGCTAGCAAAATGAGTTAAAAAAAAAAAGATGTCTTTTTCCTACTGAGTTCTTTGCGAAGGGGAAAAGGCCCAGTTAAGGACCCACGAACTGCCAAAGGTATGGATCCGCAACAAAATTGTTAATGAAGATCAACTGCTGGAGATCAGAAATGATGGTGGCCGTTCAAATAGCGCATCTTTTCCACGCGCAAGTTCGTTATTTCTAATAGAGGCGCATGGCTTGTGTGCACATATTGGGAGCAATGCATGCAAGAGACACAATGCACTTGTGCCTTCCAGGCACCCCAGTTGAAAGCATCTTCAGAATGCCACGAGCATCGTTTTGTCAGCTTGTCATCCTCTGAGACAATGGTTGATGGTCACCTAGCAATCTACATATACCCAACCCCCCAGGCCATGGGTAAATTGTAAAGCGTTGACTGTTCTGCATCGATAAAAAGGTTGGGGACCATTGCTGTAGACAATTAAAAAAATGATAGGGGGCTAATAATATTGATGGGGCTAATAATATTGACCTTAAAATGGTTTTAAAAAAAACAACTAAAAACTGCTTTTATTATAGCTGAAATAAAACATAAGACTTTCTCCACAAGAAAAATATATTATAGGAAATACTGTGAAAAGTTCCTTGCTCTGTTAAACATCATTTGGAAAATATAAAAAAAATAAGAAAAATTTCACAGGAGGGCAAATAATTCTACACACCATTCAGATTGCCCTACATTAAAACAACACTGTTGCATCTGACTAGAAAACAGAGTTCACGGGCTTTGAAATGTGTGGCCTTAGGCTGCGTATGAAGAACAAGCATGTTTTTTTTTCCTAGTTTGGCAGGAGAAATAAAAGAGCTGAGCGAGGAGATAAATAAATAAAAGGATAAATAAACAAAGATTAAGCTAATAAAGATTCAACCCCTCAGTCGAGGTGCTTAATAAATTATTCATCGAGTACATGCGCGCACATTTCAGATATAAAACATGAATTCTTAAAGCACGCTCCACTGATGCTGCTAACATAATTCACTGCTCATTCTAAACAGCGCTGATTTGCATCCATGCAGCAGGGGGATGAGTGGCTATTCAGACACATCTGTGTGTGTGTGTGTCTCTGTGTCTCTGTGTGTGTGTGCGTGTGTGCGTGTGTATTGGGGGATCCCAGCTCTTATGAGAGGCAGAAAACAGTGTCATCAATTGACATGTGAAAGCTGTATTTGCTACACGACCATAATAGCGATGATTATCCACTATTTCCTTCCTGTCTGACACTTTTTGATATCATAAAAGTGTCATACAGCTTCTCCTGAAAAGTTTTCAAAGAAAGGTAAATAGAAATTAAAGGTTGTCAGAATGCTGAACTTGCATCATCCTTGAGCGACACATTAGCTCTGGCTCAAATCTAGTGACATGTTTACAGGCTGCATAGGTAGCCGCCTTTTAAGACAACATCATAGCTGATGGAACATTACAAGTGACTGATTTGGAGCACTTGGTTTAGACAGCAACTGCTCATGTCAGACTCCACTTGAAATTAGATTTTAATGAAGTTTAGTGCTATTATGTTGCCAAGTTCAAGTGCAGGATATTTTTTATTATTTGATATAAAAATGATTTATATTATTTCCAATCTGTCTGTTAAGTAAATTTCAGTATTGAATGAAATATTGTAAAATCGCTTTAATCAACATTTTTTCCAATTTTGTTCACCATCTGGGGTTTATTTTTGACACATGCACCAGAAAAAAATTCAAAAGCATTAAGATTTTCTAACTCTACATGATACATTGAAATATCATGCAAAAATTTGACAAATATTAATCTATATGAAAAAAGAAGGACGTCCCAGTCCGTGTACTACACTACCTGACAAAAGTCTTGTCCTGGATCCCAGTTGTAAAAGCAACAAATAATAACTTGACTTCTAGTTGATCATTTGGAAAAGTGTCAGAAGGTAGATTTTTCAGATGAATCATCTATTTAACTGCATCCTAATCATCACAAATACAGCAGAAGACCTATTGGAACCCGCATGGACCCAAGATTCTCATAAAAATCAGTCAAGTTTGGTGAAGGAATAATCATGGTTTGGGGTCTCTCATGCGAGAGATCTGCAGAGTGGATGGCAACATCAACAGCCAGGTTAAGGGGATAGTTCACCCAAATATTTTTTTAATATTTACACACCCTCAAGTGTTTGCAAACCTTAATGATTGTTACGGACCAATATATCTTCTTTTGTGTCAACAAAGACAAATAAACAAGGCTGAGTAAATGACAATATTTATTTTTGGGTGAACTATTACTTTAAGAGGAAGGGGGAATGCATTACATTTAATAAAACAACAATAAAGATTTAAACATAATTTTTGTAATTTTGCTAATGTCTATTTGATGCTTTTCACATTTAACTTATTTAAAATTTCATTTTCCGAGGAATTTTCACAATCAAATTTTATTTGCCCTTTTTTAATACATTGATCACAGTGTAAACTACAGTAAATATAGTAAAATTCAATCATACTGTTAGAAATTAAGACAAAAAATTTTATAAAATTTAAAGTAAAAAAAGGTTTTAATAATCCAAATCTTCCTTTGTCAACAGGTCAATAGTGAAGTGATATATGATGAACAACACGTACAGAATTCACATTTCAAAGCATCTATTGAACTACTTACAAACCACGCATCAGAAAATCTTTCAAATTTACATGAAAACAACCAAGTGCATGGATCACAGCTATTTCAGAAGAATGAACTTTGGAGCTTGCCAATCCGATAGCTTCTTGTCTCCTCCTCTCTTTAAAACCTAAAATTACTCTTCCTCCATCCAACGTCTATTTTGGTTGACCAGGTGAGGGCTGGGTGAACTGGTGAATCTGTAAAGATGAGTTTTGAGGCTGACAGATTGATCCCCAGAGTGTTGAACACATGTTTGAGCACAGGCAGCTCTGTGGGGTTCCTAAGCACCTGTTCTCCCCATGCTGGCACTGATGAAGGTGCCCTACAGAAGCTTTGGAACACATCTTGCATTGTGTTGCTGCCAAAGATCGCAAACCTCCACTTCCCCGAGGACTACAGAACAATTGATCTCAATTCACACTTTACCAAGACCTCCAAGAAGCTGGTCCTTTGACAGACCACCTGAAGCCACTGCAGTTTTGTTATGGTTCTGACCCTGAGCTCTAGATGTAGCGACCATTCACAATTAGCAAAACTACATATGCTGCACAATACTGGTTTGCATAGTATTCCTTATAAATAGTATTTAATGATTTTTTTTCCAAGTTATATTTTATCTGCATCAACAATGTGAATTTTTATAAGACATGTACACTCTCAGAAATAAAGGTACTGGAGCGGTCTCTGGGGCAGTACCTTTTCAAAAGGTACATATTTGTGCCTTAAGGGTCCATAATGGTACCCCAAAGGTACTTTTTAGGAACATTTGGGTACTAATATGCACCTCTGAGATACCACTGTGGACTCTTTGGGTACAAATATGCATCTTTTGAAAAGGTACTGCCCCAGTGACAGCTCCTGTACCTTTATTTCTGAGAGTGTAGGGTCAACGTCTGAATGCATAATTATGCAAACACCTTAGAAGACTTCTCTTCATAAAAGATCGGCAAATAGCAGATTTGGTAGGAAATTAATAATGAAAGAAATGTGGATGATGTGACAAGTTGATTGAAAAGGCAACTAAGTAACATAATGACCCATTATTGAGGTAGTAGTACGTCAAAGATTGCATACTCTTCGGTTACATACTCCTTAAAAAAGTTTATATGTATATATGTTTAAACCTTAGTATGCAATGTTACTGTCTTTATGAGATCACTGGGTAAAATAATTAATTATTAATCAATAAATTTGAGAAAAGTACAAAATAAATTTGAGTAATACTTCTGTTGATATATGTCACTTTTTATATGACTACTTTCATAGTGCATTGTCTGATTGCTATGGCAAAAGACATGCAATGATGCAATTTGGAATATACACTCCATATACACCAATTTATTAGCTATACTTTGCTAGTAGTGGGATAGACTGACTGACGGATAGACTGCTTCATTTTCTATTTAAGATTCCAAATAGATTACAAAATTTACCATCCAAATGTTGCAAAAGAAATCAAGACTCAACAAGGGAAATTTTTCCCAATCATGAGCCTGCACTGTAAAAAATGCTGAATTCCACACAATTTCTTCAAGTTGTCCTAACATAAATCGTTTAAGTTAACTAAATCATTTTTTACAAATTTAAGTGGATTGAACATAAACCAATTAAGTTGTCCCAAAAAAAGAAATGTGTTTCAACTCATTTTAAATAAGTAGTTTAAACAAGCAGCAAAATTTATTATTTAAACTGCTCTTATCTTATGCTTCTTCTGCTGTAGCTCATCTGCTTCAAGGTTTGACATGTGCATTCAGAGATAGTCTTACTAAACCATCAGTCTGGCCATTCTCTGGCCTCATGAACAAGCCATTTTTACACACATAACTGCTTCTTTCTAGATATTTTCTCTTTTTCTGACCAGCCTTTGTAAACTATAAGGATCTTTAAGTGAATATTTTAGTAGATCAGAGATTTCTGAAATACTCAAACCAGCCCATCTGGCACCAACAACCAAGCAACATTCAAAGCAATTTAAAATCACCTTTGCTCTCCATTTTAAGACTCTGAACTACAGGCATGTCTACACGCTGTATTGCACTGCTATGTATTTGGCTGATTAGATAGTTTGCCAAAAAGAACAAGCCTCTCCCACCTCTCCTTCATGGATAATCCTAGTAATTACTAACTACATGTCACATTTCCCATTTCCTGTTGTATTTCAGCAACAGCATGAAACAGCTAATGTTGACTCTTACATCGTTTTTGCACTGTAAATCTGTCAAAATGTATTCCATTAATTTTACAATTGCAATTTTGCACTGCTAATATTGCATCTGTTGATGATTATATTTCTTGAAACATAGTAGATATTGCAAAGTGATTTTATTAAGAAATGCACATAACTTTATCTGTCAGGTATGCTTCATCTGTACGAATACACAGATACTTACAAAAATACTCACTAACTGTCAGTCTGCAGTTTAAAATATTCACTCACAATAAAAAAAAATGCTTCAAATAGTTCAAGACATCATAATAGGTCAAGTAGCTTAAGGTTCTTTTCCTTTTAAGCCTGAAACTTGAATCTAGGTTTCATTTACATCCAGTACCTATGACAACAATAGTGTAACATCCAATCCAGGAATCTCATTTTGTCATTTTGGCAAATGGCAATCGATTTGCCATCCGACAATTCTCCTGCACATTTGCATTGGAGGGAATGAGGAAGAGAAAGAGAGCTTACACTGAGGGTGGATGGCTGATGGGGTGGGACTTTGGCAAGGCTCCCTCTTGAAATGTGAGAATTAGCATTTTTATTTGTTGATTTATTTAACGGACAGGCCTCTCAAACAGCCATCCATCAACGAACGACATTGCCGATATGAATAATGCATTTCTTACCGCCGGTCACAATCTATAACAAGGAAAGGAGTAGGTGTAGTTTGGGCGGGGGAGGGGGATGTTAGGGCGTTGGTAGAGGAAATTGCCGGAGAGAATGCTAATGTGTTTGGCAGTCATATTTACCCAAACGCTTTCATTGCTTTTCACAAGGTCCACTGGCGAATGACCATGAGACATTAATATCACTTAAGAGGAGGTCTGCTAATCCCAAATGCTATCTGTTCATTCAACGGATCAGCTAAGGGTTGGAAACAAGATCCCTGAAATAGAAAAGTAGAGCTGAGCAGTGTAATGCCAGTATTTAAGTCACTTTATTATTGAAGCACATTTCTGGAATAACAAAAAAAAATTATACAACTAATTTTAAAATAATAATATTGGTAAATGGGTCAGTGACAAAAATTTATTTTCAAACATAAAAACAATAAAAGTGTAATGCAGCTTTACATTTTGCTCTGTACATCAGATTTTTCCAGTTTGTTATATTGTTCTGAGCAAAAAAGACTATATGTTTGCTATTAGGGATGCTCAAATTAACTGATAACCAAAAAGATGCATTTTTACCCAATTAATGGTATCAGTTAAACACTTTAAAAAATATATATATTTTTTTTTTAAGTTTTGCTGCATAAATGTGCAAAACGTACTTGCCTGGCGGTAACATGTATTTGTTGACATATTTGTCAAAGAAGCAAAATGAAAAGAGAGAAAGAAGAATATTGCTGGTCACAGTTTGACACAGACAAGTTGATGCCAAACCAGTGTCAATGGTGATTTCCCGTCTCCTGGATCTGTGTCATAAACACCTCAGTGTCTTTGCACAAGTGGAGAAAGAAGCCGCAAACTTTCTGAAATGTCCACTGCTTTGCAAACAAGCTGGCCACAAGTTAGAGCATCGGGTTTTTCTCGCCATCAGAGCATGTTTGCACAGCTCATAAACACAACAGATATTGTTTTGATGATTTAGTGTACAACCAACAAACCAACATTTTTTCCATTTGGAAAATTACAGTTATTAATAGTTCTTAAAAAATAAAAAATTAAATTTAAATAGCCTACATAGCCTAATCTACGAATAAAAAAAAACAATGATTTACTCGATTTTTTGTATAATGATAACTTCTGCGTGCCCATGAACCGCAAGTGAGACAGAGAAAATGAAAGCACAGAAGGTCTAAGGTAAAATCAGATGCTCAAGACATAATCTTTAAACTAATGACTTCTATTAAAAATGTTGACAGAGGTTTGTGATTGAAGAATTACAGCGGAGCATTAATTAAACGCATATTTTTCATGGAGTGATCGAGTTGACGTAGCCTGATGTAGCTCTTTTTGACGGAAAAAAACCTATAATTGGAAAATACAGCCTAGGCCAGTTCTTAAAAAGGATTCAGTCAGTGTTTTCATTTTGTAATCTAAATTTGTTATTCAAGTGAAAATATCTAGGCCAGACCTATTTTATTATTTTTTTTTTTTTATGTTTGAAACACTGCAGGTGCTTGAAGATGTTCTGTTGTCAATATGTTTTGTAGGCTATGCTGTTGTTTGCATGTTAAAATACATTAGTATTTTAAAATGCAATATTTTATGTGTCACACAAAATAGACGTCAATTTTTTTTTTTATTAAATAATAATTTTATATTAATCTGACCAGTTAATTGTTAATATTTGGTTAACCGGTGGCGGTTGTCAGTTGAAAAAATTAACTGAAATGAGCATCTCTATTTGCTATAATTTACAGAAGACACCAACTAGTGTCAATCACTTAACAATACTTTATATACCAAAAAATTGATCAGGCAAATTTAGAACAAGAATAATTTGGTGTTAACAACAAAATAGAACATCTCGTCTTTGACCCAAATGTGTGTAATTTGTAATGTATAATACAACATCAATAAAATATATTACATACAATTATTCCTATATAGTCATTTTAATTAAAATGACTTTTAAGCAAAGCAGCCTTCACTCTGAGCAGAACAATTTGCAATACTCTTGCAGAGTGTTTCTGAATGAAGGTGAAAAAATAACATAAAAACATACTAAAATCTCTACTGCACAAATTATTTTCCAAACCTGAGCATCTAAAAAAAAAAAAAAAAAAAGACTCATTCTCCCATCAATGTGAGAGAGAAAGAGTAAAATACAGAGAGAGAGAAAAAGACACAAAAAAAGAAACGAGTTCTACTTCAGTAATTCCAAACAAAAGACAGTTTATCAGTTTCCTCCGCCTCTGACTCCAGCTATTTTACTGTTCTCATTAAAAATGTCCGACACGCATGAGAGCCCAAACAAATTTATAGCCCAAACAGTATTATAAAAAAAAAAATCCTAAAGGCCCAAATGTCGACAAAACTGCATGTCAATTTTCTTCTAAATCAATAGTAAGCTGAGAAGCTGCACAGGAGCGCTGACATTTCTCACTTCAACTCTTATCAACACAGCCCTGAAAATTTTAATAAGATACACAATTCAAAAAAATGTTCCCCTTGTAAAGTGAAGAGGAGTTTACAAAAGATGGCCTAAGCCTGCACAGGTTAATTTAAAATGGTTGAGGTAATTTGAAGGAGGAACGTGGCTCGATAAGTGTATTGTTTTGACGATTCTTGCAGCGGTTGAGGAGTTTTATCAGTATGACTGCATAATTCATCTCTTTTGTGACACTTACAGTGCAGTTCACTCTTCTGAACAAGATCAAGACTTTTTTCTCTTCTAAACGGAAATGTGAGTGGACTTTACAAATGCAAAAACGACTTTTGCTGAATATTTTAAGGTATTAAACACTAGATAATATTAAATAAAACATTTTAAATGCATATTTAAAAGAATGTTATTATTAATTAACATATTCTTATTAAATTCTGCAGGTTTTCAGCATATTATGTCTTTGCCAATACACTGCTATCTGGTTTGCTAGTGCATTCTCAGTGAATGCTGTGATATCTTTATCAGTTTCTTTAGTTTTATTGCCCACCATGTGAAAATTGTGTGATTATTGAAGTCTGATTACTAAAATATACTGCGCAAAACCAAGTGTACCTGTCTGCGGATTGCAAGAAAGGGGTGTAAGATGAAGGGGCGCAACTTGTGGTAAGTCAGAAGCATAACTTGCAGTTATCGAGATTCCATTGAACCATGCGAGATGTCACAATGAGATGTTGTTGACAAGATGGTGGAAATACTTACCAGAGAACATTTTCATGAGTTTTATGATAGTGGAGTTTAGGGAAGATGTATGGGTGGGTGGATGGATGGGTTTAGGGTTGCGGTAGGTATAGACGTTAATAACTGTGATGGTTGGGTTAAGGTGTGGAGTTGGTGTAGACGTTTATAACTGATGTACAGCGTCATCTTGCCAACAACATAGTTTTGACATGTGGGTCTCTATAACTTCAAATTATGCCTCTAACATACTATGGGTGCTTTCACACCTTGACGTTTGTTTTCGGAACCTGGTGCGTTTTCCCAGTTAGCGCGGTTCGTTTGCCATATGTGAATCCAGCAATCACGCTCGGATCCGCACCAAAACAATCGGTCCGAGATTACCTGAATGAGGTGGTCTCGGCTCGAATGAAACGAACTCTGGAGCAGATCGATTGTAGTGAGAAAGCAATACGATCTGAGCCAGGCTATATCACATTGTATTATGGATATGTAATAGGCATATATGGCAATATGAAAAGAAAATTAAGAGTAGGGTGGGATGTCATTTGGAATGTGCATTTTATGTCAAATATGAAAGTGTTAACTATTAACGATAGCTGTTTATCCATTAGGAAAATTGACCAAACTACAGTCTTGGTTTATCTGTTATTTCTCTCCATAATGTAAAGCCTATAATGCATAAGCCAACTGCTATGTATGAGAAAGTCTTACTTCTGATTTATATCTGGTGACGATGTCTATAGGTGTCACCATTCAAAATGAAAGTGCAGCTTTTTGCTTATAATGTCTTATTGCTCATCGTCATAAATAAAAAATTAGGACGCATGACAGCTGAGCGAGATTCTCATCAAAGTAAACTGTGAAACTTTGACCAATGTAAGGCGAGTTTACTGGCACGTGACTTGTTTTAGCTCTTTTGGTTCATTTTGAAACTTTGCCGTGTGAAAGCACACTGCACCAAGAACAAAAAGCAACATTGTAACCATTTTGTATCCCTGTTTCGGAACAAAAGAATCGATCCACAGGTGTGAAAGCACCCTACAAGTTCCGCCCCTTCATGTTACGCCCCTGTCTTGCAGTTCACAGACAGACCCTACTCCGCAAAACTCAACTCATTCATTCTTCTTCACAAATAATGCAGGACAACAAACGAGCCAAAGTCCAATACTTTAAGTTGATAATCCTTTCCACAAAGTATGAAAAATAGTAATAGTGACACTTGCCTTAGTAGGAACTCTAAAAACCCTGAATGTGAAAGATAAGACACATCTAAGTGTGTTATCATGCAAGATTTAGTTCTTGGGTACATACACTACGTACACACAGCCACACCCACACCCACTCTGCCAATAAAGAAAGCAGAGTAAAATGTTGTGAACGTCAGCAGACACGAGATATTCATAATCATTTTCATTATCCTGAACTTTTTTCCCATGACATCTTTTTCCTTTTAAGCAAACTTGTTTTAATAAAGTGCTTGTCTATTGATTGACTGTGGGCTGACAGGATTGTTGTATTAAAGTGTGCCCCTCCGGCATCAGACACATTAGACCCCAGGCCAGACCTGAGGTTGTTCAAGAGACAGCTTGGCGGTGTCCAACTTTTTGCTTCTTAAAAATATAAATAAAAACTATAAAACCACTGACTTCATTGATTTCTTCAAATCAAGTTTAGTTTGAATAATGCAAAGATGCATTACTCTCCAGAGTGTATGCTACAATAATATATTGATCTTCCATACTTAAAATTTTTTATAGTTAGACAGTGCAAACACAATCAGCTTATTAAAGCATGTTCCTGTTTGGTATGTTTACCATGATGGTCTATCAAACATCCTGAGATTTATAAACACACGCATGCATTTGTTAATTAAAAAAATAACTTGAACATCAGATTTACCTAATTTTACCTGATAAATTAATATGGTTTCTGCATATTGAGTATTTGGATTTTTATTGTACTTCATTTATTTTATGACTATGGGAACAATTCATGGTAGTTTATTATTATTTCAGTTTATAAAAAAATCATGGTTTATCTTATAATTCTAATAATTATACTTCCTTATATAATTGACCTGTTGGCATGACTTTTCCTCTGCTCTTGGCTGTTACATCGATACTTCTGGATACAGACACGAGAGTGTCTGAGAAGCGAGTTTTCTCCACCGCATCTATCATGGATCAGCTGTGATCACCGCTGACGTTTATCAGTGTCACTCATCGGTGAACAGCAGTGTATTTATAGTTATCCCACTGGAGCGTTTTAAAGTCTCGTCGATCAGCTGGTTTGTCTAGAAGCTGACATAAGAGCGATCCACTGATGAATCGCGCCTTTAAAACGCCCCAGTGTTCCTGTATCTGTGGTTACACAAAGTAAACAGCAGTGAGTTCAGAGAACCGATGACCTTCACGGCCAATCACAGTCTTTTCTGTCGAGCACGTGAACACAATGACAAATCAGCGCGGTTTAAGGACGTGCTCCACAGCTATTAAATGTTTGCGGGAAAGGGAGGTTTTTAAAATGTTAGTACCGTTTGGTCTCGAATTCCAGTATTGAGACAACCCTGATATAAATATATTTATATGTTAATACAAGAATTCTTGTGCTGTAAGGTAAAATATAAAAATGTGTATGGAAGGCATCATCAATGCACCGTGATGCACTGAGATATCGAATTAAACCGAATCAATGGCATGATAATTGTAACCAAACATGAACCATGCAACCAGTGTAGGTTCATACCTTTACAAAGAATGCAAGATTTGGGAAGAAAATATGGCAGTAAGTTGAGGGAGATCATTCTTCATTATCATCGCGAGCTCCTCAATGTAAACTAATCTCGCCGTTGTCTCTTTTCTACCATTATAGTCACAACTAGGCTACATTTTAACTTGTGTACTGCTGGTGCAATTGGCCCTTGATGTGTAATTATATTCTATCCATGAATTAGGTAGTAATATAACAAACCTGTTCAATAAATAAACTTTTCAATTAAACGTGTAAATAAAGAGCCATCTCATTGCCTAGTTTATCACATATATTTTATTTGATGCTTCAAGGCTGCTTGATATAATAATGAAAGGTGAATCTTTCGGAATGGCCACTTCAAATTCAACAGTTTGACTGTTCATTAAGAAACACATCTTTTGCCCTGGTTCACATCTCGGCCCTTCCCGAGATCCCAGGTACATATTATGCATACACAAGTATTCAATCCCCTGTCAGTTCTGACATTCTCTTGGTATGCATAACACAAATATCATGGCAGCACACAAAGCAGCCTAATTTTCCTGGCCTCTGTAAAAGTTCTGCCTTGATAATGAAACATCTGAGACAGAAAGGAACATATTAATGCAAAATATTCACCATAACATAAAAAAGGCAATTACTTCTGAAGTCAGTACATTTTCTTCTAGAAAAAAAAAGAAGAAATATGCCTTACAAATGACTTACAAATAATCTGCATTTTTCAGAGATGGTGTGCTAAACAAGACATGCTCATGCTCTCGCTGTGGGGGTTGGAGGAGGGAAAAAAGACATGCTGTCACATTAATTACCTTTCTACGTTAAAAGAAAACGGTAATGAATTTCCTTCCCTATCCCAGAGTGTGTCTCGCGCTAGCGGTCAGTGATTCATTCTCTGCCTCACTCTTTCTCATTAAGCTGAGGGAGGCGGCGCGTTCTCGGCCCGGGCTGGAAGACTCGGTTCAATTACACCTGCTGCTGGGCCCTGCTACGCCAGCTAATGGGACTCAGCTTGGCTCCTGTCAGCCTCAGCGCTGGCCGACAAAAATCTTCATTTAACTCATCAAATAGGCCTCACACTACATACGGCCCAGACCAGCTTCCCCTTTTTTTCTTCCTTCGCTTTTTGTCCCTTGCTCCACGTTTTGTTCTCATTCCCCCATACATCACCTCTCATACCCCTTCTCTTATTTCACTTTCATGCATTAAGATGCTCTATCGCAGAAGCAGGGACTCCAAAAACACAATTAATGCAAGGCTTTGGCCCCTGCTGTGCTGTTGAGGCGAAATTGCTGTAATTTCCCTCCTTTCACTCCTTTTTGAATTGAACTTGTTAAATTGTATTTACTTGTATGGGTCTTTTCATTGAGTTTCCTGAAAGTGGCTTCTCTCGAGCACCAAAAGCTCCCCCCCTCACCCCGTCTATAAATTGCTACAGCAGCCTCTCTACAGAATCGTGAAATGGTAGTAGAGTGACCGAACTGTCAAGTGGCAAAATTAAATGTTTTGATCATCTAAAAATACAAAGAGGGTTGCGTTAGACAGCTGGGCTGGAACTAGACAAGCTGAGATGACTTAAAATGTGCATATAAAAAAGCCTATTCATGACAGTGAAAAACAAAAGTGGGCTAAAAACTGAACCCTGAGGAACACCTTAACTCACCGGGAAGCCTGTGGAGTGCTAGGAAGGCCAAGAGGAATTTTGGGATGAGCAGATGTGTGAAAGCTTTGTGGAACCACAGGAGAGGTGGCCATATCTTTCTTGGTAATGAAGATCTCTGTGGGGAGAAAATGAGAGATACTTGAAAGGACGTAATGCAAATTTCCAATTAGGGAGGTAAAGTAAAAAGCAAAAAGCAATAAGTTATTCATCTCTTTTCAGCGTACCTTGTGAAAGCTTTGGTGCAGGTTGCTGAATACCTGTTGTATGTTCCTGTATGTTAATTAAAGGTTGTGGAAGACTTTCCTGCAAAATGTGTAATTCTCCGTCTTTTATTTCATTGCTTAATAAAAGAGAGGAAAGGTTATTAGGCTACGCCGCTGTTTAAAAGTTTGAGATTGATCACTAAGGCTGCTTTTATTCAATTAAAAATAGAGTAAAAACAGTCATACTTAGAAAAATGTAGAACTTTTATTTTGTTTAGAAAGTTTAAAGGTGCTGTATGTAAGTTTTTGACTCTTCTAAAGCATAAAATACCATAATATGTTTGTGGATATTTAAGAAACGAGCTAAGTGAACATTCCTGTTTATCTGAAAAACAATGCTGAAGTCAGTTATTTTGCTTTGAAAATGGGTATTCCGTGCCGGAACGAAATACCATTCCCGCACTTTGTTTTGGTCATTTTAACCAGCCCAATGCCACTTTAGCCAATTATATGTCAGCACCCCGGGTTGCCTTGTTGGAAAACCACTTATTTAATTCATTCATTCATTCATTCATTCATTCATTCAGAAAGGCTGCACCAGACAAAACACAACAGAAATTTAAATACTCATTCACTCACGAAATGGTAAGGTTTATAATATAAATGATACATATTACACCCTCTTTTACATTATTAAAATGTGCATGCTAAATGACTGATATTTGTTAATTTGGCTTGCACTGAGTAACAGTTCTAAAGTTCAATTTCAAACTGTTTATTTTATCTTCAAGATCTGAGGTAAACTATCTGCCGCTGCTGCTTTCAGTTGTATGGCAATAAATGTCATGTAAAATGGCATTCAAACTCACATTGCTAGCATTTAACACTGAACAAAAAAAAACATGGGGTTACCTGAGGTGATAATTGTCAGTTTTCTGTTGTTCAGCCGCAAGAAATAGAAGCCGTTTCTAAAATATTAATTCGAGGTGTTGGTTTGAACAAAAACTCATTTTAATACAGAAAATATTACTTTATCACGGGCTGTTGCTTTTATATAGAACACAATTTAAATCAGTCTTTTATTTCGATCGTCAGACTCTATTCTGTTGGTCCTGAATCTGGCAACCTGCGCTTGCGTTTGTTTTGATCCAGGAATGCAATACCTAGTTCAACCACTGGGTGTCAAACTTACATAATGCACCTTTAAATATGTGTAACATATGTAACAAATGTATTGCCTGTAATATAAATAAATGTATGTTGAAAAAATATTGAAATATTGAAAGACTCTAAACTTAACGGTAGTGAACTTTTAAAGATAATAGTTTATGTTTTGTTTTATTTTATCCAGAACCATTCAATTGAGTTTTAAAGACCGGCTGTACCTGTGTGTTACCTGATCCGTTACAAAACTGGACTGTGGACCCTTATTAAAACTGCTGTCTCCATTTAAGCCTTTCTCAAAGTCTGTTGTGGTTGCTTCCTGAAGCCTTCAAAAGAGACAAATGTACAGTTCAATTCAAAGTAAACTGCATCAAATATTGCTAGAATTATTATGACTATTATGAGAAGTTAGCTGAATTTTTCCATCCTTATACTTTTGTTTTAAAGAGTGAAAAAACATGATGACAGTACAGTGAAATACTTTCCAGGTGCATAAACATCATTGTATGCATGATTACTCTTACGCTTTTTAACCAAACCATGCAAACAAAGGCCCTGTGTCAGATACGTACTTGCTGTACTGAAGGTAAGACTGGCGCAGCTGCTGGTTCTGGTGTAAAAGTTTCTCTTCTTGCTGAGCCAACCGAGCTTGAATTCTTTCCCTCTCCATTTCCAACTGTTTCTTCTGCATAAGTAGACACTGTCGCTTCTCCTCCCAGTTATCCTGACCAGGCGGTGGCACTAGTGCACTTCTATTAGCTTTGTGCATGCCACTATTCTCCATTCTGTGGCAGTGGCACTGATGAGAGCACTTAAGTTTAGAAGCACCACGCAGTTTCAGGCCATCACAGGCTGAAGGCTCCCTGTTGGAGAAACTTGGATCACAACATGCACATTCACAATCCTGACTGGTGCGCCTGTTATGGACTTCGCAGTTCTGCTCACTGCTGGAATGTGCACTTAAAGGTCCAGTTGAGAATGAATGAGTGCACTCCACTGACCCGCCCCTCTCAGTTCTGCTCCCTAATGAACGGAGCTCCAAGTAAGATCCATCTAAAGCAGTTCCTCTCCCGCCACAAGACCTCCTGGGTCCCCCTTCACTGCTAGGAACCTGTGGGACAGGGCAGAGGTGTAGAAAATATACATGTCACCTCTGCTCTTTTAAAAATGTGGTCACAAAGGCAAGTTTTACTCTGGGGACTCAGAGAGGGTGGGCTCATCCCAAGAGGACACTACAAAACCAAGGTCAATCACCGCGGAGATAAACATTCAGGACAAAGGAGAACCGTCCGCCTCTGAGGGGACAAAAATGGGCTGCTGACTAATTCAAGAGGAGGTCGCGGAGCATGTAAACATACATTACTCACATCCAAGGTTTCAGAGAGGACAAGCTCATTTCCCTCATACAAGCCTAAGATGGAGGGTACACGGGGTGCATTGTCTAAACTAAAACAACTGAAAAAAGAAAAGCAGTTTTTCAGTGTCAGTTACTAAGGTTTTATGTTTTGTTTTTGCTTTAATATTTTTGGTGACAGTGCCTTGAAGGGGATGATTTTCAAGATGGAACTTCTCTGAGAGGGGTTTTAGTGTGCTGACAGGTTAACAGTTATAGATGCTAAAGTGTCAGCATGCCAAAACCCCTCTCCGAGAGGCTGCTTCTCTAAATCCATCCCTTTTAAAAGCACTGCTGCCAGAGCCATCAAAACAGCGCTTTTGTAACAAATTCACCTTCAACACATTTCAAGGCAATTACAGTTGGGCTTCAAATAGCCTGCTGAGAGCGACTGTGCTGTTATTATGAATAATCTGGAGATCTATGATAGTTTTGAGCAATAAAATAAGGCTTTTTATTTGTAGAGTATCTGCTACCCGTTGGCGGAATTGGTCACAATTCATTTACAATTTCCTTATATATTTTTTCTTTATGAAAACTGAGAATTTGTTTTGTTGGCAAACGTGTAAAGAATAAATCTATTTAATTCTCTTTTTAATATACATGTATATAGAGGGTATATGCAGGAATCCTAAAGGTAATTTAAATACCTTTTTAAGACTTTTTAAAGACCTTCTCAGAATAATTTAAGACCTTATCGCCACTCCAAGTTCTTATCGGTATCAAACCTTTAACTTAATAAACAATTGTTAATAAACCGTTGTAGTTAAATAACCCAATGGAGCACAACCATGCAACAGAACTCCGATAAGCTCGAAAGAATCAAAGTTTGAAATAATAAACTACGCGTTTGTTTTCAGCAACTTCTGTTTAAACTCGTCTTTCTCTAACCAGGAGTATGCAAACTTACATTTTCCCATTTTGCTGTCTGTTTCGCTCTATGGTTTTGCTACATGTGGAGAGCGTCACATCACCTTCCTCTGTTTGTCCCAAATTACGTTACATCACCCGGATGAAAGAGCTTGGCCAGACATGCCCCGGGAGAAAAAAATACATATTTATGCTTTTTTTTTTTTTTTTTTGGAGTCAAACATTTTGGAAAACACTTGAACAAAATGTAAGACCTCATAAAAACGATAACTTTTAAGGGCCTTAATTTTCTCATAATTGATTTATCAACTTTTAATACTATTTACACCAGCAGCTAGCTCTTTGCAACTCTCACATGGTCACCCCCTGAAGCTAAGCAGGGCTGTGCCCGGTCAGTACCTGGATGGTAGACTACATGGGAAAGCTAGGTTGTTGCCGGAAGTGGTGTTAGTGAGACCAGCAGGGGGGGGCTCAACCTGTAGTCTGCATGGGTCCTAACACCCCAGTATATTGATGGGGACTCTATTCTTTCAGATGAGACAATAAACAGAGGTACTGGCTCTCTGTGGTCCTTCAAAAAAGAGTAGGGGTTTAACCCCAGTATCCTGGCCAAATTTGCCCATCATGGCCTCCTAACCATCCCCATATCATAATTGGCTTCATCACTCTAGGCCCGTTTCCACTGAGTGGTACGGTACGGGTCGGTACGCTTTTATGGCCGTTTCCACTGTCAAAAGCGTACCGAACCGATCCGTACCGTACCACTTTTTCGGCACCCTTTCGAAAGGGTACCAAAGACGAGAAAGGGTACCCAAAGGTGGAGCTACACGCGCAGCTGAACGCTGATTGGTTTACAAAGATACGTCACGATCTTGTGGAGCTAGCCAGAATCAAAACAATGGAGCCGCCATGTTTTTAAATGCACAGCCGAGACAACTATATGCATATAATAACGATACATGGATGACCCGGGCTCAAAACCAACCTTGTCGTTGTCTTGATGAACAACCACAAAGCCAAGAATCTGCCGTGTCCTGTTGTTGTTTTATGAGGCGGTCTAAAAGTGCGAGCGGTTTTTCGCTTTCTCCAGGGAGCCCGCGTTCGCGTTTAGATTTGATATAACAAACTTCTTGAGCTGATAATAATAACAACGTGCGTCTGTGATTAATGAAGCGTCTTCGACATCTGATCCATTCAGAAAGAAAAGGACAAATGCGAGAGTGAAGCGCAGGAAAAAAAGGAGAAGCCCGACAGGATTACAAGGATTGCCGAACTCAAATAAGGACTTAATGTATGCTGTGTGTAGTTTTTCTGTAATTAGTAACATATCAGAGACTGTAAGGGTCTGTATGTGTTCATATATGTTGCATTTATTTATTTATTTTATATAATTGCAGACGTTACAGTAGGCTGTAACACTGTCATTGATCTGCAGTTATAATCAAATCATGTTCATAGAAATGTTAGTAATAAACATTTATAAACAAGTATTAATATGTTTAAAGCATCTGTTTTGTTAGAAGAGCTTCCCATATAATGTGAACGAACTGTACAGCTTTACTGTAGACATTTATTCGAGCGAGAATGACGTCGACTGAAACTCTCTGTAGTACACCACGCCCACCAAAAGGGTACCCTTTGTAATGGAAACGCAAGTTTGATAAAGGTGACCCGTACCGACCCGAACCGTACCGTACTGTACCACTCAGTGGAAACGAGCCATCTGTCTCCTCTCCACCAATCAGCTGGTGTGTGGTGTGCGGTCTGGCGCAATATGGCTACAGTCATGTCATCCAGGTGGATGCTGCACACTGGTGGTGGATGAGGAGACTCCCTAATGTGTAAAGCGCTTTGAGTGTCCAGAAAAGCGCTATATAAAAAGGAATTATTATTATTATTATTATTATTAATTTTAAGACCCAGTGGACACCCTGATATATAAAAGGTGAATTCAGCTGATGTTCAAACAACTGTAGCATTTTTTTCCATTTACTCTGAAACGTCATATTAGAAGTAAAACGAGTTATGAATGTCGTTTCTTGTTTCATGCAACCTTGGTGGTCTAATGTCTCTCCTGTGCAAGACAAAGGGACAAATATGGGGGGGGGGGATAACATACAACTGGCCAGGCACAATCTAATCAAGAGAATTACTGGTGGACTTCCATACTCCAGCAGTAAGCAAAGTGACCGATATATATTCAAGGTCAAAATGTTAGACAGGCAGACATGGACAAATCTATACGTGCATATACAGCATTAATTCATATCTCACTATATAAAATAATCTTTCAATCGAATAACAGAAATAAAACAAAGAAAGCAAATTTTACCCTGCATTTACTTTTTAAGGATAAAGAAGAATATGCCAGGTGGGCGTTCATAATCTCAAAATGGAAAAATCAGCCGATAAATTGGTCGGTCTACCCGCATTTAAAGTCAGTTAGCGAGGCATACAAATGAATCTCTATCTGCTGCGGTTATACAATGCCATGACTGATCAGCCAAAATTTCAACACAGCATAGACTATACAAATTCACTGCACGAACATGTTCAGTCTGAGCCGTTTTCTGGCCTCTCTCTATCGCTCTCTCCCACACACAGACACGCTCTCTCTTAGCACTCACCTTGCTGTGGGAGCAGGACTGATTGAGCAGGGTGATAGACTTGTTGAGTTTCTCTTGCTGTTGGGAGAGGTACTGCTGATAGAGTCCCAGCAGCTCCTGACACTCTCGGTACTGCTGCTGCAGGCCTGGGCTGCGGGTTAAGGGTCAACACGCACTGAATAACACTGCTGCTGTTCCCACTTAGACTAAAGCTCTCTCTCCTCCCAAGCCAGACATGGTAATCCATTTCACCCAATGTAGTGTTGCCAACCTAATGCTGAGTAGGCAGGAGACTTTATACAGCAGGTACAAAAGAACCTCCTTTAAAGTAGTGCCTCAAAGGAAACGAGTTCCTGAAAAACAGCTGTGTCGAAGAGTTAAACACTCAAATCTGTTCTGAAATAGCTAAAGCTGATATCCTCAAGCTTGAGCAAAAAGAAAAAAAAATTATTTGCTTTCTTGGTCTAGGCCAACGGTTAAAAATAAAATAAAATAAAATAAATTTTAAATAATAAAATAGCAAATGGTAGATTGAATGCTGTACAATTCACTTTTTTGGAGAAGTTTAAATTCCAAAAAAATCTAAATTGGTATGATGCAATTTTGATGAAAAGAAAAACTTTGTAAATTATTTCATGTTATTTTAAATACTGGCACTAGATGTGATATTACCCAGGTTAAATCATTCAGTAATCCTGATTATAGTTGAGGAACTTGTTGGATTCCCAAAGACTTGAAGCTGTGGTTGATTGACTAATTATATTGACTACGTTAATTAATTTATTGATTTTGGTTATTCAGCTGGCTATTCAATTTGCTTGGATGCAAATTTTCAGAGAATGCAAAGCAAACAAATTGGTACCAGGTAGTTGATAGAAGTTGATAGGGAGATTTTTCAATTGGCTTGGTTTTAAAAACAACTTTTAAAAACTCAAAAAAATATTAGTTTCGTTCGCCAGCTGCAATTTGCAGTAGCCTTCCATACTAGTGTGCAATACAGACAAAAACAAATGAGGGGAGAGGAGTATTATTTTCTTTTATATTGACCTTATTCTCTGCGTACGAGCGGGTACAGCCATTTGAATCTTTTTGGCTTGAGACTTCTGGTCTCATTCGATTACATTCATTTTTAGAAGTTAAAAACAGCTCGTTTTGCTTGATGTTGCAAACTGATATTTTCTTATTATATTATTCTGCTTTGTTTAGTCATGCAAACACTTGTTTGTAGAGCAAGTAGTTTGACCGTTTTCTGCCGTTTATTATTCCTAGTCATTTCTCCCATATGCAACTGAATCAGAAGTTCTAAAACAATCGTAAAAACGAGCGCACTTCCGCAATGAAAAATAAGGTCAATACTCTGACTCATTTTATTTTTTTATGTACTCTATATGAATTTTTTATGTTTATATTTACTTTGATCTCTTTCTTTTCCTTCTGTAATTCTAGACTTAGACTAAGGATATTTCTGTCAATTCAGAAAATGGTTTACATATGTATACTTAGGTTCTGTTTAATGTGTAAGTAGACCAAGAAATAAATATATATAAATGTAATTGTAATGTAATTTCTCATATTTAATAATTATAGAAAGATATATTTTGTTTAATTTTAAACGCATAAGAAAATGTGAAAATTACATTCACCCAATAAAAAAAAAAATATATATATATATAGTTGATATAAAAAGCTCAATTTAAAATGATTAACAAATTATATAAACATTGAACGTTATACACCTAGTGTAACTTGTACAGTACAAATCAGATTTTTTTTTTTTTTTTTTGAGAGTGCAGAAAAATTTTTATTTGGTATGATGCCAAATTGGTAACAAAACAAAAAAAATACTGGCCAGGTACATCCGAAGATAAAAATTTTATTTAATAAATATATAATAGCAAATGCTTTCCCAGTGATGGGTTGCAGCTGGCAGGGCATCCACTATGTAAAACATATGCTGGATAAGTTGGCAGTTCATTCCGCTGTGGCGACACCAGATTAATAAAGGGACTAAGTTGAAAAGAAAATGAATGAATGAATGAAAAATAGCAAACGCTACAAGTTCAATTAGTATTAAAATAGGCATGTCCAGATCCAATCACGTGATCGGAAATCAGCCCGAGCACACAGTTTCAGACTCGATCGGAATCAGACGTTACCTTCCGATCAGGACTTGAATATGTATATATGTATATTCTCATTATTTTTTTAATACATCTCTAGTTATGTGGTAACACAGCGTTAAACCTCTTTCTTGACTTCACACAGAAACAGCAATGCGTGCGGCATGACATCACTTTGTCGCAGAGACGCTATTGGTTAAATGCTAGCAAAGTAGAACACAGAAGCAGCTTGGAGCAGAAAGCGCGAGTATGTCTGCGGTCTGGAGGTATTATAAAGTTGATAATGGCAACATTGCCATAGCAAACTGTGAGATATATAAACTTGGGATTGCAAGAGGTGGAAAGAAAAATGCTACATTTAACACAACAAACCTGTTAAGGCACCTCAAAAACAAACACCTGACACAATACAGCGAGTTTACCCAGGCAACCCAACCAAAGACGAGTCAGCTCACGCTGCAGCAGAGTTTGAAGAGGAGAGAAAAAATGCACCATGACAGCACGAAGGCACAGGACATCACAGCCAAGATAGCACATATAATCGCAATGAGTGATCTGCCATTCTCCTTTGTAGAGAACCCTGGATTTGTTATGCTTATGGAGAACGTAGAACCTTGATTTGAATTTTTTAATGTATTATAGAAGTATTGGATAGGGTTTCGGTATCGGTAGATACTCAAAATCAAATAAATCGGATGTGAGGGCAAAAAAACTTGATCGGGACATCCCTGACTAAAACATTATGCCAGCAACAGTGTGGTTGCACAGTGTCCTTAAATGAAAATAAGGAGACCACCACTTGGTCTACTATGGTCCATGCCACTTGAGTCTCTCTGGCTGAATCCCAGCCACCAGTACCTGGAGTCATGTTTGTGACTTTCTACAAAAGTGCACAGACAAGAGAGGAGAGCAAAAAGAGACAGCAGCACTGCTGAGAAGAGACAGAAAAAGTGTTTCTTCAGGGCGAGGGCTTCACACACTCCTCCATCTGGGTCTGGCTGGGCAGGGGTGGGCATGATGCCAGGCTGTGAAACAGAGAGAGCTGGCACGCATGCAGCATTGGGCAGAACTCAACTGATCTGGAGCAGAACCACAGCCACGCCGACTGCTCCGACTAATGACAGCGTGACGTACACCCGCTTACTTACACGCTCTGCAGAAATCCATTCGGTGGATCTCGTTTTCCAACGTGGAAAGCAATAATGGAAAGCGACTTTTTGGTCTGTCTTCTTAATAATCGGTCTGGCTGCATAGCACACGCGCTCAGAGATCATCATAATACCTCAAGGCCCAGGAACTAGAGAGGAGCAACACAGATCAAACAGACTGAAAGTTAGAACATTGTAGAGATTATTTATAGTCTTCATATCTCCGTTATTACAATGTCAATATGCACTAAATCCAGCCTCTGCTCAACAGCCTTTCAATCCAATACCTATAAGATAAGCAAAGTAAATCTTACCTAAAAACAAAAGCCAGTGTTAAAATCTCCACACAAAAGTTGAGTTTCATAAATATAAAAATATCCATCATGCATTTGTTATTTTTACTATGGTAAAGGAACCAGTGCTCCATTAGTTTAAGAAAGGATATCACATTAATGTCACATTAATAAGATTTAAATTTATATTTGTATATTAATAGTATTTCTATTTTTTTTTAAATTCATCTTAAAATATCCACAGAAAAAAGGTATAAACGATTCAATATGATGTACTGCACGTTATAGTTTGCATCTTCAAATGTTATTAACATTTGCCTTAATAACATTTTACATTCAGCATTCAAGCAAACGTGAATTCATTATATAAAAATGTTTTATTGCTGATAAACTGATTCAATGCTGTCAGTCTGCATGAGAAGCAGGCCTGTAATTACAATTAGCCATACAATTACTACAAATTACCAACTTTGTGTTGATGCTCAGTTTCAGATTACTGAAGTATTAAATTTTTCAGACTACAGTTAAGAGCCAAGAGAGTGAGTGGTTCCAATATTCCCCAATTACTGGTTTCATATGGTAATTAGAAATGTAATATAAAGGCCTCTGGTGAATCAAATTTGCAAATTCCATCTGCTCCTTTTTGTTTTACCCAGTATTGGTTATTAAAGCGGAATAAAGCAGATTCTGGACTCTGTCGAATACAAAACATTATGCATATGGTGTAGTTAAAATGTTTAGGTCAGAAATGTATACACATATAAGAAAATGCATTTCTAAAGTGTTCTAAAGCACAAAATCAGAATAATAAATGATTTCTGAAGAATAATACGTAGACTTAAAAATGGGTGCTGAAAATTCAGCTTTTCCATTACAGGAAAACAATACATTTTAATATATACTCACTATATATATGCTATTTTGCATACCTCGGTTGTAACGAGTGGTTATTTGAGTTACGGTTGCCTTTCTATCAGCTCGAACCTTCAACAAGGCATCAACAAGACATTTGCACCCACAGAACTGCCGCTCACTGAATATTTTCTCTTTTTCGGACCATTCTCTGTAAATCCTAGAGATGATTGTGCATGAAAATCCCTGTAGATCAGCAGTTTCTGAAATACTCAGACCAGCCTGTCTGGCACCAACAACCATGCTACGTTCAAAGTCACTTAAATCACCTTTCATCCCCATTCTGATGCTCGGTTTTAACTGCAGCAGATCATCTTGACCATGTCTACATGTCTGTGATTGGCTGATTAGAAATTTGCGTTAATGAGCAGTTGAACAGGTGTGCCTAATAAAGTGGCCCGTGAATGTATACTGCAATGAAAAGCAATTCAGCAAAATTATAATATATTATCTTACAGTTTTTACTGTATTTTTGTTCGTCAATCAAATAAACAGAGCCTAACCCCAAACCCAAAGGTTAGGTGATACAAAAAGAAGTTTGATATCCTTTTCCCAAGGATACACAGATGATATATGAAATTTGTAGAAATAGCCAACAATACATTGTATTAGGGCTGCATGATATTGGACAAAAACTGTATATATTGCGATATGAATATAACCTCAAAAGATGACTTATAACTCTACTTGTAATCATTTTACATTGATTGCGATACAATACAATTGAACAGATACAAATTAATTTGATGGTTTTCTGTGGAATTTAAGTTACAGATATTTAATAATAATATATAAAATAATAGTGTATAAACTTTATGCTATAAATAAATACTAATAAGTTTGGTTTATATAACTTCATAACCTCTTGCTTTAAGTTTGCTTAAATCAGTCACAGGTCTTAAACACATCCAAATGAAAATCTTTCAGGGAGAAATTTAGGGAGAAACTTCGGAATGACCCCACAAATCACATGCTCTGAACTGTGGTGCTGATCAACCGTTATCCTACATTGCAGATCCTGCGATGTGACTACTGCAGATTCAGACATTGCAATATCGATGCTGAAACGATATATTGTACACCCCTACATTGTGTGACTCAACTGCCAAAAAGTTGTACATTTTCCATAAAGACATTTTGTAACATTTCCTATAATAAACATATCATTGATTAGTAATATGAATTGCCAATAACTTGATTTCTACATCCTTAAAAGGCAATTTTCCTCCATATTTTGATTTCAGACTTAACATTTTAAATAATTGTATCTCACCAAGATATTGTCTTATCCTAACAACCCAAAAATCAACGGAAAGCTTAATTATTCAGCTTTAAGATTATGCATAAATCTCAATAAAATAAAAAAAACGACCCTAATGGTTTTGTGTTCCAGGGTGATATGTATAAGATATCAGAGTAGTTTAAGTTTATTTTATTTGTGGATGATAAAAGTATCTTTTGTTCTGGAGATAATTTACAAAAAATTATGGAGTTCATTACAACTAAAATTAATAAATTGAAATTGTGGTTTGACAAAAATAATATATTATTAAATATAAGTAAAACAAAGGTTATGTTATTTAGGAAATTAAAAAGTAGTCATAATATACATTTAAAAATTGATAATGAAGTTATAGAAAGAGCATATGCAATTAAGGTGTTGGTGTTGTATTGGATCATAAAACTAGTTGGAAACCACAAATAAATAACGTGATATCAAAATTGGTAAAAACTGTAGCAATAGTGTATAAAGCAAGATTTATCCTGGACAATAAATCAATGTATGTATTATATAACACACTTATGCTGCCATATACGAGTTATTGTGTTGAAATTTGGGGGAATACATATAAATCTAACTTACAATCCTTATGTACAATGCAGAGAAAAGTAATCAGAATAATAGAAAATGTGGGGTATTTGGAGCATACAAATACCTTATTTTTTAAATTGAAGATACTTAAGTTCAATGATTTGGTTACATTTAAGCTTGTCCTTCATCCCGCTCCACTTCAATCATGTTGAAATGAATTTTGTTTGAATAATTTTGTTTATGATTTTTTTCAGTTCTAAATAAATAAAAATAAATCAAATCAAGGTCACAAAAAGGAGTTACTTCAAACTGACTGCTGAGTCCTTGTTCACAAACGAAAATATCTTAACCAAATCCATCAGGTTTTATACTGTAGCTCATTAATAAGTCAACTTCCGACTGTCTAAAAAGAGTGGATCGAAAGGGATATCACGTCCTGAGGTGCCAACAAACAATGTCCTTTATGACAGCTGGATGTCAGACCGCTGCGTAATAGCAGGTACGGAATGAGTAACTGTTCAACAAAAGCCCTTACCATAAATAGGCCTCTCATTTGTAATGAGAATGGAGAGGCCGTCTTGTAGATAGAGCGCATCGCACACAGGCATCTACCTCCAAAGCTAAAGAGAGGCTTCTGATACCGCGATAGACAGGTTGGGCGTAAACACACATATTAATACATTAACAGAAGGGCGTCCAGGAACGCTCAGCGCCTGGTAATCTGGAGCGACTGGAGCGGGACTGATAAGATTCTCTCCCGCTTCCCGCCGCGGAGGCACCTCTGTTGGCTGCCGGCCAATCAGAGCTCATTCCGAGGGCCTACATCAGGAGAAAAGAAAGCTGCAGGCACGGTGCGTCTCCTCCCTCCGTCCAAAAATACACAAAATCAGAGTTTGCATTCGATATTTCAGACAGCTGCTGTCAACATGATTCACTCCCCTGTCAGCCTGCGCAGAAATAAAATAATGAAATCCACCTCGAGGTAGAACAAAATTGTGCCGAAGAGAATATTTTACGTGGCCTCTCTGCCGCTTGGTCTGCGTGTGTAGATTGAGATGTAAATCGATAGGAGGACGGGTCACACAACCGCACGCTTCCATTTGAATAACAGCGAAAATGACTCACTAAGACACTGATGATTTGATTATTTATATATGGTGAGACTTCATTTGCTGCGAGCATGTGGTTTATTACTCCCAGTTATTAGTGTATCTACGAAACTAATTGGTCATAAACAATATGCGAGCGGTGGGTTTGTGATTAAGAGGCATTTCTGTGAAGGCTTACGCCCCACCTAGACTCATCCCGCCAGGATGACGGGTTCAGAACTAGGCAAACTATTACAAAAGGACTTCTGCTCCTCTGATCCATTCGGAAAGGCAACCATGCAAACTTCAATAAGATTAATGATATTGATGAATGCATTCAACTTCTCCTTTGTGTCTTCCATGCTTCTTGATGTAAATTCCTTGTGAAGAACAAAGATTGCGAGCGTCTCAGTAATAGAATCTACCACTCAGAGACGTGGTGTTGAATGCCAAAGACGGGCTTGAGAAAATTCTTATTTCATTCCGTACACGAGCTTCAAATTCTTCCTACGCACAGAATGAAACTTATCATTTTTCCCCCTCCTACGGAGATATTTCCTCTTGGTAATCGCAGTCCTGGCAGATGAGGTGGAGACGATGCGAGCAATTATTCTGCACAGACCCTTGTAACTCACTTTGTCTTTTTGCGTCCCCCTTAACCTTTAAGAACAGCTCTGTAGGCCAGCATCTGTCTGATACCTTTAGAGACCGGCCTGTCTCCGCAGGGGGGCTTTCGTAGAGTTTGTCTTGCACTACAATCTCTTTTTAATGGAGTTTTGAGTTTTAGTGGAAATGCCAGGCCGTGGAGCCAAAGTGCATTTAATTGAGTTGAGCTCGTCTAATTTCTGAGCTCGCCTGCCAAATCTGCAATTTAGCAGCCTGCGATTGCTCTTCGCATTTCACAGTGTTGGGCGAAACTGATGGTCCGCCATGTCTTTTGACCAAAGCAAGATCACCAAAGCTGGCAAAACTGCAAGGAAAAAAGGGAGCATCCAAACTGTGTGAAGTTTGTGATGTGCCAGCCGGATGACAGGTTGGCACGAGAAGAAACCCACGCTGTTCCCAGTGGTCATGTGATCAGTGCCAGCTCTTTCAATTTCAAACGAAAATTAAAAGCAGTTCAACCCAAACCAAGGACGGGCCCGATCCCTGTGCTCAAAAACTGGCATCCTTAATAGTAAATATTAAATATAACACAGTGTGTGTGCTCTTTGTCGTTTGCCTGTTACATTTCACACAATCATGCAACAAATAAAGCCTCTTTCATCTTCAATAAAAAGATTCGGCATTAGCGTATTCCAAAGTGACACATAATGCCAAAGGAAGTGAATCCTCTCATCGCCAAGCATGGGTGTAATTCAAAAACTGTCTCAATGAGGTCCTGCGGTTATATTGCCCTTACAGCAGTCACGACAAGATGAAACATGCATTCAAGGCTTATACAACACTGCCCCCTGCAGGTTTAAAATACAAAACAGTCCATTCCTTTCTCCCATTAGTGGGATCTGGAACACAATATTGTGAATTTTCTTTTTATGTACAGAACATTTCACTTACTCTCCATGAAAATGCATTAAATTGATCAAAAGTAGTATGTATAAGCATAGACATTAGTAATGTTTCAAGTGCTGTTGTGCACATTTTCAGGACAAATATTATATTTCCAAAAATATTAGGATGAAGAGATATTTTAACAATACTTCAGAAAAGCAAATCAACAAATTAGAAAAGCTTATGAAAGATCATGTGACACTTGGTTAGCATCACAGAGTTATTTAAAAAAAATAATAAACAGAGATTTCTAAAATCATTTTCATTTTAAATACTATATATAAATATATTTGATGTCTAGGATCTACAGCTCATATAAGTTGTATATTAATTCCTATAAAAACGATACATGTATATACACTCAGGTATGTATATAAAACTCTACATTTTCACAATTTAACATCACAATGGCCTTATTGGGATTATACTGATAAAACTTGGGTTCAATCTGATTACATTTATAGGAGGAATTTTTTTACAGTGTAAAACATGTTATTTCCTGTTGCCAGCAGGTGGTACTTTAACTGTAACTGGATACTGGCATGTAGACGTGTCCAGGTAAGGACTCTTATCAAACATGGATTTTGAGGCAGATCAAACAATCCATGCCCGAGTTATAACAAGTTCCTGTTTCATGACAAAGCATCAAAGTTTGTGATGCTGCCATGAACACGCCCTTCAACGAAAACTCTAGGTCTGTGCAATATAACAATCACCAAGGACTTTAGATGACAATACCCAATTTTGGTGTTGATTTGATGAAATCACTATGAGGAGTTCGTTGAAATACAACGCCTGGAAATGGCAAAATTTTTCGACTTCCTGTTGGGTTTGAGATTTTGCTCCAAGAGACTTTTTTATTGGCATAAGTATTGGCATGTTTGATGTGTGTGACAATTTTCGTAAGGTGCGTAAAATGTAGTTCAGGGGTCACTCCGTCAAAAGTGCATAAGGGGCGCTGTCGAGTCATTTGCCACACCCACTTCCGAAACCTACAACAAATGTAGTTTCGCCACTTCTGGTGTGTAAGCAAAGTTTTATGAGTTATGAGCATATTTAGACCCTCAAAAATGCGATTCATTCTAGAGAAGAAACAGAGCAATTCCGATAGAGCCTATGCACCGTAGGTGCTCAGTCCCTAATTAATATAATAGATAACTTCAATATACATTTGACCATCCCTATAATGGTTCATAACATTGTGAATGCATGTTTGCAGCAAAAATATTAATTCATCGGTTTGAAACCAGCAAATCTAGAGCACCAACAGACAGTGCAAGTGTTCACAAAACATGTTTCTTTAAAAAAGGCATTTTTATGGTGTCTGTAAAACTAGATGCATAGTTTGTATTTTATTATACTCTTGCTCGCACATGGAAGTTAAACAGTAAATTAAAAAATGTGCAGTCTTTCATGGTCATCCATTAATAGATGCAGGAAAGCAAAATGATCACCATTTATTTAATATCACAAATGTCACTGAGAACCACTAAATATCCCTCAAAACACTAAAAACATAATAACAAGTTTGCTTCATAAATTAGATGTAACTGAATTAAATATATAAATCTGGTTCACTGAGGCATATTACAGAACATAACCGAAAAACCTGACCCCCCCAATCGTCAATGTATAATTCACACCCTGTATACACTCCACCTATATATTAAACTCTAAAAAAGTTGTCTTTGTGACTTCTACAAATTATTTGGCATTTTAACATTAAAATTAATGTTTATTTATTTGGTGTGACAGATGACACCTACACTAAGGCAAAGACTAAAATCAGTCAACCAGATCATCATTACTGTTTTCTTTGAGTGTAATAAAAGGATACTTCCTCTCTCCTCTATAATGAGTTGGTTTTGCTGCTCTAGCTGTTGGATTCTTTTCTCAAAGGTTTCCTGTTCATCCCTGAGCTTCTGTACAGATTCCTCTTTTTCTTCACTCACTCTGAAAATATTCACGAGCAAAATCAAATACACAGATTTGTTACAATGCACAGAAAAATCACAATGACTTGAGACTGTTTATTTGGTCTAAAAAATATCTGATCACTGTACCTCGCCAGCTCTTGGATGAGATTGGCAATGCGACGTTTGTCCTCTGGGCAGAGATCCTTCAGTGACGGCTTACTTTTGGCTTGGGCAGCACTGGAGAGAGGCTACAGTCCAAAACAGACACTTTCAGTTTCATTTCAACACATTTATAGAAGAAGATTTCATATACAAATTAGACAATCAAACAGGGCAGATTCTTAGTACATCCCAAAAAACATCTGCATAAAGGAAATATCAGATCATGCAAGGTGGTGTTTGATAACAAGCTACATTCTATTTGAAAATATTAACATTATACTCAGTACAGTGATATGCAAAATATCAGTCAAATTCAACATTACATTCACTAATTAAATCCTAAATAAACTATCATGACTGAATTCATCAAAACAAAAGGGACAAAATGCAATAATTTGGACATAATTGCATGTTTCTCAAAAGCTTAATTTATCTGAAATCAAAGTATATCCTTGACATTTATTTTGTAGAGAAACACTGAAGACATACAATGTGATGGTATACAATTGTTTTAAGTTTGGCATTTTTAAATGAAAGTGTGAAACATATTGTGATTTATATTTCACTAAATATATTTGGTCACCAAATAATTTCCATACATCCACATTAGTAATTTCATAATTATTTTTTATAGACCCTTTTGACATTTCTGGGTTTCTCAGTAGTGGAAGTCGTCATAGTTGGGTAAACTTAGAGCGCAGTGAATGGGAGAGTACAACAAATATTTTTTTTACAACCCGATTTGCTGAAATAATAAAAGAAAAACACCATGATGGTGTTAAGACATTCAGAAAAAGAAAAAAATAGGGTAGAAAATAACGTCAGATTTACTCTCAGCCCAATAGACACTGCATTAGAAACACCTTGCAAAAGTGGTAATTCTGTAAGATACATGATATATATGATAATAGATTATACAGTATAATAAACTCATAAATTCATATAAATGTGTATTTATATTAAATATATTTTAAAAAGTGAAGATATTAAAAACTTAGTCAAGGATTTAAGATTATGATGAACATTAAATGTGTCATAACAGTCTTGTGAAAAGGGTTCATTACTGCAAGCTCTTTAGATGTTAAAGGGAGACAAAGATGAATCTGAAGGTGCGTTTCCAAAAACCCTTGTTAGCCAACTAAGGTTGCAAGTTCTGTCGTTACAAACATAGTTTGTTGATTTGGCGTTTCCCAAATCCATCATTCCAATGAACATTCGCAAACTACGTCGCAAACTTGTATGCTTGCAACTACACCTCTAGAGCTGCTGTTAGAAACATAGTTCATGGCTGTGTTCTATTCCCAGTTATCCCTCCTATGCCCTATTCGTTTAGAACATTCTAACATTGGAAACTTGGAATAATAAAAAAATAAAAAATAAAAAAAACATTAAAGAGTCACCTCTCTTAGGTGTAATTTGCTTTTAAAGTATTTTTACAGTTTAGTTTTAGCGATTTTTATGTTTACAATTGCAATCCCTTCGCAGTGCACTTTAAAAACATTGATGTCATTTTGAACACAGCCATTGCTCATAACGAAAGCTTTAGGTGACCTATTATTAAAAAGCGGAATTTACGTTCTGTCTCTAAAGCTTGTGAAAACAAAAAATATATAGCATACATTATTGCTTTTAATTTAAAGTAGGGCCTGTTGGTTAGAAGATTTCTGCAGTGGTTTGAATATATCAAATTGTAAAAGTAGACTTTTTTTAATTAAATAAAATATGTGTAATACTAGTGTGAAGGAAAATTGTATGCAAATATTTTATATATATATTGCACAAACAGAGTTGCACAAACTCTGTCATCGTTGGGAGACATTGCTCTGTTAACCTGGA
>CAIGQZ010032312.1:17071704-17097196 GCA_903798205.1 Danio tinwini
CGTTATTAACGTCTACACCTTCCCCAACCCTAAACCCAACCATCATCATTATTAATGTCTACACCTTCCCCAAACCTAAACCCAACCATCATCGTTATTAATGTCTACACCTTCCCCAAACCTAAACCCAATCATCATCGTTATTTACGTCTACACCTTCCCCAACCCTAAACCCAACCGTCATCATTATTAACGTCTACACTTTCCCCAACCCTAAACCCAACCATCACATTTTTTAACGCACAGCCGCGAGTTGGAGACTTTCATTCTTGCACTCCCGTCATTGTACTGTTATTTGCAACCACAGGGGGCGACGCCGGGTAGGCTAACTGTCATGACAAAACAGATGAAGAAGTTAGCGAGTGGAGTTGCTAGTTGAATGAATAAAATAATATATGAAATGAATTGGTTGTGGATACATTTGGAGAAACTCCATTTGGAGATGCGTTGGAAAGTTCAAGCTTGGTGAACACTGACCTGCGAAATTGGATCACGTAGCTGCATGAGACCAATCGAAGATTAACACATGACTTCTCTGGACAGAAATGTTCAAATATAGCATAACCGCTTGCTTGTTTAAATGTCTAATTATCTTGTTTAATCCCGCCCTTTCTCGCAGCGCCGTATGACAGAATTTCGCATGCTCAAACTCTACTGTGACCGTGGCATAACATTTGAACATGAAAGACATTTGTAAAACAAAAGAGTATCATTTAGGTTTAAAGTCTCTTGTTATCCTGTTTAGCAGAGCCCACAATAGAGCAAACAATAAAAACCTTAAAATATATATAAATGAGGCATATTATGTCAACCCTTAATATTTAATGAAAGTAAATGATAAACTTTGTGCATATGATAGGTTATATATTCAATTTAGCAAAAAAGCCATTTTAATCCAAGTTTTCCTGAGATTTTGTTGCATTTACATGGTTTTGACCAGCAGGTGTCCCTGATGTGGTGTTTTAAATGCTTTGAAACAGTGAATCATTTTGCAAAGCAATTGGTTTAATTTTTTCTAAGCTGTAAAAAGCTTAGTATCACCCACCATAAGCTGAAAGTTAATTCATTAGAGTTTTACTGTTTTATTTGAAATTGATTATGAACACAAAGAGTGTGAAACAATTTATGAATAATCACAATGAACAATAAACATCTGGTTTAACTTGAAGAAATAGACACTGAACTGTTGAATGTACTTCACAATGTAGTAATAATAATATACATTCCATTAGTTTTAACAAGAATAAAATGTATTTCTTCTTTTAAAAAAAATCTTAAATTTCTTTCATAAAGGTGTTATTCAACAGTAGTGTTCATAACTTTAATCCTTAAATCCTCTATTGTTTTTTTTTTGATGCAGCAATGGGCTGCTCTTTACCAGCCCCTGACGTTTCACAGTGACCCCCATTTCGATACATCCAGTGAGCCTTTTCTGAACAAACTGGACCCGACAAAGGCATTTCGTGGAAAAGCCAAGCTACCCACTCCAAAAAAGAAGCAGCCAGCACAGGTGCCAGCGAGCAGTGCAGGCACAGCCAAAGGGCTCTCCGGGAGACACAGTGTAGCCAAACGATGACCCAGTGTAATGTTGACTTTTCTTTTGCCTAACGCTAGCAATTTAGCTTCACTCAAGCTAATCAGTCGATGTTCATAAGTCTGTATGTCTGTCTGTGTGTGCGCGTGTACAATATTTATTAAAGATGATGGACAAACCTGAGTTTTGAGGTTTTTCAGTAACTTATTCTTTAAAAGTAGTAGCAGCAAAGTCTGTCTAAAGGAAAGTCTGTTCATTCGGCAGCCATATTTGCAACACTTCCAAGCAGCTTATTCAAGTCCTACTCGAATGAATGGGGAAATCCTAAAATCTCTAAAACTGCTTGCTGAACTTGCGGTTAATGTGCTGTTCGAGATGTTTTCATCCACTCTGAGGTGATTTTGAGTCTTAATTTGGCCACAACTTTCGGTTTCTCAGCAAACTGAATAATGTTTGGTGACAAATCTTATTTTGACACATATTTTGGGAAAATACTTTTAAAGTTTAACAAATTCAATGATACACTCTGTGCAAATTTGCTACCCTTTGTTTTGTTTGTGTTTTGGTCCCATTGTCTTTGATTATAATGACAATTTTTGATTGCAAAGCCATGACACTGTATAATCATGCATTCTCGGTCCATACACTCTTGCATTCACACACACACACACACACACACACACACACACACACACTACAGCCAATTTAGCTTATTCAATTCACCTGTACTGCATGTCTTTGGACCGTGGGGCAAACCAGAGCACTCGGAGGAAACCCACGCGAACACAGGGAGAACATGCAAACTCCATACAGAAAAGACAACTGACCCAGCCAGGGCTCGAACCAGTGACCTTCTTGCTGTGAGACGATCGTGCTACCCACTGCGCCACAGTGACATCCATATAGTAAACATAGTAAGTGTATTTATGCACACGCACTATAATCTGCTGTTTTACTCCATAGAACACCATATAAAAGTGATTGTTTGACTGATTTTATTTCACAATTTTAACAATAATATAAAAATAAGTACAATTAGACCAATTCATACATATTTTAAAAACTGTTAAGGATAAAATACACAGAAAAAGCTGCAGGCTTATTTCTATTGTGGTCCTCGATATTCTTTAAAAAAATGAATGAGCAAATCATAAATGGAGTGCAAACATCATCAGCTCAGCACAACAAAAATCCTCAACGTAAAACCATTTTTTTTTTTCCTTCTAAAAAACATCATGGATTGTGTCAATGAACAGGTCAGTGCTGTCAGAATGACAAGTCCTCATGTCATTGTGTGTGGATAAAACAGTCAAATTACTTAGTCATGTTGTCAATATAACAGTGTACTCTGGAGGAGTGTTCTGATGTAAACTGGCTATTTTTTTTTATTTACTTTTTTTTTTTTTTTACTGTTTTTACTGTAATTTGTTGACACATCATGCCATTGTGAATACAGAAAGGAAAAGACAGCACTGCCTAGCACAAAGAAAAATCTAAATAAAAGAGAAATGTGAACATAGGACATCCTCCTTTGAGATGCACCTTCATTAGAAAAAGTCAAGATTCACCTGGAAGAAATTTACCAATTATAAGTAGATTTAGAAAAAAAATGTCTAATGGAAAATATAGAAAAATGCTTTATGACAAAATATTATGACTTGTTCAGCCATTTTGAAATGTAAAGACTTATGCCATGAACAACTGATTAAATGTTGTGGGAGGCAGGGCCGGAGTGGGACTCCTTTTCAGCCCTGGAGTTTCAAGTCTTAGACCGGTCCACCTCAGTTCACGACTTACTATATTAAAATAACATAATTTCCAGTTCAGTTTATAATGACACGATCACATCTTTTTCAAGGAAACAGCTACTTTAGAACTTCCAATGTTTTTCATAAATATGAAAACATTAAAAGGGTAGTTAAATCTTTTAACACTATTCTTTAAAACATCACAATGTCCTTTCCTGCAATATCTGAATATATATTCTGTGCAAAATTCTTTATAGATATCCAGTCCTTTGTAACGGTCGTCACACAAAAAATACAAATAAAATATGTAAACCTACATAAGTAACCAAAACAGTATTATATGTCTTAACACTAAAAATTTAAAAAATTATTCAGATGAGGTTAGAACTCGGGTCGGTGATGTGCTGACCACTAGACCACAATGGCGCGGTTAAACTGGAGCACTGTTATCTGCAAGACTGTTTTAACAACAGTAATACTTTCTATTGACAGCTTAATCTTTTTCTCACCTTTTTAGATTTCTGATCAAGTTATGTCAGATTTTTTTAATGTAGTGAATCATCTAGTTTTCATTGAGCAGGTGTAATATTCATTAATATAATTTTATTCATTGAGCAGGTGTAATATTAATTAATATTAATTATTCAAATTCTTATATTCACTAAGGTGCCACTGTTTGGGGTCGAATGATAGTTCCGTCATCGTTAACTTGCAGGCTGCATTTTGCTCAAGAAGCTGCGAGAAAGTAAATAAAAAGATCTGAAGATTGTAAAAGTAGATGTGAAAATTTGAATTCTGATCTGAGAAACGGACCAAAACGACTGAGAAAAACTGTAAAACTCCTAGGCAGTACATTCCAACAGAGCTAGTACACAAAAAAGAATTTCAACCCGTTTCACTCTTAAATCTACAAGGATAAATATCCCTGCTACTCGCTCTTGTAGAATGATAGTGTACCTCACTAACTAAAACATCACTAATTTCAGAAAAGTTACCCTTTTTTCAACTTTTAAAAGATTACTTTTACTACAACGTTTATTATTTAAATGTGTCAGTGGAGGTACTTTAATTTACAACTTATTTTGGGTCATCTACAATTTCTTTTTCTTTTTTTTTTTTTTACAACTACCGCTGTACCAAAAGGCTGCAGCATAGTCAGAGTATGACTGCACTAATGCACTAGCCAATATTTCAACGCAATCTCACAGCAATTCGTAACTTTTTGCTTTAGTGGCTAATTCGTATGAATTTGTACGATCTAATTCGTACAAATTAGTATGATTTGCTCATCACCCAATGGCGGTTGGGGTTAGAGGTGGGGTTAGGTGCCACGCCTCCTTTTTAAAATCGTATATTTTCGTACGACGAAAATTAATTAGGCACTAAACTGACAAAACGTAAAATACTTACGTTTCCTTATAAGATCAGGCTGTATATTTTTATTAAGTTTGGGTATCTAAGAGCTCTGCCTGTCTTGCTAAACATTATTTTGACATAAAAAAATAATAATTTGAATAGACTATAACAGCCATCTTCTCACCTGTCAAATTACTATCTAAAAATGCAACCTAAATATTTAGAGTGGGTGACACTTTAAAAAGAGCATTATCGCCGCCGCATTAAGGAGTAAGAAGGTGTTTTTAGGTATAACTGCAGTTTGCAACTATGTCGCCAGGGAGCACAAAGAGACGGGATGCGAATATACAGTAGCTGTAAATACTCTGCTACTTGTAAATGAAGATGAAACAATGAAACAAAGCATTACAATTCCTCCATTAATCATTAAAAAAAATCATTGTTAACAAGCTTTATTATCATTGTAAACTTAAGTGCAGTGAGGATTCATTTTGGAAAGTAAAATTATTGAAATAAGACAACTAAAATGAAAGTACAAACATACATACAAATAAGTAGGCCTAAATAAATAAAGCAGTGTTTTAGCCGAAATATAGAGAGATGTGCAGTGTTTGTTATTTTAAAGTGATAGGACAAAGACAGTCAATAAATAAGCTTTTTCATTTACATTTTCGCTGTTGATTATATTTTACCATTTCATTTTATGTCTCAATTATTGTACATCAATAATAAATGAATAATTAAATAGGCCTAAATAATTATTTATTTAAAGACATTACCAGCAAAACATGGAGAAACGGTCCAGCACATAGTCTAATGAGCTCTTAAGTTGAATGCTACTTCATGTTTTGGTGTAATAATTTGATGTCCTATAGTCAGAAAGTTTGAAACTTTTTTGCACAGGCCTATCCAACGACTTAATGGTGCCAACTGATGATCGACAGTTCAAAATTAAAAGTTTTACCTCTTCCCAACAGGAAAAAACACCAACAATCAAGAACTCATGATTATTTGGCATCATGGCTTTGCGATCAAAAAATGTAGTTATAAATGGAACTCAATGGGGCAAAAGCAGCCCCAAACATAACGAAAGGGTAGTCAATTTGAACAATACACAAGAGTTAAATATATATTTCAAACCAGCTACAGAATCTCAAGTGACCTGTCCCATAACTTTTGTTGGTAATGCTTTAATAAAAAAAAATTTCAGTGATTATGCATGAAATGGTACCAACTCTCTTGACTTTAAGCTCCTTTTTAGCTGTTTCAGAGGAGGCCATTTCAAATACTAGCACAAAAAAAACAGAAGCTGAAGGAAAGAATGGTGGACATGACTGGAAAGACCTGATATGTGATGGGATGTCGTGTTTAAGTCTATCTGCCATTTCTGCTGTCAGAAGCAGCACAGGCACATAGCAGTCAAATGACAATTTGTTCAGCTCCTCTGCTGAAGATCCACCCGTCTGTAAAGATTAACTATAGAGCATTTCAATGTGGTGATGTCATTGGCCCATGAACATTTCCTGCTTGTTGTCAAACTATTTTATAACCATAACAAGAGGCAATTCAATGATAACTTTAGGTTAAAACCCCTGCCATAGGATTATTTATCAATATGTGGAGCTTTTTGGATTCTCAGAAGCTATGGAAATCAGAAATCTAATACAGGAATTAAGTTAGCACCATTTTTAATGTTTACATCCCTCAAAATGGTCTATACATTGTAAAATAAAATAAAAATGCTGAGTTACACACAATTCCTTCATCTTGTCCCAACTCAAATTGGTTAACCTAATTGTTTTATGTTTAATCCACTTAAATTTGTAAAAACGATTAAGTTATCCCCCTAAAAGTTTAAGGATTGTATTGGTTAAACTCATTAAAAAAGCAGTTTGAACAAGCAGCAAAAGTACATTTTTGAGTGCAAGTTATTCTGGCGGGAAGGCTGGACTTCCTTCTCTAGGGCGAGTGTATTGCACTTTTCCCTATTCATAAGTATAGCATATGGACCACCTTTGTGACTCTTTAGTCTTTTTCAACATCAGGGGTGCCCAAACTCGGTCCTGGAGAGCCGGTGTCCTGCAAAGTTAATTTCAACCCCAAATAGACACACCCTAACCAGTTAATCAAGTTCTTTCTATGTATACTAGAAACTTCCAGGCAGGTGTGTTAAAGAAAGTTGAAGCTAAACTGTGCAGGACACCAGCCCTCCAGGACCAAGTTGTACACCCCTGTACTACATCCTCAAATGAGAAATGCACAATTCGACAACATGTTTTATAGCCTGCAAATATCCCAGATTTTCCCAATGGAAATGTCACTTTACTTCATTGCTTCCTCCACCATTTATTTGTTTTTTACCTGGGAACATGTCTCACACGGGTATCTCTATACTGCCGTTCTTGCACTTGTCCAGAGGAATGCATTCAGAATGTTCTGCTGGCTGTGTTGTAATGCTCTTAAGGTCTGGGTGGTGTAGTTCTACTAGTGCTTTGTAGATTAAAGCACCTAAAACTCCACCAATAAAAGGAGCCACCAAGGGAACCCACCACCAGCTATTGCCTGCCCTGTGAAGAAGTTAAAACGACACTTCAGTTATATTTCATCCAATTATGTCATACTGTACTTGACAGTATTAAAACAATATCTTTGCTTTTGCATTGGATTAACGTTTCAAAAGTTTCTAAACATCCTATCTGGGTCCAATTAGAATGCTTATCCTCAAAGTTTTCCCTTCATTCAATGATTTGCTCTCACCTTCCAATAAATAGTAGAATTGTCAGTTTAGTGGTGACCAATACTATTAATATTTAGGTTACTTTTAGGAAACACTTTGGGCTAATATGTCCATCCACACTAGCATGTATAGTAAATAATGTATCTTTTTTTACTATAGTGTTCTGATTCTGTTTTTCGTGATCGGTCTTCTAAGGGCCTTAATACCATTAAGGACTTGTATGATAAATATTTTTGTCATTGTTAGATTTGTCTGAAAAGTTTAATCTTCCCAAAACTCATCTTTTTCACTTCTTTCAGATAAGACATTTTGTACAAAATCAGTTTACTAATCTTCCTCCTGATTCAAAAATGAACACCATTCTTTCTTTTAACCCAGACAGAAAAGAGATAAGTCTCTGTCATCTATCTGTCAATACATTTTTTGAATTCTGATTCCTCTGAATTACCTAATTAGTGACAATTAGTGAATTACTAAGAGTACCTGGGAACAAGAGTTGCACAGCAAAAAAATCATACATTTAACTTAATTTGAGTTTAACATAGTAACGCTTTAACTTTTAACACAGTAATAGTTTATTCTTACATCAAACTGGAATGTGTGTTACCCTTCAAAGTGTTAATATATTACCTTTTTCCTAAATTATTAATTGGTGTGTGTGACAGATAACAGTGATCAAATAATTTTTATTTATTAAATGTTCATTAATTTTTTCAGAAATAATTTCAATACATTCAGCTCTATGCATTTTAAAATGCAACAAGACATGTTTGAACTAAGTAAAACATACTGGTTTGATCACTGTTTGTCTGAAAGAATCAGTTCAAGTAAAAAAAATTGGACTTCCCTTCATTAGTGGGAAATACACTGCATATACTGAAAAAAAAAACTCTTAAATATACACTTTCACATTCGTCGACTAAATATATGATTTTTTGTCACGGGCGCACTAAGCTAACAGACCAGACAATTACATCTTTGAATGGTGTACAAATAGAAGTTAGAGTTAGTTCCTACAAATATCTAGGTAATTGAATTGACAACGGATTAGCCTTTGATATACACATTGACAAGTTATTGAAAAAGCTTAGGCCAAAATTAGGATTCTTATCCCGGTCAAAGAATTGTTTTCCCTATAAGGCCCGTAAGAAATTAGTAGAGAGTATATTTTTGTTTGTAATTGATTATGGTAATCATCTATATATGCATACTGCCACTACTCTACTTAGAAAACTAGATTCTGTTTATCATACAGCAATACGCTTCGTCACAGGCACAGACTCACAGATGCATCGCTGTATTTTGTACGATTCCTTAGACTGGTTATCCTAAAGGAGAAAATTACATTCATACTTATTTATTTTAAAGGCTCTCTTATAGGTAAATCAACATCCTATCTTTCTAATTTGTTAACATTTCACATAAATAACCAACACACTAGATCTGGTTCCTGTATTCGTTTAACAGTCCCAAGGGTATTGTCAGAACTTGGAAAATGTGCTTTTTCCTTTTATGCTCCTACACTCTCAGAAATAAAGGTACAAGAGCTGTCACTGGGGTGGTACCTGTTCAAGAGGTACAAATTTGTACCTAAAAGATCCTAATTGTAGGTACCACAATTTGTAGTCCTTTTGTATGTACTAATATATACTTTTGATGTACCAATATGGACCCTTCAAGTACAAATGTGTACCTATTAAAAAAGGTACCACCTCAGTGACAGCTCTCATACCTTTATTTCTGATAGTGTAGGGCTTGGAAAGATCTGGTTTTAACACTGAACAACACCAAAAAATATATAAAAATTTAAATCAGACCGTATATTTAACACTGGAATTTTTGCTGTGTGGGGATCACCATCAGTTAAATGGAATGGGATTATATACTCAATTTTGTCACAGTTCTTCTATGTACTATGTTCTATGACACAGTTTAACGTAGTGCAAGATTTTTCACAGAGCACACTATGCCAGATTAGCCCAAATATAACCAAATACAAGTGATACTTGTAATAGGTGTCATCAATCTCCAGCAAATCACACACGTTTTTTGTGTCACACACAAGTGTTTTGGTCTAAAATATTAGCCACTCCAAACCCTCTAACAGCACTATTTGGAATTTCTTTTGAGCCAAATTTGCCTTCAACAACACAGAACGTTGCTCAGAGGCTTATTCTCCTTATGTGGAAACAAACATCTCCACCTTCTAATGACAGATGGATAAAATATTTTTTTTGTGTGTTTAAAGTTGAAAAAAATTGGTTTTCATTAAGAGGGTCTTTAAAATCTTTTTACAAAACATGGAAGCCTTGTTAAATTATATTGACACTATTGATGTTGAAGCAGAAGAGGAATAAAGTCTTTTTATATACATTTATTATTACTATTATTATTTATTACTTTTATGGTTAGTTTTTGTTGTTGTTGTTGTTTATATATTTATTTTGTAATTTTTTTTTTTCATTTACTATTTAATAGTGTATTTAATAACTATATTGTTGTTGTTGTTTTTTTATGGTCATTTGTTCTTAGTTGTGAAAAAGCATAACGGTGTATTATTTTTGTATGTATCCGATATTGTATTGTAAAAAATGTTAATAAATATATATGTGGCAAAAAAAAAAATATATATATATATATCTTTAAGAAATGTGAGACAAAAAAAAAAGAAATCAAATAAATAACAGTAATGTTTTATTACACATTTTAGTTTTTAAATAATTATTACTACCAAACCTGGTGTTTCTAAAGTACAAATGAAATCAAAACTAACCGCATGATTTGGTTAGCTCACATTGACAGTTTTGTGGTGATCAAATCATCTGTGCATGTCATTAAAAAAATGATTTACCCTTGTAATCTAAAATTAAATTCTGAAAATGCCCTTCCTCTTTGCTTTTAGTTAAATTCTCAGATTATGTTTGTCTAAGGTTTTGAGCATGGCTAACATACTAAACCACACCCCCTCCAACTGTCAATTTTGACAACAAACAGAAATGGTGAGCAGGAGGAGTCTGGGTTGTAATAACTCCCCAAACCCTTTTCCCGATCTTTCTGAACAAAATGCCTACCTTACAACATCCAATAAGCTCACAGTAAAAAAAGCCACGCCCACTTATTTCACATTTAATATTCCGTTTCTCTAGGCGGTTTTACATAACAGTAATAATTATAAATATAACATTATTATTTTTATTTTATAATTCATGCTTAATGCTTTATTTAAAAAAACATGTAAAAACAATAAAACTTGTAAATACATTAAATATATACAACAATAATAAAAATGAATTATTTAAAATGGCTTTGTTTAATATTTATTCACCTGAAAACCTCTGTGCCCCATCCTGCCATGAGTGTGAAGAGCCGTGGCCCCAAGTCCCGTGTGGGATTGATAGCGTAACCGCTGTTGCTCCCCATAGAGACACCGATGAGCATCACCAGAAGCCCAACACCGACAGCTTCACCTCCAGACACCAGCGGCTGGTTCCCTTTGGTCTGACAGAGCCATCAGACACAACAACAGCAGGCCTGTGCCTGCAACCTGTTACAAACATGAACTCAGATTGTCAAACTCTTCTCCCTGGGCATAGGAAAGGCTTGTTCTTCATCTGTACTAAAAGCTTTTGTATGCATGATTCTATTCAGTGTTCATGAAACAAATATGGTGTTCTTTTAACCCCTTTGTGTTAATTCATTTTTTTTATTTTTATAAATAAATAAAAAAATAATCAATTTAATGAAAATATAAATTCTAAAAGCACAAGAGATTTTATATCTTCCTCTAAAGTTGGGTAAGGCTGAATTTTTACTTAAGAGTGTAAAAGCACTTGACTTGTTGCCTATCGGTTTTAGGAACAACAAATAATAACTTTACTTCTAGTTAATCATTTGGCTTCAGAAGTGGCTTATATGAAAGGCAAAGGCCTCTAGATTACGGTTATTTTACCTATAAATAAAATATGATCATGCCTTGATTTTTAATTATTTCATTAGGACAGGGCAGCAGGGTGACAGTGGGTCGCAAGTTCGCCTCACAGCAAAAAGGAATTGGATAGGCTAAATTGTCCGTAGTGTATGTGTGTGAATGAGTGTGTATGGATGTTTCCCAGTGATGGGTTGCAGCTGGAAAGACATGCGCTGCATAAAACATATGCTGAATAAGTTGGCAGTTCATTCCACTGTGGTGACCCCAGAGTAATGAAGGGACTAAGCCGAAAATAAAATGAATTAATAGTTAGGACAGTAAGGTCTGACTTTGCTTAGACAAAAGTCTTCACTTAACAGAAATAATGTACAGTATAGAACAGGGGTCACCAATCTCGTTCCTCGAGGTCCGGTGCCCTGCAGGGTTTAGCTCCAACTTGCCTCAACACACCTGCCTGGGTGTTTCAAGTATACCTAGTAAAACCTTGATTGGCTTGTTTAGGTGTGTTTGATTAGGGTTGGAGCTAAAATCTGCAGGACACCGGACCTCCAGGAACAAGTTTGGTGATCCCTAGTAAAGAATATAAAGTCATGGTGCAGTGGAAAAAGAATTAATATTGTGTATGACTCCCATGAGCTTGGAGGACTGAATCGATACATCTCTGCAGTGACTCCAATAACTTAAAGTCATCTGGAAAGGCAAAGAAAGCGTTCTTGCAGGACTCCCAGAGGTTATTAAGATTCTTTTGATTCATCTTCAGTTCCTCCTCCATCTTAGCCCAGACATGCTCATATCTGGTGACTGGGCTGGCCAATCCTGGAGCACCTTGACCTTCTTTGCATGAGAAGGAGCACTGTCCTGCTGAAGAATTTAATCTCTCCTGTGGTTTGTAATGTAATGGGCAGCACAAATGTCTAGATTCCTCAGGCTGTTGATGTTGCCATCCACTCTGCAGATCTCTTGCATGCCTCCATACTGAATGTAACCCCAAACCATGACTTTTCCTTCACCAAACTTAACTGATTTCTGTGAGAATCTTGGGTCCATGCAGGCTCTAACAGGTCTTCTGCAGTATTTGTGATGATTGAGATGCAGTTCAACAGATCAGGAAAATCTACCTTCTGCCACTTTTCCAACTGATTAACTAGAAGTCAAGTTATTATTTGTTGCTCTTACAACTGGGATCAACGACAAGACTTTTGTCAGGTAGTGTATAGCTTTTTAGCAAAATATAACTATAAAATTGGCTGTTTATTAGTATTAATTAACGACTACATTAATCTACATGACTATAGGTGCCAGTTGTGTAAAAAAAAGCATTAAAAGTTAGCCATATTTATTTGCTATTTTTTAACTGTTTGTAACTTTTTAAAGTTCAGCTCAAACCGTTTGAGGAAACCGATTGCAATAAGCCATTTGAGTAAAAAAAAAATAATAATAAAAAATCTATATGAGTACTGTGAATTTACTCTATTTAGGTTGAAGTAATGAGGTATTTAATTAACTCATTACCTTCAACACTGAGTTTACAACTCTTTTCAAATGAGTAGAATTAACTTTCAGTAAATGTTGACTTAACTACACTCATTTCATTTGATAACGTTGACTGTTGAGATTTACAGTGTAGAAGCTTTGCTTTTTCAAACTCAGTTTCATCTTTTATATGCTGTTTTTTTATATAAGGAAATAAAAACTCATTCTTTGTATAGTTGTTGTACATGGTTTTTATCACGATGCAACAGATTGAAATAAAAAGCCACTTTGTAAATTATTTCAGCAATGAATCGAAGAAGAATCAATTTTCTAATAAAATAAAAAAATTTATGTGAAAACTAAGTGCATCTATACAGTATATGTTGGTTATACAATTTTTTATTTAGTTTCTGATTAATAAAAAGCTTTTTTCTTACATAAAAATTATATTCTGTATCAGATTATTTATTATATATTATCGTAATCAACGTTATCATCAGCTCGCTCTTCTACAGAAATACAAAGGGGAAGACAATAAAGAGGATGAAACCTGTCGCCCAACAAGTTCAGTCATGGACCAAGGACTAAGTGGAATGGCATGAGGGCATATTTCAAGTGTACAAACTGTGACATGTTTTGTTGAAATGATTTTATGCTGATGAAAGACATGATTAGTTAGTTTGTTTTAGTTGTTTCATGGATAACAAATGAGTAACAAAAAAAATGTATCTCTAAATCTACTAAATAAGAAAAGATCAAATTTTTTTAATGAAATGAGCAGCCAGATCTCATTAGGAATGCAAGTATTTTACACATTGTCAGAAAAGTGGCTAATTCATGCAATTTCATTCAGTCGAAAGCATGCAATTTTTAAAAAGTAGGTGTGGCCCCAAAGCCCACCCCTAGACCCAATTGACATCAGGGGATGAGCAAATAATAGAAAAATGTACCAATGAGATTGTACAGATTCATACATTCATTCGGCTTAGTTCCTTATTTATCAGGGGTCGCCACAGCAGAATGAACCGCCAACTGTTCCAGCCGCCAATTTAGTTAATCCAATTCATCTATACCGCATGTCTTTAAACTGAGGGGGAAACCGGAGCACCCATAGAAAACCCACATGAACACAGGGAAAACATTTTAACTCCATACAGAAATGCCAACTGCCCCAGCCGGGACTCAAATCAGCAATCTTCTTGCTGTGAGACGACAGTGCTAACCACTGAGACACCATGCCACCGTTCATACAAGTTTATATAAATCAAAAAATTACAAATTGCCTTAAGATTGCAAGATTAGCAAAAGAGATAAGGTAAAAAAATGCAAATAGAGAAATTAAAATGTAAAATAAAGAAGACCCACAAAAAGAAGTTCAAAACTGAAAATTCTAAATAATATATCAGAAGTTTAACACACGGTTTTGTTGTTCCTATTGCATTTTCGTATGTGACTATTTGACACTGCAGAACAACTTGTGCTCGGTCTTAAATATTCTTTTGGTGATGGAATATACACAAATGTCATTCCAGTACCTAAAACGCCTCAGGCTAGATCTTCAAAAAACTGACGCCCAATTACAAAAACATTTTTAAAATTACATAGAGTAAGGTAAAAGCAGTGCAAATTATAGGTTCTGTGGATCACTTCAGTAGTTGGTTGATCTCTTTGAATTTATTTCTAAAACAAACAAAAATAAAATATAAAAAAAACAACAGGACATTAACTTTAGATTGTATTCACTTAGGAGTACCAAAGAAATGTGTATTATCACCTCAGATGTTTCCCATTAATATCAATAAATTTCAGTGTAATGGAATGGTTTCAAACAAAAGAAGATATTTAATACTGGTAACAATGACTTCCAGAGTCATTTTTTCTTCCAGTTTATGGAAGTCGATGGGCGTAAGCAGCATTTTTCAATATATTCTTGTGTTCTATTTTGGGTGAATTGTCCCTTTAAGTATGCTGCTGATCTGACTGTAATTTCTTGCCTTCTTGGTTTAAGCAAAGTCTCTTTAAGGCAAGTCATTTCACTCGGCGGCCATCTTTGAAATGCCTCAAGGTCAGTATGCTTTGGCATTCTGTCTGAATGGGGAAACATCTCTCCAAAACTGTTTGCCAAGCTAACAATTACATTATTATATTATATTTGGATTTGCCAATAAAATTAAACAACAACTGTCTCATAAGTTTAGTTTCTAAACTAATCAAATAAAAAAAAACTGCATATTTTCAGGTTGCCCAAGCTAGTCCACATGCACACTTGAAAGGAAAACAATCGCGACACTAACGTCATTTATGGCAGTTCTAAACATTGTTTTCCTCTGAATAATGCTTCATCTGATCATGCTGCTTCTCTGAAGTAATCCACAACTTGGTCTTGGTGGCAAATCTCCCCCGGAAATGACAGCAACTCTTCTTTTACAAGTTTGTGGAGCACTTGAGTAGTTGCTGCGGTCATGTGATTTTTATGAAAAAAAAACATTTTTATGAGATTTTGTGCGTTTGACAGGATGGACTGTACCTCACGTTCATTTCATACAGATTACAAAACCAGAAAACTTGTTTTCAAGTGTAATGGGTTTATTTAAAAATACAGATTTCAAGCTTCATGTGAATGTATTTCTTATATCTGTGTAGCAAGTATTCGCTGAGATTCCAGTGTTTTTGTTTACCACATAAAGTGACGTAAAAGCACACTACTGGTTCGAGCATCTCCATTAGTCAATATCAATCGATGATTGGCTCTTGTACTAGTTGGCAGGGCTTCATTCGCCATATTAACCGTTATACTTTTCCCCATTCAAAAATATACAAGTGTCATGTCTTGTGTAATCTATAATCTTTGGTTAGTCAGTGGGGCTCCGGACTTCCCGGGGGCTTGCTTTGTGCTTTCCAAAAATCTAATTTCTTTTTATTCAACTATTCAATTTACCATATTTCATCCATAACCTACAGAAGAAAAAAATAGTATGTAGTTAATAGTTACATAAAAAAAAAAAACATGCAAATAAACAGCCATCAGCCTTTCAATTTTTTAGGACACCTGGGGTGATTAGGTTATACTAAAAGACACAGTACATTGACTTTAATGCATCAGGTTAAACTTTGACACCTTTACGGCACTCACACACATTAAAAATAAATACAGACCACAACTAAACATGGAGGACAGTCTCCGAGTGGTATTCTTCAAAATAAAATGCTGAACAGACTTGGGCCTATTGGTATGTGTGCACAAGGTTTAAAACCACCTCAGAAAATGTTGGGGGTTGCAAGTCACTAGCATTGTTATTTTGGGGGTCGCGGGCTGAAAAGTTTGCGAACTCCTGGTTTAAGTGACACAAATGTTTATCTATTTGGATTAAACTAAAAGTCTTGTAAAGTGACATCTAAAATTGAACCCCGGCTGAGAAAACAAAAGAATTATGCAGGATTTATGAATTATGTAGGAATTTTAAATAAATTTTTTTTAAAGAAAAATCTACTTTTCAAGCTGTTTGGACAGTCATATGTGTAGGTATAGTGTATATGCCGTCATATTGGGGTGATATAAACACACCCAGTTCTTTTTTTAATTTAACAACATAAAAACGGTAGACCAATTGGAGCGGTTTTGAGTTTGACCGCAACTTGACGTAGGAGTGCGGTCCCCAAATTGATTGACAGCTGCGTATTAACATGTCTCCGTAGTAATGCTTATAATCATATCAACAAGACAGGACGTGCGCAAAGCAACCAGGAATAAAGGATCTGTTCAGTTTGCTAAGATCATCAATCATTATCAAATGTGATCAAGAGTGAGTTTTACAAGTTTAAAATATTTTAAAACAGTGCATGTGTGTAATGAATTACAGCGATTTACTTCAGCTTTACTTTATCACCATCTGCTGTCTGAAGCCTGGTTTATACTTCTGCATCAAGTGATTGCCGTAACCCACGTCATATGCCTCACGCATTTATACTTCTGCGCGCTGTTTCTGTTTTTTCTGCAATACACTTCCGAAACGCTAGCTGGCAGTAGGTGTTTATGTTTCTCTGTTTATGAGTTTCTTTGCTGGTGTTCTGTTTTTTCTAAACACTTCCTTAAATGTACAAGTAACTCAAATTCGCTCATTTTGAGGTGGGAACTGGCAGACGTACAACAACTTTAATCATAAGGTAAACACAAAACAATAGTCTCCATCCGGAGCTCCCTTACGGGACTCCACACTTGTAAACACTCACTGCATCGGCCCCGTGGCTTTTACCTCCGCCTACACACGTCAGCGCTACCAAGCCGACCAATCACAGAGCATGCGATACACGTACTCGTTACATTTTTGGTTTGTACGTCCCCAACGGTTACGGCGAGGGGCTATGCGACCACGTGTAGGCTGCGCCGTAGTGTACGCGTGCGCTTGACGCAGAAGTATAAATCAGCCTTGAGGCAGCCGAGGGAGGAGATTTAAGGCCAAGTTTATAAACAATATTATTGTTCAAAAGGGTAATGATTCGCACTCATCAAGTATTTACTTCATGCTGTTTTATTTTTACATTCTACGGGTGACTCAGAAAAAAAACGTTTCGGCACAATGCCTTCCTCAGTGTGTAACACAAATTCCTTACTCCACCCCTTTATCCCACAGTCAATCACATTGCGTCATTAGACGATCACTCCAAACCAATCTCATTTTCATTTCAACATTCCATAATTAACCCCTTAGGGACTATTTACCTTCATATTCAAAAATATAATTTCACAAAGAATACACCAATTGTGCACCAACACATTGTAAATTCAACAGTCCATAACATGAAAAATTACAGTTTGACAATCATTTAATGATAAAAAACAGTCTTACCTCCACCTCAACGCACATAACTAGCCACACAAAATATATATATGTATTTACTCTCACTTTCACACCCGTAGAATGTAAAAATAAAACAGCATGAAGTAAATACTTGATGAGTGCAAATCATTACCCTTTTGAACAATAATATTGACTTGATTACCGCACCGAAAAGTTTCCTTAAAAACCGCGAGCGCGCAGGACATATTTCACAATTTTATAAACAAACCATAAATGACCAAGCCACTATTTTCAGAGCATTTATATTCATTCAGAAATACCTGGTCAAAGAATCCGGTGTAGAGTGAAATATAGGGTGCTGGATATGTAGCGAAGATCCCTGCTGTTGCTTTGGGTCCAGACACAGTCAAATTACCCCCACAATAATGATGTATAGCATCTATAAAAAGCAGAACAAATGCTAGAATAGAAATTTTGTGGCAATAGATTTGACTTTCTCTAACACTAAAAACAAGATATTATTAGTATTTGCTCACCATAATAAAGTAAAAAAATGGTCCCAGCGGCAAGAAATGAACCCAGAAACTGAGCGAAAACATACATCGGCAGCATTTTCCAGCGCAATCGGCCAAACACACACATTGTGAATGAAACAGCTGCATTCATATGAGCTCCTGGGTTGATTAAAAAAAGTCAATTTAATTTGGCATCCATCTTTAAAACATTTCTCTGGCATCTAAATGCATCTCTTTGAATACAGCAAGTTCTGTACTGTCCACAAAGCTTACAAATAAATTTCATATTTCAAAACACAAGTTAAATCCAGTGACAACAGTGTTTAAATAGCATTAAAAAGCTTATTTTTCTTAGGTCATGAGTGCGAATCTGCTGCCTGTTTATATAGCAGTCAGAGATTCAAAATGGCAGCCACTGTGAGGTGATGACTTTACTAATCAATGATCTGCTTTTTAAATGAAGAAGGTGGAGCATATTCACCATTTTGGTTTATACTTTCTCCAATTGAAGTCATTAGTACAACATATCACGTTAGCATTGAAAACAGCCTTGATCTGGTGTTTGGAGTCGATCTAGAGAGTCTCACCTGACACTTTTCCACCAACATGCACACCCATAGCCACTGCCAGCCCAAAGCCTATGTTAATGCTGAGATATTCACCAAAATAACCATCTCCTGTGACCACTTGTGCTACAGTGCCAAGGCCAAACACCTGGAAAACAAAAATGGTCTGTCAGAGAATGTAAATAGTAATAGATGATGTGCAGTCACACTGTAAAAAAATGACAAAGTCATAACAAATGTTTGTATGTTACTTGAATTTTAATCAGTTAAATAGAGTTAACTTGTTAACAATGGTTCAGCAGCAGAAACATCTCACTTTGTCTCTTTTAACTTCTCTTCATCCCATTATGCCACTACCAGCCCTTTCATCCCTACAATAAAATCTAGCTCAAAGTGTGGTGTGGTCCATGCTGGTGAATCAGGTTCCAACTAAATATAATTAGTTATTCAAAGCTTAACTGAACATCTTCTAGTTGAGATGACTAGAAAAGTTCATTTGATTCAACTCTAAAACTTAGACAGTAAGATTTATTTTTACAGTGCAGTTATTAAAAGAAAAAAATAATCTACCCTGGTACATCAAATAAATGTTTTTTATGATGGATAGATATGAAATGTTTGTACAAGCTATACCATTTTTGTATTTAACTATAACCCATTTAAATATTATAACCCAATATAAAAATACTAATAAAAATACTATAACCCAAACAAAAAAATGCAAAAGTATTTTAACACTGTTGCATATAGTACACTCTCAGAAATAAAGGTACACAAGCTGTCACTGGGGTGGTACCTTTTCAAAAGATGCGCATTTGTACTTGTGGGGTCCATATTGGTACCTAAAAAGTATATATAAGTACCTACAAATTAAAAGAGACACTTTTGTACTTTTTCAGTATTAATATTTACCCTTGAGGTATTAATATAGACTTTTTAGGTACAAATTTGTAGGTACCACCCCAGTGACAGCTCGCATACCTTTATTTCTGAGAGTGTAGAATTGATGTTGTCAGGCAAATAAATTGGCAAATTGCATATACATGAGTACACTGGCATACAGTAGATCACACACATTGTAAATATATATATATATATATAGAGAGAGAGAGAGAGAGAGAGAGAGAGAGAGAGAGAGAGAGAGAGAAGGGTGTGTGTGTGTGTGTGTGTGTGTATACAGTATATATTGTACAATTCCAGCAGCTGAGTTGCCTGAAAATACTGTAAAACAACAAGCACAATAAATTACAGTAATTTTCCGTAATTCAAAAATACCTTTGTTTTGCTTAAGATTTTCTGTATTTTCTTGAGCTTTCAATAGTAAGTAGTCAGCAGTGGTGCAAATTAATAAATTACAGATACTCAAATTACTGTGAGAAGTTTTTCTCAGGAATTGTAATTTACCAAGTAGTTTTAAAAAATGTGTACAGGTACTTTTACTTTGCATTGGAGTACATTTTTACTGATGTACTGCTACTTTTACTCCACTATTCAAAAATTTTATGGACAGAATTTCTATGTGCAGCCTTAGGCTGGAGGGGGTCTGGTTCAGGGACCACTAGATTTCATCTCTGTTATTAGCAGATGATGATGTTCTATTGGCTTCATCAAACATGGACCTTCAGCATGCAGGTCCATGCTGCCGAGTGTGACGTGGCTCCAGGTTGAAGGGAAGTCCTTACCCCAGGTGGAGGAGTTCAAGTATCTTAGGGTTTTGTTCACGAGTGAGGGAAGGATGGAATGTGAGATTGACAGGTGGATCAGTGCAGCTGCAGCAATAATGCGGACAATGTACCGGTCTGTTGTGGTGAAGGAGGAGCTGAGCTAAAAGGCAAAGCTCTCAATTTTCCAGTCAATCTATGTTCCTACTGTCACAAGGACATGATCTCGGATACAAGCAGCCGAAATGAGTTTGCTTCACAGAGAGGCAGGGTGCACCCTTATGGATAGGGTGAGGAGCTCTGTCACCTAGGAGGAGCTCGGAGTAGAGCCGCTGCTCCTCCACATTGAGAGAAGTGAGCTGAGGTGGCTTGGACATCTGTTTCAGATGCCTCCTGGATGCATACCTAGGGAGGTGTTCCAGGCATGTCCCACCAAGGCCTCGGGGAAGACCCAGGACACACTAAAGGGACTGTCTCTCGGCTGGCGTGGGAACGACTGGGATCCCCCAGAGGAGCTGCAGCAAGTGTCTGGGGAGAGGGAAGTCTGGGGTTCTCTCCTAAGACTGCTGCCCCCACGACCCAGTCCCAGAAAGCAGATGAATGAATGAATGAATGAATGAACACTTTTTTTCTTGCTATAATTTTACTCCGAATTTATGTATTTTCGTGAGCTTTCAATAGTAAGTAGTCAGCAGTGGTGTAAATTAACAAATTACAGATACTCAAACTACTGTGAGTAGTTTTTCTCAGGAATTGTAATTTACTAAGTAGTTTTTAAAAGGTGTACTTTCACTTTCCCTTTTACATTTAAAATCAGTCCTGTGATTCCTATCCAATCAAATCACAAACAGAAAAAAAAAATATATATATATATATATATGTATGATGACTGAAATCGCCAAATGGCCTTAAACAACAACTAAATGCACTACAGAATGTTACATTTTCACACAAATTGTATGTAAACATATCAATCTTTCACAGAGTAGTACTCACTACTCCTGAGTAATCTTACTACTTTTTACTTATACTTTAAGTGATATTAAGGTACTTTTACTCTATTTGCACTACATATTTGGGCAAGTAATGGGACTATTATTTGAGTATGATTTTTCAATTCTCTTTCCAGCACTAGTCGGTGACATAAACTTGATGTTTTAGAAATTGACATGGTCACAGAGACAATAATAAAAAGAGTATGTCATGCCAATCTTTCTAAAAATAGCATTTATAGCACATGGTCTAACCTATTCAGTCTTATGCTGCAAGCTGTGGCCATATTATACACAATAAAACAATGACAAGCACAAAATCATCTACTGAAAACACAATAAAAGAATGAACAGCAATGATAGAACAAATCATCAGTAAAACACTCATTCAGTTTAAACCAACAATGCATTAAAGTGAATTAGCCTCTATTAAACAACACAGTCAATTCGTACAAAAGAAACAAGCTCTTACCATCATGATGAATGTGCAGAGGCCTTCTGCCAGAGCTACTCGAATGTATTCATTCTTGATCTTCAACATGGATCCAACATTTGGAGCCATGCGGCTTTGAATGCTGCCATCTTCCATTATGATGACTTCCTAATTCACTTCCTTTTCTGCACTAGGCTCTTCTCTCCCAGCTTGATCATTCAGGCTCTTTGAATGGTTGCACTGGTCTGAATTGAACTATTGTGTTTTGTCAGCCATGTCTATTTATATGAAGACTTTGCACCTCCCCTTCACACACATGTGCCCCTGAGTAACATGTGATTTTCAGAGGCAACAGGAAACACGCAGACTGCAGTATCACGAGTTAGTCAAACTTTCAAATGCTCCATTAGTACCCATTACAGATAAGATAAGCAACATATCATATGTATGTAAACTTGACATGTGTAAGTCAGTAAGCATTAATTATTATTATTCGCTTGCAGTTTAAGTCAAACTTTGATCTTATATATGCAGTTTTTTAATGAATTTTAATGATTTTATTAATAAATAATTAAATAATAAAATGAGTAATTACATTTTTCTCAGTGGCTTTGGTACATTTCTCACAACACTATTTACATTTGCACAACAGTTTATGCATTTCACAAAACAATTAGTACAAACTGCAAAACCTAGTGGATAACCTGCAAAAGCGTGTCACTTGTGAAGTTTATTTATAAACTAATTTCGAGAGGATCACGTGATTATGATTGAACACAGCTGGTCATGCATTAACCATGTATGACCAACCAATCAGACGATTTCTAACCCACTATAAAGAGCCAGGGTTTCTTACTACAGTCATCTTCGTTTGAAGAATCCCCCCTTCCACCCCTACTCCTCTTTTCCTTTCATAGGGTGGCACGGTGGCCCAGTGACACAGCCTCACAGCAAGAACGTCACCGGTTCAAGTCCTTTAACAGACTGGCTGTCGTTTCTGTGTGAAGTTAGCATGTTCTTCCCGTGCTTGCGTGGGTTTTCCCTGGGTTCTCCGGTTTCCTCCCACATTCCAAAAACATGCACTACAAGTTAATTGAACAATCTAAATTTAGCACTAGTCAAACTTTATCCATCAGCATATCTCTCCGTAGCAACTATTTTCTGTCACCAACTGTTACAAAGGGGGAGCTCTTGAGATCTACCTGAGCTCAAAGCTCCCCTCTCGCCCTGCAAACGGGAGGGAGCCCAGGGCTCAAGGACCTTTTGGGCTCAGGGCTCTCTCCCGGGACAGCATGCCAAACTTGCTTATAATTAATCATCAGCTAAGTGTGAACTCTTGAAGTTCAAAATGGAGAGCTCATTTCTCAAAAGCAAGTATTCATGTCAATGAAAGTGTCAGTGACATCAAGATGAAAAGTCCTGACACCATTGTTAATAAACAAGATAGTCATATGACTTTGTCATGTTTTCATTATGATAGTTTATACTGTACATTTTTTCCAATGCTAAAATGAAAATGCTCAAGACAGCACTATATACTATTTGCACAGCCAGTTGAAAACTACAGTTAGACATCACTGCATTTAGTGAGGTATCTGAGTACAAGACACTGAATATGTATGTTTCACATGTTTACTGCATTTGCTCTTTGCAATTCTAATTTATTCACAGCATTGTGCAGAAGAATAAATACACCCTTATTTACAACAAACATAAACTTCCTTTGGGTAGAGCTGTGCACAACTGTAAACAATATTGCAGGACATATTGGAACTGAACCTACAACATACACAGCTCTGTAAATCATTCATGAAATTGTTCAATTTAGAAGACATTTTCAGGAAAAAAAAGACAAATTTTTTTATAAAATGAGCTTAAAATATTTTGACAACTAGTTCAAAATTTTTGTATGTAACAACTCAAATAATGAAATGAGGACTGTTAGTTTTATATGGAATGACTATTCAGCATTCACAAGTTCAGTTATTTTGACTGACATGACATAAGCAGATGATAATGTTATAAAAGAGCAGAGAGTTGAATCAAAAGCAACTGATGCATGTTTAAAAGCATTTGCAATTTGCTGGAAGGAATGAGAAACTACTATGATGTGCACAAATGACTAATTGTTTTAGGAAATGCATTAACTGTTGAGCAAATGTAAATAGTGTTGTGAGAAATGCACCAAAGTGACTGAGAAAAACTGTAATTCTTAGTCTAATGGTTGTTCTCTCCAAAATGTGTCAGCGTCATTTCGTTGTATATGTCATTACATGCACAATAGTCTGTTAAATTTTCAAGACCATAATACCATGAATACCATACAGTAGGTGAATCCTTGGAACATTTGACTACAATTTATTACTGCAATTGACAGTCAGGTGAAACTAGAACTTGACTAATGAAGGAGGAGTTTCACACATCTCAGATGACCAATCAAGCAGTATGTTTAGTTACCTGACCAGTGGTGCCCATGACTGTGAATGCTGCCAAACATGTATGTAAAGAGCTTGACCATGCAGGACCAGCACTATTTCTGAACATGGAGGCACCTGGCCAAGTAAATGAACAATGGCAGCTGCCTGCTCGAGGAAGAGGAGAAAGAGGAGGAGTAAGAGTGCGTGGTGGTGGAATAGGTGGAAGGGGCTGTGGTGCACGAAGACACTGTGCTGTCCCGGATGAAATTCGGGTCACATTTTTAAACCATGTCCTCAACCATGGCCTCACAATGGTGGAGGCAGGTCGCCGAGTGCAGCCTAATGTGCCTGGCTCTACAGTCTCTTTCATCATCCAAACCTTTCGCAGGGAAATCAGGTATGTAGTCACTGAATGATGGAATTATATGTTGTATGGCAGGACACTGCACACTGTGTGTGTTTGTGTGTAAAAAACAATACAATTACATAGGTAACTCATTCTGTGAGGAAAACATAAGGTATACAGTATGAAAAAAAGTGTTTATAGAATTCTATATCTAGGATTGGACGACAACCTTGCATTGGTGGCAGAGGACAACTTCTCAATGAACAAAAGATCTGTAATATGGTGATGGCAAATAATCGCATCACATTGAGACAGATCTGCGCTGCAATCCTACAAGATAATGCCATATTCCAAAATGTCAACTTTATAAGCATCTCCACAATTGACCGGACATTCCAGAAGCATCAGATGACAATGAAGCAAATTTACAAAGTACCATTTGAGAGGAACTCTGATAGAGTGAAAGAGCTGCGGAACAAGTATGTACATGTAAGTCAGTTACTGGTTGTCCATCATTATAACCTTTTTACAATTAAGCAGTGGTTCCCAAACTTTTTTTGGCTTCAGTACCAAGTTAACCTGATTTGTGTATCCAGGTCATCCAGGATGAAAGTATTTGATTTATCTGACTTGTAATTTCTGTTTCAAGAAATGAGCCAAACCCATGGAAAAAAACTGTAATAAATAATCCAATAATTAAATAAGTAATTAATTAGGCATGTACTGTTCTTTGTACTCTGTACGTTCTCACAAAGCATATACACCTGCTGTTTGTGCTTGTTGAAAAGATAGCTTATCTCTTGCTGATTTGTATTGAGGAAAGTTGGACTACTGGTGAAAAATAGACACACACAACTATATATTACATATATAGATAGATAGATAGATAGATAGATAGATAGATAGATAGATAGATAGATAGATAGATAGATAGATAGATAGATAGATAGATAGATAGATAGATAGATAGATAGATAGATAGATAGA
>CAIGQZ010032312.1:17102538-17119094 GCA_903798205.1 Danio tinwini
TTCCCTAAACCCAACCAATAGTGTTTTTAAAAGCACAGATTGACCCGATCACCCTTTCCCTAAACCCAACCAATAGTGTTTTGAAAAGCACAGATTGACCCGATCCCCTTTCCCTAAACCCAACCAATAGTGTTTTAAAAAGCACAGATTGACCCGATCATCCCTTCCCTAAACCCAACCAATAGTGTTTTGAAAAGCACAGATTGACCTGATCACCCCTTTCCTAAACCCAACCAGGCTGCCTGATTTTTATCACGTTTTCAAACCTTACATCATTCTCACCCTGTTATTTGCTTGTTTATTTAATTTTTTGCCTTTTGTTTTTGTTTTACCTGCTTTCTGATACTTTTCTTCATCGGATTGAACCCCGTCATTGCGGTCAACTCCTTTCTGCATCTCAAGTCTGCCATTGTATGTGGCAAACTACTGGGTAAACTGGTAACAGTGGAAAAGCCATCCACATGGGCGTAAGCGGTCAGCTGATAGCACGAAAAGAAACAGAAACCATCAGCGGTGTCATACTGCCCTGTAGCATTAGTTTTAAAGATGAAATGCAGTCATACGTAGATCTGCCTACATAATCGTGCTCTTTAGAAATGTATATAGGGCTACTGTTATGAACAGAATGCTGTTAAGTTTATTCTATCAAAGTCAAAAATAGGTAGTCTGCCATTCAAAAACAGAACTGAAAGGTGGAACGCAGAGCTGGATATTTTAAAAACACAAAAGCCACCAGCTCAGCCTGTACAGAGATCAGGGCTGGAGGATCCGGTTAGCCCACAGCTACATGGAGAACACCTGACATCAACACGCTGGCAGTCTGGGTTAAGTGACAGGTGAAACAAAACCTCACAGTTCATTTATCAAAGCGTACAAGCAGACTTGGAATGAGACAGGACTGGATAGAACAAAAATGGTAAGCTGAGCAATGCAGACTATATGACACAAGTAACAACAATAAACTGACAAGAGAGGGTAGGAAAAGCAAGGGAAATATAAGGACAACATATAAGAGTAAAGCTAGAACAGGACTAACAGCTGAGAGCAGGGCACAGAATGGAAAGACTTAACAAGGATCAAACCTGGTCCACGACAGGAACGTTTTCACAATGAGCCTGTGTTAACAATTTTTTTCATCGGCCTTAGCACACAATGAAACTATAAAATAGTCAAGCTTTAAATATAAAATTTATCAAAACTCTTTTGAAAAAAATGTTAAGCAATTAAGATGCTAATGGTCTAATCCATTTCAATTATCTATGCTAAGCTATGCTAAAGTTCTCGGAGATCAGCAGAATGAAGTGTTCCTTTAAGTCAAAGTCAAAGTCAGCTTTATTGTCAATTCAACCACATGCACACAGAGAATCGAAATTCCACTATTCTCAGACCCTAGGTGCCTAACATATAATATTAAAACAAAACACAAAAAGTTGAGTTTTAGAAAGAATTTACTATAAATATAATTATATAGAATGTAATCTAAAAATATGTACATAAAAAATATACATAAAATGTAATCTAAAAATATACGTAAAAAATAAATAAAATATTAATACAGAAACACTTGTACATGCTAATAATCATGCAGTGAGAACCCCCATTAGGAACCAAAATCAATTTGCCAATAAACGCATCATAACTTGTCCTGCCTGAAATATTAAAGTTGTGTATAAAATATTAAACAGTTTAACTCAAATCATCTGCTATTTATTGTGCTCCAGACAACCATGTTTTGTGAACATTATAAAATTAGTTTTGGAGGCAAAAAGGCTCATATTGTAACATCGTGTGTGGCAATGGATTTGGGGATCCAAGTGCAGCTTTAATTATAGAATGCAAAACATGCTAGATAAGACAACAGCAAACAAAACACCAGGTACCAGGCAGCAAACAATCAATAATCCAAAGAACAGTCCAATAGCAAAACCAGGCAGACAGGAAAATAATGTTGCTATCATGTCAATATAGTCCAAAATCTCTAAGGAATGTTTCCAGCCCATGTTTCAATCTGCATGAAGAGAAAAGGAGACCTAAATCAGTAGAAATGTTATATTGCTAAGGTATAGCTATATGTAATTGGTATACTTTTCATGCATATTTTTATTTTCATTATTACATGACTCGGTGAGTGCAGTGATCTACAAACAGAGGATGGCAGTAAATTCCTGAATAAAGATAAGCAGCTGATAAGGCATGCAGACAATAAGAGGTCAGGGTCTTTGTCCTGCGCGTGTGCAGGAAATGAAAGCCTGCTCTAAAAAAAAAACAAGCTGCAGGAAAGAATATTTACACGAAAGCAATTAAAAGAGCTACGTTTTTGGGGGTGGTGAACTATAATTTGCAGAAATCTGTTACTGTGAAAGTCTATCTTTGTATATCTGGGACTAGAACCTCCTGTGGGGTAAAGATGACAATGATATCTGCTTCTTATCAGAGGACTTCATACATCTATGTTGTGCTAGACTGGGGAAATAATTGCTGACAGCTTTTTAAACTTCATCTTCATCAGTCCTGTGTTTCTGTGGCGTCGAAAACATTTCAATATCAATATCAAGGGAAGGTTTTATTAATTTTTTTTATTAATTTACAAGGAATGGTTCTTTTTTGTTAAAGTAAACATTACACAAAGCACAAAAGGAAATCTGGCCAATCTCATCCAACATGACCTCAGGATTTTCCTGTCAGCTACACATAAGCTGCACTAGCTCACATCATTTTCTGACGAGCACACATTTCCTGTCTTTATAATTGCTGCATCAATTCTCTTTGTATTTTGATTGGAAGTAGTTTTGTTTGCAAAGCAAAAACTGTCACTCAGTATTAACATCTTTACTTTACTGTATTTTACTTTGGATAAATTGTTGTGTTTTCAGATATATATACAGTGCTCACACTGTAAAAAAAATGTCCGTGATTTTAATAGTAAAAGTTTGTACAATCTACAGTGAAATCATGTTAAATGATTAACAGCTCGTTTCTGTACAAAATACAGAAAATAGCTCAGAAAACAGATCTGACCTTTGTTTTCGAGAAACTAATCAGGGTGTCTGAAATCTCACCACAAACCCTCATTCACGAGTCCCTAAATTAGTCAATTAGTTCAGTCCACTAGACAGAGTGAATGACCACAAATGAGTGAATTCAGACACTGATGAACACCTGCTGTTAACAAGCACAATCACTAAAGAAAAGAACAAGAAATAAAACTACAGACACAGCCTCACACCAAACCAACAGCATTAAAACAGAGGATTAAACAACTCCTTTAAACAACATCATTAGCAGCTTCACTGATTACAGTTTGATTTCAATTCTCTCATATCTGCAAGAATATTTGATAATTAACAGAGGTTTTGGCTGTAATTTGTGTTTTTCTTTCCTTCAGTGATTCTGCTTGTTAACAGTTGTTCATCAATAATTCTCAATTCTCCTTTAATTAGACACTTAATTATCTCATTAACTTCATCACTGCCGGAGTGTTCAACCCTTTGTAGTGAGGACACAAGTGAGGATTTTGCTCTGGGATTTAAGGGGTTAAATGTGTTCGATGAAAATACAGACTGTGGAATGTATTTTTAACAGAAATATTCTGTAAACTGAATTTACGAATGTAAAATGTTAAAAACAGTAGATTACTGGCAATCACAGTTGCTGGTATTTTACCATAAAATCAAAAGAAAACAGCAAAATACTGTAAAACGTTTTTTGTGTCACCATTGTGCAGGATAGTAGCGTCTGTGTGCAAGTCCAAGATGAACTGAGGGTATCTAATGTTATGCTGCATCTTCTTTTGTTTAAAGGTAACTGTGTAGTTACTAATGCTGTGAAAATCTGTTTGCTAATTGTAAACACACAATAACACATTAGTGCTTTGAATGACTACGTTTTTATGCACTAAGCTACGTTTTTGTGAACTGAATATTGTATCAGTTAATGAAATACGGTTATTTTCCGTAAATTTTAACAGTTCTATAAACCTCAGTATTTTTAAGGAAAAATTCTGGCAATAACAGCTGCCGGTATTTTTCCATAATTTTTTATTTTTTTTATCAGTGCAGCATATATAAGTGCACCCCTCACAAATCTATCTTTTAAATTCATATTTTGAATAGGAAGCTATACAATATTATATTGGTGCATATACATAGATTAGTCAGTACTGAAGCCAAATCTGGAGCTTATCTAACAAAATAACTCATGATAATGGTCCAAAAACTAGTACACCCACATTTATGTTATAGAAAAAAATTCTATATAAATTTTTTAAAAGAGGGAAAAATCAAGAGAAGCAATACATTTTTTTGCAATATTTTGTTTGATTTTAATTGTATTATCTTTTAATTTCTCAATATGTTTGGTGACTAAAATATTATTTTAATAAATATATCTGTTTAATAAATCTGTTTTGTTTAAATGCACCAAAAAACATTGCCTATATTCACTGAGAAATAGATAAAAAATATTATTTTTCCCCTAAAAAATTATTAAATATATTATATTATATATTTTTTATATTTATATATTATGTTTATATATTAAATATATTTAATATATAAATATTATATATTAAATATACTTAATGCGAAAGTGTTTAAAGCCTGTAGTATAAGTTATTATAGCATATAAAAATGTCTTGACTGTCACATCTCAACATCTCTATGGTGTGGCTTTATATAAAAGAGTCTGAAAAAAACTAAAGACAGGCCATACCTTTCTCCTATAGAAATTTTATGGTGCGTTATGAAGTAAAATATAAGATAGAAACACCTGACTGTTGAGTAGCCAGGTAGCAGTTCACCCAAAAATAAAAATTTAACCCACTCAACCTGAAAGAAGATATTTTGAAGATGGCTGGAAAACAGTAACCTCTGACTACTCTGACAGTGTTGGGGGTAACGCATTACAAGTAACGCGATTAACAAGTAAAGTAAGGCATTACTTTAAAAAAATAAGTAATAATATTTGAGTTTCTTTTTTTTATGTAATGGGAGTTACTTTTAGTTTAATTGATTAGCTTTTAAAAAATAAATTGTTGAATTAAAATTAAAGTATGAGTTCAATTCATGTTTATTTATATAGCGCTTTTCACAATATATATTGTGAAAATATAATATATTAGCATAGTTGTAGTAAAGTCTAGATTTCAGAGTTGAAGTTCAGTTTAGTTCAGTGTGGTTTAAGTTTCACTGCTGAAAATTCTGTAGAGCAAATCTACCAAGCTCCACAAGTCGCAATTCAAGCAAGCCGGTGGTGACAGTGGCGAGGAAAAAAAACTTCACCAACTGACAAAGTGAAAAGGAAAAAAACCTCGAGAGAAACACGGCTCTGTTGGGCGCAACTATTATTTTTCTGGCCAAACGTCCTGTGTGGAGCTGCAGTATAGGTGCCGGAGGCTGGAAAGCTGGAGGTCCATCATGGAGAGGCTGCAGGTGTGAGTCGGTCACCGGTGGGGGGTCAGGCTGACCCAAACAATCACTGGTGACTGGTCTTTCATGGTGGTCTTTCAGGAATCCATCTCATGCCCTCCATTTCTCTATGACGACCACAGCATCAGCTCGGTATACTGCCTGGTCCAGGATTATGGAATCACGCAGTCAACGAGAGAATGTGTTCATTATTTTGAACACATCGAAGAAAAGGAAAAGGGAATCGTCACAATGGACAGTGATTTTACTCAAGACAAATACAAAAGTAGCAAACACATTACTTTCAAATAATCTGTATGTAAGACGTCGGGAGTTTCTCAGACACCATTATCCTAAAATATTATTTTTTTATGTGTTTTTTAAAGGTAAATGAAAGTGAAGGTTTTACAGTGCAGAGCTCCTCTAAAAAAGAAGAAAAAAAAACAAGTGCTGAAAGAGATCAAGCCTCAGAGAATAAAAATTAATGCATTACTTACCATAAAAAGAAACTAAGTAAGGCAACTAGTTTTGGGGGAGTAAATCATTAATGCATTACTTTCAGAAGTAACTTTCCACTGCTGACTGCCAGGAAAACCAAACACTATAAGTCAATGGTTACCGGTTTCTTTCTTATAAACATCTGCTTTTGTGTTCAAGAAAAAAAACCTCAAACAGGCTTGTGACAAGTGAAGGGTGAGTAATTGAGGGCATAATTATCAGTTTGGGGTGCGCTATACCTTTGAGGCAATTTTGTTATGCGTATGAGTAAGAATAACAGGTATGTGAGCTCTTAGCCAGAAGCAGGATTTTTCAGTAAAGTTTCCACCACTGGTCCTGTACCACTTATTAACGCTTATTAACAAATAAGGCATGTGCCCATTAGCTCATATGAAGATCTGAATGTTTGCAGAAAGAGAAGGTTTTGGCATATACCACTGAAAAGAGAAGGAAGAGAAAGGACAGAAGGAATCTCTGAGGTAAAGGCTTATATTTCACCCAGAGACAGCCTCTGTTTACTCTTGAGTGGATGATGGGAGTAGTCTTGAAGTACTTCAGTCAGTGTATTTACAGCCTTTGCCACGTGAGCGCGCAAAGAGCGGACTACGGTCGGCAAATCACTTAGACTAAAAGTAAACCGAGCACGCCGGAGACACACCGGCTCGTTAAATGAACTGGCAGTGGAGTGACTTATATTCCCATCCGTTATGGATGGGTTTATCAGTGATACTGGCTATAATCGTTCGCGCGCAACGCAAGGGATCGTGGAACCCACGCGCCTGTCCCGTCAGGTTAAAAGGGAAAACTGCGATTGTGACTGGAGCGAACACAGGTGAGAATATCGCTTTCACTTTTTAAATATTATTTTGTGATATTTGTACTATAGGATACACTTTAAAATAGTGTTTAATTAGTTACTAACATAACTAATAATGAACAATACTTGTACGGCGTTAGTTCAGCACTAATGCATTATTCATACATTTTCTTTTCGGCTTAGTCCCTTTATTAATCCGGGGTCGACACAGCGAAATGAAACCGCCAACTTATCCAGCACATATTTTACGCAGCGGATGCCCTTAGAGCCGCAACATCCATACACACCCATACACTACGGATAATTTAGTATAGCCTGTGGGGGAAACCGGAGCACGAAACCCACGGAGAACATGCAAACTTCACACGGAAACGCCAACTGACCCAGCTCGAACCAACGACCTTCTTGCTGTGAGGCGACAGCATTACCTACTGCGCCACTGCGTCGCCTAATGCATTATTAAAATGAACAAACAATAATCAACTTTATTTCCATCAACTTACATTATCAAAGGTGAATAAATACTGTAATGAATTGTACATTGTTTGTTTATGTTAAATACATTAACATCTTGATGAGCACACAATTGCTCAACTGGAAGATAAATGACAGCTTTGTTACAAAGAAATATTACGACAAACACGTGTTTTATTATAATTTGTCAAGTCTGTTTTTAGTTAAAGCTGGAGCCAATTTTTGCCCCATGTGTTTTACATTTGTGTGTCTGGAGTTATTTAGTGTGTTGGTGAAAAAAGGAAAAAGTTATTGCTCAGGTGCTGAATGTAGAATGTTATTTGCTGAATAAATGAATGTTATTTCATCCTTCTATTTTCTTGTATTATCTATATATTAATAGATACTTATAATAGATAATTATAAACGTGTAATTTTAATGAGTATATACACTCACCGGCCACTTTATTAGGTACACCTGACCAACCGCAATTCTCTAATCCGCCAATCACATGGCAGCAACTCAATGCATTTAGGCATGTAGACAAGGTCAAGACAATCTGCTGCAGTTCAAACTAATTATCAGAATGGGAAAGAAAGGTGATTTAAGTGACTTTGAACGTGGCATGGTTGATGGTGCCAGATGCTGGTCTGAGTATTTTAGAATACTGCTGCTATACTGGGCACAACCATCTCAAGGGTTTACAGAGAATAGTCTGAAAAAGAAAATATTCAGTTGCCTTGCCTTGCCTAAAAAATGCTGATGTCAACTCAGTGCTAGTAAGGTGTACTTAATAAAGTGGCCAGTTAATGTATATAATACAGAAGAAATATATTAATCGAGTCCAAATAAGTGAATTAATATTGGATGCAATAATAATGTGGAAATATTAGAGTTCTTAATCAAATTTCTTGACTTGTTGGTCTGAAACTTGGCAAAGGGTGTTTCTAAAACACACAATTTTCTTGTTGTGTTTGCAAATAAATCAAGATATTGACATAATCTCTTAAAAGAGATTCAAATATCCTATTGAGATTTAAATTGAAATCGTCATTGGACATATAACATGAGCTAAACTGAAGTTAAAAATATAGACTATTTTATAATGACCTTTACGAAAATCAAGCATGGTTTTACTATAAAAAAAGAGCCAAAATACCCACAAACGAATAGCAATGTGCATTCACAAATTAGCTGTGTTTTTTCTACACTAAATGCAATTTAGCCAAGGTAATAAATCAGTGATTATACAAATAAATGTCCTAAAATACATAAAAATTGTTGCTAAAACAATGCTTTGTTTCCCTGGGGGGAAAAGAGAGTTGGCAGGCGCTGCTCTCTTGCACAAGTCAAAATAGTTCTAGTCATACTCACATTCTTCGTGTTCAACAGTTGTGTCAATAATCTCTTGTGTTTATCTCTAATGCAGGGATCGGCAAGTTCATTGCCCTCGACTTTGCCCATCGCGGGGCGCGCGTGATTTTGGCCTGTCGCAGCGAGGCTCGTGGAACTGCAGCACTGAAAGAAATCAGAGAAAGCACTGGAAACCATGATGTGCACCTGCGCCTGCTTGACACCTCCTCCATGGAGTCTGTGCGGAAGTTTGCAGCACAGATTTTGGAGGAAGAGAAGGAATTGCACATCTTGGTCAATAATGCTGGGGTCTCAGGTGGAACTGCCTATTCTTTTTTAAGGGCTTTGCACACTGCGCTTAAAGGAATAGTTTAGCTGACAATTTAATTTACCACATGATTTACTCACACTCAAGCCCTCCTTGGTGTAAATAACTTTCTTCTCAATTAAAACTTTATCCCAGTTCTTCCATGCTATATAATGGTGTCGAGTAGTGGCCCTTTATTTAAAGTTTTCAAAAAGCGCACATCATTAAAATAACACACCTCTTATAAAGGAGATTGGTGTGTTTTTGTATTAAAAAGTTTACATTTTTTATAATATAATCAAATCACTGATTTCTGGCTGTCGAATGCACATTCTTCTTTTCGAATGTGCAACATCATGCCTGACTTAGTTCTTACTTTACACATGATGTAAGACACATTCATAGTGGAACAACAAACAACCCTTTCCTGTTACAGGATTTGTGAAGTTTATTTATAAACTAATTTCGAGAGGATCACGTGCTTATGATTGCTTGCAGCCAGCCCCGCATTATTCAATTTGTGATTCACCAATCAGACGATTTCTAAGCCACTAAAAATACCCTAGGTTCCAAATCACAGCTATCTTCGTTTTGAAGAATCCCCTCTTCCACCCCTACTCTTCCTCCTTTCCTAGATGGGTGTCATGGTGGCCCAGTGGTTAGCACTGTTGCCTCACAGCAAGAACGTCACTGGTTCTAGTCCTTACCAAGCCAGCCAACGTTTCTGTGTGGAGTTTACATGTTCTCCCCGTGTTCACGTGGGTTTCCTCCGGGTTCCCCGGTTTCCTCCCACCATCCAAAAACATGCAACTTAAGTTAATTGACTAATCTAAATTGGCAGCATAGACATGCTCCTAGTAAGAAGTTATACCTTATAATCAATCACTATCCGTTCATTAGCTACTACAGCAGGGGAGTTCTCGAGATCTACCTGAGCTCAAACTCCCCTCTCGCCTTGCAAACGGGAGGGAGCCCCGGGCTCGAGGATCTTATGAGCTCAGGGCTCTCTCCCGGGACAGCATGCCAAACAAGCTTTATAATCAATCATCAGCTAAGTGTGAACTCTTGAAAAAATGAAAAAGTTCCTGTTGAATCCTGTTGTTTAAATCCTTAAATGTTGAAGGAAAGCAGGTCAATTGGAGCGAATAATTCTTTTGTAAGTTTATACTTTATACAATTATTGTAGTGTATTCAGGAAAAACTCGACAGAAATGATGTAAACATTAGGTAAACAGGTTGCATGCTATGTTGGTCCAAATATGCCACTACACTGTAAACCATAATAAGTTGAGACTAAAAGTGATTCCTTCAGTTTGTTTGAGTAATGAGAAATCGACAACTCAATTAATTGAGTTGACCAAATGTCTCTTCATTGAATGAACTTAAATGTTTAAGTACAGATAACTTAAAATGGCTAATAGACTAATCTTCCAAATTGTTCAGCTTTTATATTCTTTACTTACTTACTTCCAGAGCCGTTTATATCAAAGTTGATATTTGGCCACACCATGTTGGTGTTTCATTCATTTATTCATTTGCTTTTTGGCTTAGTCCTTATATTAATCTAGAGTCGCCACAGCGGAATGAACCATCAACTTATTCAGCATATGTTTTACGCAGCAGATGCCCTTTCAGTTGCAACCCATCACTGAGAAACACCCATACACACTCATTTACACACATACACTATGGACAATTTAGCTTATCCAACTCACCTATAGCACATGTCTTTGGACTTGTGAGGGAAACGGGAGCACCTGGAGGAAACCAATGCAAGTACAGGGAGAATATGCAAACTCCACACAGAAATGCCAACTTACCCAGCTGAGACTTGAACCAGTGACCTTCTTGCTATGAGGCAACAGCGCTACCCACTAATTAACTAATTTAACTTTTCTCCTTCGTCAGATGGGTTCAGCTAGTGACTCTGTCCTGCTGCGCTTCAGCAAAATTCAGCACAAGCAAATGGCCACCTTGTGTCATATAAAATAAATTGACCAATTAGTGCTGTTGTCAGGGCAGAATTTCATGGTGAATCGTTCAAAGAAATTAAAATGTTACGTTTAGAACATAAAATATTAAATAAAAGATTTTTGCTGTCTAATGAGTAAATTAAACACACACGTTTAAGCTTTAATGCCAAATTTTGGTATTTTAAGTAATGTCAAGTCAAGTTATATTAACTTAATATCTTTAGTAATGACAACAGTGGGGTTTACAGTGTACGAGCATTAACCCGGCACTCAAAAAACAACATTTGTTCTTTATTCAAACTACTTTTTTAAAATGAGCTGAAACAACACAATGTTTAAGGTTTTTGGGGGTGACTTACTTTATTTATGTTCAATCTACTTGTAAAAATAATAAGTTAACTTAATTCTTTCATGTTGTCCCAACACAAATCAATCATGTGGAACCCAGCTGTAACTAGGGGATGTGACTGACAACAGGGGTGCGGATCCACATGCAGGTTTATAAGCAGGGTCAGGTAAGCAGAGGTCAATACAGGGGCAAACAGATGTATAAGGGCAATCCAGAGTCGTAGTCAGATACACAGGCAGATGGTCAGAAGGCAGGCAGCAGACAGGGATAAACAGACAATCAAGGCGAGGGTCAAAACACAGCAAAAACAAGACAAAGGAAACGCGTTGAAATGTCACTGAAAACAGATAACAAGACTCAACAATAGTGTTAGTGTTTGTGCTCCTTATGTAGTGCAATGAATCAGTCCTTAAGTGGCTTCAGCTGTGGGTTTGCAATGTGTGTGTGTGGCATGACTGAATATGTAGTCCTTGAACATGGCCGATTTGTAGTCCTATGTGTTTGTGAATGTTTTCCAGCGATCTATAGTGTTTTAGATCGCTGGTAATCATGACACTAGCATTGTTTACAGTGGAGGACAGTGAATCTTCAGCATGTGAATTTTCCAAAATATTTGTTACCCCATTAAATTATGAGCAATTAAGTGAAATCTGACGAATAATTCTCTGTACCTAGAGTTAAAAATCACTAAGTGTTATCTATTTCAAGTGTGAAAAGCCCTTCCTTCTCTCATAAACTCATTATATGTTCTTACCTTCAGGCTTACCCATACAGATCACAGCAGATGGGTTGGAAATCACATTTGCAACCAACCATGTTGGACCATTCCTGCTCACCAGTTTGCTTTTAGGTCAACATCCCTAATGTTTATGCTTTCATTCCAAACTCATCTGGTGGTAACTCATATAATTGACACCTTTTCTTTTCTTTGTTGCACAGACCTTTTAAAGAAATCAGCCCCGGCTCGCATTGTAAATGTTGCATCTGCGATGCACTGGAGAGGTGAGGTGGACTTCGCCCATTTCCATGGGGAGAAACTAAACCATGGGGGGTATCATGTGTACAACCACACCAAGCTGCACAATGTCATCTGGACCAACGAGTTGGCACGCAGGCTTCAGGGCACAGGTTCGCACACTAAAATCACTTTTGGTCTTTGCCAATAACCTAATGGTTAAGTGAGCTGACATATAGAACTGAGATGCTCACAGAAACTCGAGTTCGATTCCTAGCTTGAGGTCCTTTGCCGATCCTGTTCCGCTCTCAATGCTCCCCACACTTTCCTGTCTCTACTCTATTGTCCTATACAATAAAGCTAAAAAAGAATTATTAAAAAGTCCCTTTAAGGCAGAGGTATCCAAACTCGATCCTGAAGGGCCGGTGTGCTTTCGAGTTTAGCCCCAACCCTAATTAAACACACCTGAACCAGCTAATTTACTAAATATACTAGAAACTTCCTGGGCAGGTGCGTTGAAGTAAGTTGGAGCTACACTCAGTAGGACACCGGCCCTCCAGGACCAAGTTTGGGCACCCCTCCTTTAAGGCAAGTCATTTCACTTGGTGGCCATCTTTGAAATGCCTCTCGTCTATTGAGCTAATACATTCTGTTTGAATAGGGAAATATCAAACTCCCTAAAATTGCTTGATAAGCTCACGATTAAGGTTCATATTAGGAATCACCAATAGAATTAAACAACAGGTCTCTTTAGTTTCATTTCTAAATGTTTGAATCACATAAAATCTGCAGAAACCCACGTCTTGTCCGAGACCTCCCCCGGAGAATCATCAGTCTATAGTTTTAGAATGTAGTTTTAGTTTTTTTTTTACTTCCTATTTTAAAATTATACAATTTCACGTCACCAACTACATATTATAGTGTATGATTCTTCACTGTGTGAATCATTATTAAAGTGCAATTGCTGAAACTGAAAGCTGAAAATACAGATTCAGCCTATTCAATCATTCATTTTTTTTCTTTTCGGCTTAGTTTCTTTATTAATCTGGGGTCACTACAGCAGAATGAACCACCAACTTATCCAGTACATGTTTTACACAGTGGATGCCCTTCCAGCTGCAACCCATCTCTGGGAAACATCCATACACACTCATACACTATGGACAATTTAGCTTACTCAATTCACCTGTACTGCATGTCTTTGGACTGTGGGGGAAACCGGAGCACCCGGAGGAAACCCACACGAACACAGGGAGAACATGCAAACTCCCCACCGAAACGCCAACTTACCCAGCCGAGGCTCGAACCAGCGACCATCTTGCTGTGAAAGACAGCACTACCTACTGCGCCACTGCATCGCAGATTCAGCCTATGACAAAGCAATTAAAAATTTTATTCACAAAGCCAGTTTTTATGGTTCATATCGTATCAGCCAATTTGCAGCTAAAAGAATTAGAATCGGTCATGGAAAAACCTGAGCGGTGCATCGCTAGTTTTGAGGTTGGGGTTAAGGATTGGATTGAATTGAGGTGATACCACAGCTCCACTCTACATCCAAATGTATGCTGGTAGCACAATTTGATAGGTAGCGTATTTCATCATAAAAACATGCTAACTATAGGAAGGGGCAGTAGGAAAATTTGACAGGGTAGGGAAAATCAACAGAACACCCCAGCATGAACCATTTGAGCTGGTTGGATTTATTTTATCATGCTGTTTACGCTTAAGAGTCATCAGTCCAAGTAATGTTTTTGCAATGTTCCGCTCTCAAGAAGGTCTCATATCAAGAAGGCATTTTTACATACACAACTGCTACCCCTTGGATTTTCTTTTTTTTTTTTTTACCATTCTCTGTACACCGTAGAGATGGTTGTGTGATGAAATCCCAATGTTTCAGCAGTTTCTACTATATGACAACTCATCTGGCATCAACAACCATGTCACATTCCAAATCTAAATCTGTTTTCACTATTCTGATGCTCATTTTGGACTTCAGATCTTCATATCTCCTACCACAGCTATGCTGATGACACTTAAATCTACTTAGCCTTACTGCCTAATGACTACAGCCCGGTTGACACCCTCTGCCAATGCATTAATGAAATGAACAGTTGGATGTTGGAAAACTTTCTTCAGTTAAACAAAGAGAAAACTAAAGTCATTGTGTTTGGGAACAGAGATGAGGTTCTCAAGGTGAATGCGTACCTTGGCTCTAAATGTCAAACAACAACAAGTAAGGTTAAGAACCTTGGTGTAACTCTGGAGTCAGATTTGAGTTTCAATAGTCATGTCAAAGGAATTAGTAAATCAGCATACTATCATCTCAAAAACATTGCAAGAATCAGATGCTTTGTTTCCAGTGAAGACTTAGAGAAACTTGTTTATGCTTTTATTAGCAGCAGAGTGGATTACTGTAACGGCCTCCTCACCGGCCTTCCCAAAAAGACAGTCAGACAGTTGCAGCTCATCCAGAACGCTGCGGCCAGGATTCTGACCAGAACCAGGAAATCAGAGCACATCACACCTGTCCTCAGGTCTTTGCACTGACTCCCAGTTACATTTAGAATAGATTTTAAAGTATTACTACTTGTCTATAAATCACTAAATGGTATAGGACCTCAATACATTACAGATATGCTCACTGAATACAAACCTAATAGAACACTCCGATCTCTAGGATCATATAAACTAGAAATTCCAAAAGTTCAGTCAAAGCAGGGTGAATCGGCCTTCAGCTACTACGCCCCTCGCTGCTGGAATTAGCTTCCAGAAATGATCAGATGTGCTCCAACATTAGGCACATTCAAATCAAGACTGAAAACACATGTGTTTAGCTGTGCCTTTACTGAATGAGCACTGTGCTACGTCCGACAGATCGCACTACTATGTTTTTCTCTTCTTTTCCTCCTTCTTTTCCTTCTTTTTCAACCTATTTTAACATATTTTATGTTTTTATCTGTTTTTTTATTATCTGTTTTAATTTTTTTCTTACACTTGTCTTTTTTATTCCTGTTTATGTAAAGCACTTTGAATTGCCACTGTGTATGAAATGTGCTATATAAATAAACCTGCCTTGCCTTGCCTTGCCTTACATGCCTAAATGCATTGAGTTGCCACCATGTGATTGGCTGATTACATGTATACATTAGCATTTGAACATGGTGTACCTTACTGAAGTAGCTACCCAGCAAGCATTTTTTGTTTTTAAATGATGTCTAATAGACATCTAAACATAGTCGTCTTGGCTAAAACAAGGCTAAACTTGGGCTGTCAGTGAAAATCTAATAGACATCTAAGAATAGGCCAAAACTAGACTAGTGATCAAATGAATAACAGAAATGAATGACTACACATATAAAGTCTGTCTAATCAGTCTATTTGACAACTAGTTTTGGGCTATTCTTAGACATATATTTTAACTGACAGTTTAAGTTTTGCCTTGTTTTAACCAAGCTGTCTACGTTTAGATGTCAGACATCTATTAAACACATAATTGTTTGCTGGGTATAGTCTATGCATTATATACAACTTTACATTTGTTGAATTTGCTTTGATAAAACACAATTTGCCAAAGATGAACCGTCATAGGTCTCATGCAATTTACAAATCTCTAATTATCTCATTTGTCAATGAGCAAAGCTGATGATAAACCATATGACGCAAAGCTGTAAGGTTTGCTTCAGTTTCCATTGTCACATGAAAGTTTGGAAATCCTTTTAACATGCATCTCATGAAGCATTTCTTAATTTCAACAAATGCTTTGCTGTTTTAAATGGTTAAATTTGACAAATTATTGCAGCCTTGTAAAATAAATGAGTTCATTTGTTAAATGGGTGGTCCATTACAATATCGTATTCACAGATGTGTGAACATAACATCTCTGAAACTAATACGCTCAGTTCAAAGCCTACTGTGAACAAAGTTTGGGGACTACAAAAAATACATCCAGGCTAGTGAAATCCCAAACGCTTCAGGTTACGCACATTCACCACGTGCACACACCCCACACAGCAAAGGGAGATGGCCAGAGGCGCTGTAATGTTATAGCAGAGAAAGCTAAAATGCCGCCCAAACGCTGCTATTTCCAAAGAACGTGTTCTGTTTCTGTATTTGGGCTTCCAAAGGACACGGCACAAAAGCAAAAGTGTCTTTAATTATAATTATGTTCCAGAGAATTATATAAAAAAAGATATAGCTCTAGCATTTGACAAAGGACAGCTTCCAGAATCTCTCCCACACTGTAAAAAAAATCCGTAATTTTACAGTTTATTTTCGGCAGCTGGGGTGGCGGGAAAAAAACATAAAATAACGGCTGTTAAATTACAGAAATTTACTGTAAAATAACAGAGGTTGAATTACAGAAATTTAAATTTAAGGAAATTTCTGTAATTTAATATTCGTTATTTTACAGTAAATTTCTGTAATTTATTGTCTGTTATTTTACA
>CAIGQZ010032312.1:17119104-17131327 GCA_903798205.1 Danio tinwini
TTCTGTAATTTATTGTCTGTTATTTTACAGTAAATTTCTGTAATTTAACGGTCGTTATCTTACTTTTTTTTTCCGGCACCCCAGCTGCTGGAAATAAACCGTAAATTTACAGATTTTTTTACAATGCAGTTCAGTGCTGGATTTGGCTGAAACTCATCAAAGAAGGAGCAGCTTTAACCATAATAGCAGAAGCTGTGGATCGTGAGCCACAACTTGTATTTTTATTTGTAAAATTACATATTACATGCATAGTTTCTAGCATTAAAAGTATGTTGTAGCAAGGACGTGAATAAGGATGTAAACAACAGAAAATGCTGTTTGGCACCGCTAACAATTTAGCTACAAATTCATAATTATCCATCAAACGGCTGTAACAAGCTCTGCAGTGTCTCTCTATGGGGCCGCTTGCCATGCGCTCTACATCTCAATTAACAAACTCGCAGAAGATATGTGAACGTTTCATATTTCTTACACGTGCTTATAATCTGAATATTTCTGAAAGACACTTGTCAGATTTTATTTAAGAGAGCAGGCATGAGGTTCAGCTGTGTCCTCTTTATTTTCTGTCTAATTCAGGTTCACACTGACACGGCTGCACTGACTGACAGTATTTACACAGCAGAGGCAAAGCGCATGCTAGTGACAAGGTGTGATGCTTCCTGGTGACGTGGAATTGATCTGTTAATCACACAGCACATTATGTTAGCTGACCAATCAGAGCCTTTTCAGGGGGGGGTTTCAGAGGAACTAGGAAATATGTCGTTTTCATGTTAGCTGAGTAGCTGTATATAATCAAAGTAAGATATATGGAAAAAAATAACATGATTTTCTACAAATGAAGCATGAGCACACATTGCTTTGTATTTTATAAAAACAACCAAGCCTTATAAATACACTGTGGACCAGCCCTTTAATCCCAAACAACAAGTTTTTTTATGACTGTCATGATATTGATGAAAAGGAAGCATTTAATGTTGTGAAGATGAAAAATGTTCTCAATTAAACCATGGTTTTGTGTGTTTCAGGAGTGACAGCAAATTCTTTGCATCCGGGTGTAGTTATGACGGAGGTGATGAAGAACTATAACTTCATTTTCCGATTGCTCTTCAACTCGATCGGCTTTTTCTTCTTCAAAGTGAGTCAGAGTTTAATCAGATAACACTAAACAACATGCAGCATCTGATTGCTTCCTGCCTAGTTATCTGGAACTGACTGAATTCTGTAATGGTTGGGGGATCACATGTGTTACTGTTAGTTTATTGAAACAAGATCACAGGCATTTCATTTGTTCATTTTCCAAGTATAGATCTACAAGGTTAGTTTAACACTAATTGCTTACAAAGAATGGGAAAGGGAGACACGGTGACTGAGAAGCATAGTTTCTTGCAAGGAAAACAAAACTGGAAGAATTATTGGGTAAACCCCCAACCTCTTGTTACTTGACCCTTTCCACATTTCTGGGTGAAGTAGAAGAGATAAGCTATAGACATGCACATCAATATAGCAATCTTTTGTGACACAGTACAACAATTACTACTATTTTGATGTTATTGTGAGAGTGGTTACTCTGATGGGTAATTTAATTAATAATATAAATAATACTCTGTATAATTACTGTTTTTGCATTACTGTGAGGGTGGGGGTGGACATTAATAAGACACAATTATTGAGTAATTAAATAAATACTATAAATAATTCAGGGCGGCACGGGGAGCCAGTGGTTAGCACTGTTGCCTCAAGTCCCTGCATTTCTGTGTGGAGTTTGCATGTTCTCCCCATGTTGGCGTGGGTTTCCTCCGGGTTCTCCGATTTCCCCCACAGTCCAAAGACATGCGCTATAGGTGAACTGAATAAACTAAATTGGCCGTAGTGTATGAGTGTGTGTGAATGAGAGTGTGTGGGTGTTTCCTGATCTCACGAGGAAATGTAAGTATTTTACGTTTTGTCAGTTTAGTGACTAAATCGTACGAATTTGTACGTGTTCAGTCATATGAAAATGTAAGATTTTAAAAAGGAGGCCTGACACCTAACCCCACTCTTAACCCCAACCATCATTTGGTGATGAGCAAATCGTACTAATTTGTACTAATTAGATTGTACGAATTCATAAGAATTAGCCACTAAATCAAAAAGTTTTGAATTGCAGTGAGATTGCGTTGGTTGCGGCTGAAAGGCCATCTGCTGGTTAAAACATATGCTGGAATAATTGCCGGTTCATTCCTCTGTGTTGACCTCTGAGACTAAAAGCCGAATGAAAATGAATGAATGAATATAAATAATTCTCTTTAACTGCTGGCCACAGCTGTATCCCTTCTAGCGAGTTTCTCTGCAGTGTAAGTCCTCATAGTTGGGTAAACTGAGTGAGCAGTGAGTGGAAGAGTACCACAAATACAATCTGTTTTGCATTCCAATTTGAACAAATAACAAAAGGAAAGGAAGGAAAAATGGATTGTGGAACTGATAGCGGTAGCAAGAAGACTAAAACAATGTCAAGTTTACTCTCCCATCCATAGACACTGCATTACAAACATCTCATATAAGCTGTAATTTATTAATTAATTAATTTATTTGTTTATTATTTATTTGACACAAGGATGATATAATGCAAAGTACAGCGTTATAAATGTACATCAGTTTTAAAAAAAAATAAAAACAAACCATTTTTGAGGATTTTAAAAGTTGATGACCATCGTCACCATCTTGTCAAATTTGTTATTGGTCCATACGTCTTGGTCTTCATCTCCTGCCTTATTTGCTGTTCATTTTCTGCTGTCGGTGAAATCAAGTCTAGCTGCTGGTCAAAGTCAAGTTGTTGGTCAGGTGTCTTGTTAGTTTTTTGTTTTGTGTGCAGGTTTCAGTTGGTGCCTCATGCATGGGTCTTTTGTTTTCCAGCCCTGTTGGCTGATCTTTAGCCTTGTAATAACCTCCCTGTCTACAAAAATGATCACGTTTTTATTCAAACTATAACTACCTCTGTGATAATGAATGTTTTAAACTCAGTACTGTCTATCTGAAAGGGTTATTGTTAAGCTGCTTCATACCTACAATATATACAGTATGATGCCTGTTCTTTTTGGCTCAACACAGATCTGAATGTATCACTCTCAGTAAACTTACTTTTATTTATTAAGAAGACATTTTTGTGCAAAGTGACTTACAATTGATGAGGCATTCAGCGATTCAACAAGAAGAGGCATAATTATAAAAGCTAAGTATACCAAGGAACTGTCAGTGCTCTGAGAAATAAGTGCTAGAGAAAAAAGGGGGTAGTGTTGTTTTTATAGAGAGAGAAGGCTGTTTCTACAGGTGGTTTGTCAAGCCCACTCACCCGTGTAAAGCACCCTTCATAAATGCACTTCAAAAATATTTATTTTAGAGATATAGGGCTTATCATACACCCACCGCAATTAGGCACAAGACATGCATGACGTGATTTGTTGCTATTTTCAGACCAGCGCAAAAAGGGAATGGGAGATGAGACTGATTTAATGCACATTATGCTAAAAACACACCCAGAACTCATTATGAGAATAAGCACAACCCTGTTAGACTGTGTGCCAGGGTGCAAACTGTATTTTTCCTACCTTAAAATAGCAAAAGTGGATTTGGACAAGCCCTTAATGCTTTTGCGCCATTCACTTTAGACTTTGTGTGTAGAACATTAAAATAGAGCCCAATGAGTTATTGTAAGAAAGCGTGTGGTGCAAATGTGCAAAAACTGGTGCAAGTGTCAGTCGAAATGTCAGAGAGATGAAAGTGTGTTTTCTACAGGTGGTTTGTCAAGCCCACTCACCTGTATGAGGCAGTGGCAGTTTTATGTGCCCCCATGTCAACAAGCTTGGCCCCCCCTCTGGCCCCCTTAAATTTGGATGTGTATTTTTGTGTCAAAACGCAAACAGAGAGAAGCAAGATCAGCCATTGGTGGCAGACTGCGGAGATATGACTGAGGCCTCTCTCACACGCTCTCAGTGTTGCGTGCACTCGCTCTCTCGCGCACTCGGTCCCTTTGCTTTCGCGCGCACTTGCTCTCTCTGTCAGTGACAGTTCTGCGTGCATCAGTTCCCCACATTCGTAAGAAGTTAACCCCCAAATTAACACAGGTAATAAAAAGATTTAACTTCAGTCATGTTCATGTTGTGAAAAACTGTCAAAATGTCCACTGTTGATTATATTAGACTTCTGTTTCCAATAACAATTTAAAAACTTTTAATATAGGAAGTCCTCGGATATGCAGAGGCTACTATTAATCAAAAATTGAGTGTTCAGAGTTTTATGTTAGGAAATGCAGTCTTGAATTTAAAAATAGTCTGCAAGTACTGGAGAACAGATGTAACACATTGATCAACTTTAGTTTTCAGTCACGCTCATCTAAAAGTAATATTCAACTCATTTAGTTTTGCCTTCATTCGTTTTTGTTTTCAGTAGTGACAAAGCACGAGTCTTCAAACACATGATATTTTTACCACATGTTTTTAAACGTAATAGTTTAACTAACTAATTTCTAATTTAAAATCTTCCTCTTTGTAACAGTGCATAATATTTTACTAGTCATTTCGTCACCTTGGAATTATAAGCTTTTATCTGCGTTCTAAATGATTTTGAGATATTGAGCTGCAAAGTTTTTGTATTCTATAGCAAACAGTATGTGTGTAACATTTGTTTTTAAATAAAAAGTCTTAAAATGTAAACAACTTATAGAAAAACACCCCATAATGTAAATAAGTTGTCATTTAATAAGAATAAGTCAATAACTCAATTTTGACAAAAATGTCAGACAGAACCTTATAATTCTAAGATGACGATTTTGCAAGAAAGCGGTATTCAGACAAAGTCCCTTTAAGTATTCTATAGTCTTTGATTCAGATGAAAGTGTAATTTAAAGACTTAACTAGGTTATGTTAACTAGGAAAGTTGGAATAAGTAGTCATGTTATTGTATAACTGATTTGTTGTGTAGAAGATAAAAAATACAGTAAATATTTCTTAAGGAGGCTAATAACACTGACCTTAAACTTGTTTTTTTTATATATATAAAAACTGCTTTTATTCAAGAAATAAACAATAAGAAATAAGACTTATTATGATTTCAGGAGAATTATTTTTGTTTTATACACTATAAAAATTCAGGGTTCTACACAATTCATTCATGTTGTCCCAACACAAAATAATTGAGTTAACTTAAACTTTTTAACAAATTTATGTGGATTGAACATAAAAAAATTAAGTTGTCCCAATGAAATCTCAAGAATTATGTTGTTTTAGCTCATTTTAAGTAGTTTAAGTAGTTTGATCGAGCAAAAAAAGTATTTTTTGAGTGTAGGAAACACTGAACATTTTCTTGGTTTGTTGTCCTGGTTTTGTTCACAGAGGTTCATGTGACTGCAGAAGAGATGGGTTATTAGTTGTCGTTAGAATGAAACTTGTCAACAATTTAACAAACACTTTCATTTAGGAACATTCAACAGAACTTGTTTCTCATGCATTGACTTTATGTACATTTTTCCACCTCAGACTGCAGAAGAGGGAGCGTTCAGTCCAATATACTGTGCAGTGGCAGAGGAAAATGAAGGAATAACAGGGAAATACTTTGACAGTGACTGTTCCCTGGTGCTGCCAGCACCTCCTGCCAGAGATCCTGCTCTTGGAGTGAAGGAATATGAGTTCTGTGAGAGACTGATTGCGAAACTGTAAACACATAGATCACTGAGAATGATCTTTTCCATGATAAACAGCTCAAATTTGGTAATTTAATAGCTTTGTAAGGAACACACTGAAATATCAAGTTGCTGCAGCTGGTTCTGATTGTTGTAGCTCTGGCCTTTTTCCAGAGCGGAGCCACCCGTTAAGGTGGTTGTATTTAATGTTACCTTAGCAATGTGTTTTCAGACTTGGGAACCAGAATGAATGCTGTTGATGGAGTGCTGTATAAATGTAATGTGAAAAGAGCACAGTCTAAGAATAAACAGAGAAATAAATGCTTGCGTGCATGTTTTGCAGTAAAATTTCTACCTGACAAAAGTCCTGTCGTCTATACAAGCTTTAGGAACAACAAATAATAACTTGATGTCTAGTTGATCATTTGGCTTTAGAAGTGGCTTGAAAGGCAAAGGCCTCTAGATTTTACCAAAATAAAATATGATCATGCCTTGATTTTGAGTTATTTAATTAGGACAGTAAGGTCTGACTTTGCTTAGACAAAAGTCTTGTCACTTAACAGAAATAATGTACAGTATTGAAAGTCATGGTGCAGTGGAAAAAGAATGAATATTGTGTATGACTCCCATGAGCTTGGAGGACTGCATCCAAACATCTCTGCAGTGACTCAAATAACTTATTAATAAAGTCATCTGGAATGGCAAAGAAAGCGTTCTTGCAGGACTCCTAAAGTTCATCAAGATTCTTTGGATTCATCTTATTGCCTCCTTTATTTTACTTCAGACATGCTCAATAATGTTCTTGTCTGGTGACTGGGCTGGCCAATCCTGGAGACTTTTTGCTTTTAGGAACTTTGATGTGGAGGCTGAAGTATGAGAAGGAGTGCTATCCGCCTCTCCTGTGGTTTGTAATGTAATGGGCAGCACAAATGTCTTGATTCCTCAGGCTGTTGATGTTGCCATCCACTCTGCAGATCTCTTGCACGCCCCCATACTGAATGTAACCCCAAACCATGACTTTTCCTTAATTGACTGAATACTATGAGAATCTTGGGTCCATGTAGGTACTAATAGGTCTCCTGCAGTATTTGTGATGATTGGGATGCAGTTCAACAGATGATTTATCTAAAAAAAATCTACCTACTGTCATATTTCCAACTGATCAACTTGAAGTGAAGTTATTATTTGTTGCTCTTACAACTGGGATTCACGACGAGACTTTTGTCAGGTAGTGTATAGATACAGTACATCCAACAATTAAAATAGTTTCATATTTATAAGTCATTTTTATATTGCTGTATCATTTGCAGAGCTTCATGGGATTTTTGTTTGAAACATGCAGAAATGATGTAAAAAAAAAAAGACTTTTTTGGCCTCAAGTTAAAGTTTGTAATCAGGTTTGGGTGTAATGAGTTACAAAGTAATTAGCTACTTTAATTAAATTACTCTTCTGCTGATAAAAGTAAATTGAGGGATTACTTTTATTTTCTTTAGATCATTTGATTACAGTTACTTACCTTAATTACCATAAATAATGTACATAAATTCAACAGTTCTGTATAAATCAATTCAGAAAAGTAGAGTAATTGTATTTTTTGTTACTCAAATATACTTTGCAGAATAATTAAAGGTTATTGTATTTGGTAATTGTGTCCTTCATTCATTTCAAATGTTTGATATATATAATGTTTAACATTTAACAAGTGTTAATTAAAGTAAAGATAATATTTGACTTATTAAAAGTTTCATTTGTGTTTTCTGTGCATTGGGATTGAAAGAGATTTTAAGCAGCATTGAATCAAGTAATTAAATAACTAATTGAGTAATTCAATAACTTTTCAGAAGTAATAAAAATATCAATAATATAAATTATTTTTGAAGTAACATTGCACAACACTGCTTGTAATATTGTATGGTTTTACTAGATGTTCTCTATTTGTCATAGCTTTGCAATGAATTCGTAATTAAAAGAAATGATGAAATCTAAAGCCAGCCTGCATGCATTTAGCATTTGAGAATATTTTTGTTGATTTGAGTATGTTTATTGATTTGTTTCCAGCAAGTAAGAGTTAAATCGCATATTTAGTATGGAAACATTGTTACAAAATGGTATCTCTGCTGTTAAATTGTTATCTCTGTCAAATAAATGCTCTTCTATTTCAATTTATATTCATAAAAGAATCCTGAAGATGTAACACAGTTTACAGAAAGTACTATACACTCTTAGACATAAAGGTACGAGAGCTGTTGCTGGGGTGGTAACTTTTCAAAAGGTACAAATTTGTACCTAAAAGGTCCATATTAATACCTCAAGGGGTACATATTAGTACCTAAAAAGTACAAAAGTGTTCCTCTTAAAATTTGTAGGTACTAATATATACTTTTGAGGTACCAACATGGACCTTTCAAGTACAAATGTGTACTTTTTGAAAAGGTACCACCCAGTGACAGCTCTAGTACTTTTATTTCTGAGAGTGACATTTTTCTTGAGCACCAAATCTGGATGTAAGAAGTTTTTAAAGGATTGTTTGACACTGAAGACTGGACTAATGATGCCAAAACTTAGAACATTTCAAATTGTAATAGTATTTCAAAATATTACTGAATTTACTGTATTTTTGATCAAATAAAAACAGCCTTACTAAACTTTTAGAGACTCGCCTTGAAAACATTCAAACGTTTTAAACAGTGGTGAACATTGCCATGTTTCAAAGCCATTTTTAAATGAAATGTGAAGCTTGAAGGATTTTACCCTAAGCATTGGTATATTAAATGACAATTTTTATTAATAGAGTAATGGTAAAACTGTAATACAATGACATGTATTTACAAGGCATTTAAATGACATCAATTTAGCATGCTGCAAAACAATGCGAATGTGTTGTATTCAATCAGATACATATATGACAAGAAACTGAATTTACATGCAATTTCATTTTATTGTGATTCTTTTTACATTTTTACATTCTTAGACAAAAGCTTTGTGCTTGCAGTTGTGATGAATCTTCAGACTGCAATTGTCAGTGAATGCAGATAAAAATGCCAGCTTTAATTCACTGTCAAAATAGAGCACAAGCATTAGAGTGGTCAGTTTGTGTATATGGAGATATATAAAAAGAGAGTTGTTCATATGGATTGTTTCTTACCGTTGTCTGGCTCTTCTACGATGTTTTGCAGCATCTTACCGAAGGCAGACCCAATATGGCTCTTTTTAGCAGTAAGCTTCAGCCCTATTTCTACAGGCTGGCCCTTCGGGTGGGAAAACAGACATTCAGAAACTTAGTTACATTATAAAATTACATTATCTAAAGCATTCAAGTCCATCAGTTTAGAAAAACTGCAATTTCTAAAAATGTGTAGATTTATTTTGAGAATGAGACTTTACAAATGAGTTTAAGACAAAATATGCATCAATTGTTATTTTAAGATTGTTTTTAAAATAATGTTTAAATGGAAATGTATATATATATATATATATTATTTTTTTAAAGGAATATGAGCAATATAGGTTTCAAAAATCCTCCTAGAACTATTTATTAGATTTAATATTTATATATAAATTTTATATCATCTAATCATCATCTAATATTATTTGTAAAATCATTTTGATGCTGTGTCATAAATTTGGACTACAGTTGAGCTACCATAAAATACAATTCCTCATCAATATGAAATGTGTGATTCGTGTATAATTTGGGATTTCAAACTATTTCTACATATTTTTAATTAAACAAACCACAGTATGATGCTAACATTCAAATCTATAACATTCAAAGAAAATGTTTTCACATTGACATATTACTGATATTTTGTTGACAACATGGTTTTAGTTTCACAAAATAATGATTTTTGCATCCAAGTGAACTAAAAATCTGAATACAGGACAGTACTATTTAGTGCATTAAAGGGTTTGTTCACCCAAAACTGAATATTCTGTCAATAATTAATAATTCCAAACTGATAAGATCTTTGTGAGTTTCGAAAATACAGCAGGGTTTGTTAACTGCTTATAGAAAACAGAGCGAAGAATTCACATCTTTGCCACTGACAACCCACAAGAGTTGATTTTGCATCCATGAATTCACACCAAACTGATCTATATAAAATAAGATAGAGCAGGAAAAAAATAAGTATTGAACATGCCACTATTTTTCTCAGAAAACATATTTGTAGAGGTGTAGTTGACTTGAAATGTTCCCTGTATGTTGGTAACAACCAAAGAAATCCATAAATGCAAAGAAAACAAATCTAATTAGTTTACAAATGAAGTTATGTGCAATAAAATGAAATGACGCTTTGTTTATATTCAACCCTCTGCCCTTGGTCATTGTAAATGAAGATTACTGCTTTAGTCCAACGTCTACATTAGCAGGATGATAAAGATGAGACCAGGGTGGATATTTCAGCAAGACAATGATTCAAAACACAACAAAGGAAAGTCTCAAATACTCTCAGAGAAAGACAATCAAGCTGTAGAATGGCCTAGCCAATCACCTGATTTGAATCCAATAGAAAATACAAAAAAAAATCAGATTTTTTTTGTTTTGTTTTATTTTTATGTTTGTATTGTTTGGGTTTTTAACAAAATATGGTTCTATTCCATATGAACAGCTCCTTTAGAAATATTATTCCCAGGAAAAAAAACATGTTCACTTATTTTCCCCGCTATATACAGTATGATGGTATATATGTTCTCTATTATAGATAATTTATTCCACCATGGTGCGACGCAGTGGCGCAGTAGGTAGTGCTGTTGCCTCACAGCAAGAAGGTTGCTGGTTTGAGCCTCGGCTGGGTTGGTTGGTGTTTCTGTGTGGAATTTGCATGTTCTCCCTGCGTTCGCGTGGGTTTCCTCCGGGTGCTCCAGTTTCCCCCACAGTCCAAAGACATGCAGTGCAGGTGAATTGGGTAAGCTAAATTGTCCGTAGTGTATGAGTGTGAATGAGTGTGTGTGGATGTTTCCCAGAGATGGGTTGTGGCTGGAAGGGCATCCGCTGCGTAAAATCGTGCTGGATAAGTTGGTGGTTCATTCCGCTGTGGCGACCCCGGGTTAATAAAGGGACTAAGCTGAAAAGAAAATGAATGATTCCACCATGTTTCTCACTGACAAGACCCCAACTGTGAAACTCTGGGGTTTTCCACTCGTAATAAACGCTTTGTTTATATTCAATTCAATGAATCTAAGTTCTAGTAAACTGAAACTGGTTTAATTTAGTTTTCACTGTTGAAGTTCAGTTTAGTTCAGTTCAGTGTAATGTAAACATCACTGCTGAAACCCAAAACACTGAAGAGCAAATCCAACGATGTGCAAAAAACTTCCTAGGTGCATTCATCTCGTAAATGCGATTAACTTTTTGCGCCATTTGTCTTAATTTGTTCTGAAGACGAACAAAGCTCTCAGGGGTTTGAAATGACATGATGGTGAGTAATTAATTACAGATTTTTTATCTTTATGTGAACAAACCCTTTAAGAACCAGGATTTTTTTCTCACCGCCGACTCTCCTCCATCCTCCTCTGGAGACGTTTCATCCACCAAAAGCCCTTCTGCTCGCAAATCAGCGTCCTTTCTCCCCTCCTTTTCCTGAAGATAATCACAGAAACACCATCACCAGTAAACCCAAGTAAACTTTTGAGGTGCTGCAATGTGAAAAAAAACAATTCTTGCTGCCTTAAATTATTTAGCTGAACCAAATTAACTTTTCTAGTCATTTCAACTTACATCAGTCACACTGACCAAAAATATGAAGTTAAACTAAATAAGTGCAACATAAATAAGTGCAAATAATTATTTTTATCCATTTCTCAAAAACATATGCTGTAATAGTTGGCAGTTCATTCCACTGTGGAGACCCCTGAAAAATAAAGGACTAAGCCAAAGGAAAATGAATGAATGAATGATTTGTGAAGGGTGTACTCATATATGTTGAGCACTGTGTGTATAACTAAAAATAAATAGTTGAAACCTGATTCATTATTAAGTTAAGGTAACATAAAAACATTTGTTGTCGTGACTTTTTAATCATATCTCTTTTTTTTACGGTTAAATATTTCAATATATTCTCACCCTGAGCTCTCTCATCTCTTTGGGGCTGAAAAATGTGATGTGTCCTTCAGCCTGTTCGGTCAGAAGAGCAACAACGCATATCAGTAGCAGACATCCCGTCACTGAGCCACGCATCTTTGGGTGACAGAAAAACACACATTAGCAACTATTAAACGCAACATGCAAGATAAAATAACTGGCATGCTTTAGTTACTGAGAACATTTCAGTTATGATGCAGAGAAATTAAAGTCAGATCAAATCAGAGTCAGAAAGGACTTTCGTTTTACCTTTGTCCAGCATGCAGGTGTCCTCTGTGACCGAAGGTTTATGTTTGTGTCTGTGGTCAGAAAGTGGTCAGCTTTATAGGAAGATTCAGATCACGCTGAGCTTTTATTTACTATCTCTGACGTCTGTTTCCATAAACTCCTCCATCTTGACCATGGAGACAGGAGATACTACAAGGACTTGACATAACTTGGTTGTGGTTACTCTAGAGTTGGTGTACACTATAGCGGTCAAAGGTTT
>CAIGQZ010032312.1:17141327-17173172 GCA_903798205.1 Danio tinwini
TATATTTTTTATTATATACATAAGATCTTATACATGTATCACTTGTCACTGAATAATTTTCAGTGCTGAGCCATCAGAAAGAGCGTGATGTACATCATTACACAGGTGACATCACAGACACGCTGCCAGCGCACAGTCTTTTACAGTCTATGGCAGCACAGCAGTTAGTTAAGCTCTCTGACTGTCTGACTTTAACTGTAGTTCGGCAGTTTCACTTTAACTCATGAACATTTCATTCGTGTGCTGTGACAAACTCTGGTATTAGACGCAAATAATGAGTAAGGACTGGTGAGAGTGTTATGGAACTTAAAAACGCACGCCAAATGAGAAGAGAAAAAAAAAACGTCCGCATTTCGCGGTGTGTGTGTGCGCGATCCTTTACTGACAGCCGTCTATGTGGATGTTGTTGGAAAATATGGCAAAGTCCTACATGACGTTAATAGTTTGTCAGTAATGCAACTAATATCTGCATTCTCCACGTCTTAATTCCATTTCTGTTTAGTTCAGTTACAACTTTAGTCGCATTAAGGTAATCAAAAATCGCTGTTTACTTGGTAAACTCTTAATCAGAGTATTGTTTTAATCATATTAAAGTATTGTTGCCCATGTAAACATACTCAATGCTTGACTCACCGTCAGGGCTCTAAACTTGCCTTTGCGAAGCAGCATTTTCTGTATGTACGTACATCAAAAGCAAGTATGAAATCACTGTTTGGAGCTTATGCAGGCCTACAGTTCAACATTGTTTAACTGAATAAACAGTAAACAGAAGTACATCTTTTTGAACATTTTCATCACCAATTATTATAGTAGAACAGTTTCCAAGCAGTTTGTGATGCATTTTGGAAACAGGAGATGAGCCCCTGGTCTAATGTTCCACCTGGCTTGAGAAACCCATTTTCAAAGACGTATTATTTGACTAGCGCACATTCTGAATGCCATCAGCAGGATTCAAATGAGCCATTTTAATCTAGATTAATTTCGAGATTAATCTAGATTTTAAAAAAATTATCTATGCCCTATATATATATATATATATATATATATATATATGTATATGTATGTATGTCTGAGAGTTTTATTTATTTGATAGTTTATTTCACATTTCTTGTTTGTAAAGGCTAAATACAAATAAAAAGTGAACATTATTTTTTGTACTTTTTATAAAAAAAAGAAAAAAGTTATGAGCCTGGAGGTATTATAGACTTCACAGATTCAGATGTAGTCATTTGTAGATACAGACATCCATTGTGTGCGTTCTTGTCAGTTTTTTCTTGTCTTTTTAATATGGTCCATATCGATATCGAAATTATAGCGTATCGACCGAAATGAAGAAATATATCGTGATATAAATTTTTGCCATATCGTCCAACCCTAATTACATTAAACATCCAATAAAAATGCACGTTTCAAACTACTTCATGGGATCTTTAAAAAAAAAAAAAAAAAAATATATATATATATATATATACTGATTTTTCCAGAACTTGTGAGCAGCCTGCTGTAATGATGTACTTAATCACCTGATTTCTGATGCTTTATACTGAAAAACTGAACATGCGGGCCAAAATTACTGTGGCTTGAATAAATCTAGCAGGGTCTATTGCTGAAGCCTTTGTTTGTGATTGACAGGTGTGCGTCTGCACTTCCATTCGCTGGTCAAGGGTCTCACTGCCCAGGCAGCGTCTAAAGCTCAGCTGGGTTTGGGTCACAGCTACTCCAGAGCCAAAGTAAAGTTCAATGTCAACAGGGCAGACAACATGATCATTCAGTCCATCGCCCTCCTGGACCAGCTGGACAAAGACATCAACACCTTCTCCATGCGTGTGCGGTAAGAGGCTTTTAACTGGGGTTTTCAGGGGTCATTTATGTAATGGGTTCCACTATAAAAAAAAAACTGCTTTGGGGGCCTACAATGCTAACTTTAAAAATATGGGTTAAAAGACTGAGTTAAGACTTTTTTTATTTTACTTAATCCCATGATAATTAGCTTTCCAAAATGTACTCAAGAGGCAAAAGTGCCACAAAGACATGGTGTGTGTGTATATATAGGTCAAGATTGCAAACATGCAATTTACAGTTTGTTGATCCTGAGGTAATTATTAAAAGTACATACTAGTATGAGATTTTGGATGCAGACTTTTGTTCTCTTTAGGAAAATGTTATATGCCCAGGTGCAGTGTTTCTTTAGGAAGTAACATTGCCAACTACTGGGCTAGCGTGCATAATACAATATTTGTTTTCATATTGACCTTATTCTTCAATTTGGAAGTGTGCTTGTTTTTGTAATTGTTTTAGAACTTCTGATTCAGTTGCCTATGAAAGAAATGACTAGGAATAATAAATGGCAGAAAGCGGTCAAACTACTTGCTCTACAAACAAGTGTTTGCATGACTAAACGGACAAAGCAGAATAATATAAAAAGAAAATATCAGCCATAATGATTCAAATGACTCGCGGATTAATAATTTATTTGAAACTTTTTGGTTAATCCAAAATTTATAACCATTGCAGAGAGATCACCTCCCGCGTCATTCAAATCATGTGCATGAAAGCATTTTGGCTTCCCTGTAAGATGTAATGATGAGGGGAAAAGTTGTGGTGGGACCAGGGCTCAATTTGTGCTGGAACACGCCTAATCCGGCACCTCATTTTACTGATCCCCCTCCTCAACCACTCTCCTACCAGTCCGCTGTTCGCTTTTCACTTTCTTCCGCGACTTCCCAACCCTCTTCACTTTTGTCCGTGACACCTCCGCCCCGCTCACTTTCATCTGCGACAGTCTTCCACCACCCTAACCGTTTAATGAAACATGACGCTGGTGAGTTTTTGATGCTGGGAAAAGCAATTACATTGTGTAATCAACAGATGATGACAAACAACCATCAAAATTGTCACTGAATAGGTTTAAAAAATAATACACTTACAGTATAATAAAATATGAAGTTTTGTGTGAATTGTTGAATCATAATTGAAGATAATTATGATCTGTTGTACAGGATGTTAGATTTTTTTTTATTTAGCATTGTCAGCAACAGTAGCAAAGATCATATTTTATATTGAATACTTTTTTTCAGCTGTTTTTTTTTTTTTATACAAGTTCTAAGTTCTGTTTGTTAAAAGCAATGTTTTTCGCAATTTTTATATAAATGGAAAGCAAATGACATTTGTCATCTCACATTTTTGCTGATCCGAAAAATGGTCCGATATGTGACTTAAACCGTAGTGTGATCCGAACTGCAGATTTGTGATCCGTTACACTACTAGTGATGATGGGGACCATTTTGTGCATTAAAGCCTTTTAAAAATGCAATAGAAAATTGTGTGTATTTGTCATGCAAGTGTACTCCTACATTTTGTGTAGTTGGATGTGATCCAGAATCCTCCTAATGCTTACCGCAGACAGAGCCCCCTAGTGCACTGGCTGTACAAAAAACAGGAGGGACAGTAAAGTCCTTCCCCAGGAGTGTTTGGTCCATTTTAAACTGGACTGAACACAACCTGAGGGGGAAACAAACCTTTCAAAGCTTGATGCTAATTAATTGCAATTTCAGGATGCGTGGGTAATGAAACTGTGTACTTGTACTGTAGAGTTTCTTTAGTATTTACTTAATACAATCTCGTAATACAAAAATTCAAATAACTGAGCAAAAAAAATAACGACTAAATTTGTACTAAAGTTAGTATTAAATTTAAAACTTCCAGTATCCACGTTGTCTAATGTCTTTTCTTATCTTAACAGTGAATGGTACGGTTACCACTTTCCAGAGCTCATAAAGATAGTGAGCGATAACAGTACATACTGTAAACTGGCCAAGCTGATTGGGAACAGGAAGGAACTGTCTGAAGAAATGCTGGAAGCCATGGAGGAGATAACAATGGACAGTGCCAAGGCTCAGGCCATCCTTGATGCCTCCCGCAGCTCTATGGGTAAGACGAGCACGATGTTATGATTGCAGCTCAATGTGGGTTTTATCTCAGATGTTATGATGCATTTATAATCTGTCAATCCCCTGAACCCTGTGATGACAGCATACCTCAATAACTGAACCTCTGGAGTTGCTGTAACTCAGACTTTGTACAAACCGTTAGAGCACAGACTAATTGTGTATCTTTATTACAATATTCCTGAAGGTATGGATATATCTCCTATTGACCTGATCAATATTGAGAGCTTCTCCAGTCGCGTGGTGTCCCTCACAGACTACAGGCAGGAACTTCAAGAATACCTGAGGTCAAAAATGGGCCAGGTGGCACCAAATCTTGCCGCACTCATTGGTGAAGTTGTAAGTATTTGCTGTCACACTTGATGGCTTTTCCATATTAAGTTGGAAGCGTAACAAATGTATAGAAAAAGTGGATTTGTTTATTTAAACTTAAAATATGTAAATTCACAATTTCACAATGTTATGCTGAATTTGGCAGTTAATAAATACATTTAATGCCTTGACAGTTATGTAATGTTGACAAATTAACATTTATGTAGTATTGCTTAATGTGTACTGTTTGGCAAAAAATGGTTTGGTTGACTGCGTTTTAAAAATAGTAAATGTATTGCAAATAATAATAAAAAAAAAGTTCTTTCGGATTCATTAAACAAATTTTTCTTTTTTTTATGCATTTTATTTATTTAATTTTTATTATTAATTTAAGTGTATTCTATTGAATTAAATTTATTCTAAGTTTTTATAATTTTTTTTTTATTTTTATTTAATATCATTAAATTTATTTTTTTTGGTTCATTTTAATAAATTTTGTATCTTGTTTTTTATATTCAATGTATTTTTTTATTAATTTAGTTTAATTTATCAATTTTATTTCATTTATTTATAATTAATATATTTTTTATTCTCTTTTTTTATTTTATGTTTGGTTAATTTTAGAGCTTTTAAATTTGCTATCTTGTGAATGCAGCCCTCTCGTTTTCTCTTTGCACAGAAGTTGCGCAAACAGAGTATCAGATTTGTTGCATGCTCTGACATCCACTTTCTTGTAATAGGTTGGTGCTCGTCTGATCTCTCACGCCGGCAGTCTGACAAACCTGGCCAAATATCCGGCGTCCACCGTGCAGATCCTGGGTGCAGAGAAGGCCCTGTTCAGGTACTGGGGCTCCCCTTCCCTGCTGGGGTTTCACACAGCTGCAGTGATGGCAGGGCCGGGGCGGATCAGGAGCGGGTGATTTAGTGTGTCATTGAACATGCTTTAACGTGATCCCGCTCAACCTCCCATACCCCCCCAGTCTGAGCAGCTGATAAGGGTTTTGAGAGGTAGATACACCTGAAGACGTTCTGTTGAGAGAGCGCACATGTACAAATTACTTTAGAGAAAATTAGATAATCAGTTTCTAGTTTAGTAGAACATTTCCAGATGAGGAGTATTGTGTGGTGCGCTGAAATAAGCAATTATAAAAGTATTTGAATTGCTTTAATATGCAGTGTCTTGGTTAACCAATTATCAAATCTCTGAATGTTTAAAATCTAAAAAATCTGGTATTTATTATATCGAACTAAACTATGTATAACATTTCAATTAATTTCCATTGAATTCTAAAGATATGTAATGTTGGTTATATTACTCCAGCTATAAAATAGCCATAAGTTGCTGATGTGGCAAATAAGTAATCAAACCTAACAAATATTAAATAAAAGTATTTTGTCTATATCGAGAAGTCATCAATTGCATAGAAGTTCAGTTACCTAATAAGGCAAATTGAATTACTGAAACAGTGGTTGCTGCTTTTTGGCTAATTGCAGTCTTCAGTTTTTTTTAGGAAGCATTTTTGGTGCATCACAAAATTGTCAATGACACAAATTGTGGTGTAGATGGAATTTCTTTGCTCTTTCCTATGAATCAGGGCATTAAAGACCAGAGGAAACACGCCGAAGTACGGTCTCATATTCCACTCTACATTCATTGGGCGCGCAGCTGCTAAAAACAAGGGTCGTATCTCGCGTTACTTGGCTAACAAGTGTACCATCGCATCCCGTATTGACTGCTTTTCTGGTAAGGATCCCTTCTGTAATTATTTCAGTCACCTTTACATTATTTTTGCTATGATGCTTTAATTTTTCGTCAACAGTAACCCACCTCAGTGGTTGTTGAGATTATATTCCTGAGCATAACTTGAAAAACGCTTTGTTGTTTTTTCAGCTGTGCGTTTTTTCATGACGTTTTTCTTCACTTGCCCACAGAGGTTCCCACAAGTGTGTTTGGTGATAAGCTTCGTGACCAGGTAGAAGAACGCCTGGCCTTCTATGAGACAGGAGAGGCTCCACGAAAGAATCTGGATGTCATGAAAGAAGCTGTTGCACAGGTAAGCCCTCATCCATTGTTTTGGCAACACCAGTATTGTTACAACAGGCTGATGATTTGTTACTTTAAACTTTTTTTCTTTTTAGCAAGCTGAATAGCCATGAAGAGTTATTGGTGATTTTGCAACTTTAACAACTTTGTTGCTTTGTTAATGTGCTTTCAAGAACCAAAAGTGTTTAACAGAATTATCTTCCACCATATTTCTTTTTATCGACAATTAAGGCTGGTTTATACTTTCGTGTCCAATAAACAACGTGATGCACAGCGCCTGGCCTGCCATGCATTTTATATTCTGCTCTCTTTTTGTGTGTGAAATGTTAGCTGGCAGTAAGTTGTTTCTGTGTCGAGTTTCTTCACTGGTGTTTTGTTAAAACAATGCTACCTTTTAATGTACAAGTAGCTAAAACCCTCAGCATCGCCCACACGTCCCAGCTACTGAGCCGACCAATCACAGAGCTTGCGCTACGCAATGTTGCAACTGTGTAGTTTCATTTTTCAAGAGGTGCGCGTTAGGGTTGGGTCGATGGCCGATAGACATCATGTCTGCATCGCCGATCCTCCGCCCCACCCCTGTTACAAACTCGCTCGTGAAAAATACACACTTGGGCCCCGTTTACACTAATACAGCTTCGTTTTAAAATGGCATTTTAGAACTAATATGATCCACATCCACACTGGCGTATCTGAACACAGACATAGCCCTACACACACACACACACCCTGTCATGCGCTCATCTGAGCTCCAGAGAACAGTGCACGTCGGACAGTTTATCGAGGATGTATCGCTGGATCGCGTCTCACTATAGCTGTTAAACATATTTAATCTTGTCTGTATCATAACTCTTCGGTCTTTTGAATTTATCAGGTAATGTATCACAGCATCAGTACACTGCTGTAATATTTCGCTTTCACGCTTGTACTTAGTAATTTTAGCGAAACCCTCAGATACTGTTGGTTGGGCACCTTTTTTTTTTTACCAACAATGCTTGTCGATGCCATTATACCGACACAGATCACTCTGCCTACTCCTGTCAGAGTCCTGCGGAGAAAAGTGAATGACGGATGGTAATTTGTGAAACTTTTTTTTTTTAATGATTTTGTTATGAGTAAAACAAAGACCATGTGGATCAGGTAGTTGAAACGGTAGGTTACAAATAATTAAGTCTTTATTAATTTATAAATTCACCTTAGCCTATGAAGACTATGCCATAATCCATCGCAATGTTTCACATTAGACATCGTACGATGCTAAATTGGTCAACATCGCCCAACCCTAGTGCGCGTCACAAGGGCTATGTGACCACGCGGTGGCTACATTAGACCATATGCGTGCACTTGATGCAGAAGTATAAATCAGCTTTTAAAAGTGTTGCATTAGTCCTAATGTGGCTAAGCTAATGAGATTAATTGTAAATTTAAATGTTCAAAATAGTACATAAATTACAATTTGCAATCATTTGGAAAAAACACTTCTATTAATTGTTTTTGCTTAACTTGAATATATTATTTTAACTGCCGTCTTATAGAGAGAATAAATGAATTTTGACTATATTGGGATCTCTTTTTGAAAGAGATGACTCATCTCTAACTATTATAATATTATCATTGACTTTATTTCGCTCACCCTGTATATAGACTGTTTTGTCTCTAGCACAAATGTTCAGCGTCACCTTTTTAATAAGGCTAGTAGTGTAGCAAATTGTTTGGAATCACTTTTTCATAGCTAATTATGCCTTTTTAGTAGTGCTGTTTTTACTGTTACTGTTGTTTGAGGATGTGCTGTGAGTGATGACTCTTTCCTCCTGACTCCTACGTGGAGGCAAAAACTGATTTAATGAGCCTGACACAGCCCTGTGAAATCATATTTCAATACCCTTGTACAAATGCAAATACATAAAAAATATATATAATTCTCTGTCGCAGGCTTCTGAGGTGGCTGCTGAAATAAAGAGGAAGCTTGAGAAGAAGGAAAAGAAGAAAAAGAAGCGGCAGAAGAAACTAGAAGCTCTTTCCACTGCAGAAGGAGATGAGGAAGCTAATGGCGACGTCGAGGTACATTTAAGAGGAACTGTCCTTTAGCCACAGGGGTTTTTAAATTGGTGTTCAGGGGATTAGGGGCTTGTAGAAATCTTTTATGAAGTAGAATGTTAATTGAATGATAGGTTTTCATTCAGAATAAGTGGGTATTTTCAAAAATTACTTGAGAAATGTATTTAATTACTAATGTTTGTATATTAAGTTGTAATATATTGAAATGGATAATTTTTTATATAGTTTGATTTTACTATGAATGTAGCCATTGCTAAGAAAATGGCATTAAAGTAAATGTTACATGTATAACATTTGTATCTTAATCATTTACCAATTTACTCTAACGATATAAATTGGATAAGATTTTATTTTAAATATACAGTACTAAAACAGTCCCTAACTTTAATATTTGGAGAAGATCCAAGAGTTTAGTCAAGTGTCTAAGGTTTCTTCTAATATGTTCATGTTGTGCGTGTTGACCACAAAAACATTTTAAAAAAATCCAGAAATTAAAGTTAAACCAAGTGTAGTTCAAAGTGGATAAAGTGTTAAACTAAAAACATACTGGCGCGTGAGACCGATAGTTAAGTGGAGGGGCTTTTGGGGAAAGCTGTTTCATTCATTTAATAGCTAACATTATGGAAAATTTCACATTTTCATGTTTTCACCTACAACAACAGTAAACTTTTATGAAGACGTGCATTTAGTCATTAACTTCTGAACACAATTATGCAAACACCAGAGATTCATTAGTATGAAAGGCCTACAAATGGAAGATTAACCTGTTTCAGCATTGCCAATATGAAAGAAATGTGAATTTGGCACGTAACTGCAACAGTTTTGTTAATGAGGGAGTAGTAGGTCCTAAAGCTTGCATCACTTTTTACGCGCTCTAAAGTATGTACCTAAAGTGTTAATTACTAAATGATTTAAGTGTGTTAATAAAATGCTTTTTTAGAATGTAGTATAAATAGGAGAATGAAATAAGTTTGAAAACCAATTATGAACCATTTTAAGACCCCAGTGCGTTCAGCACTTGTTGCATGCCTATACTGGAGGCTGGACCTTCTCATGGACTGGTCTCATATCGGTCATGCTAAAGCAAAACTCCTCCGAACCATTGACAGGCCCGACACAATGGGTTTGATCACTGAAGTGAGCAGGACATGATCATTCCTCAGCATGTTAAACTCTCTTGTTCATTTCATACACGATGCTGACGGTTTCCTCTGTTCTGCAGGAAAATGGAGTCGCAAAGAAGAAAAAGAAAAAGCAGGTCGCAGTGGAGGTACAAGAGGATGAGGAGGTCACGACAAATGGTGTTGAAGCGACGCCTGCTAAAAAGAAAAAGAAGAGGAAGATCGAGGCTGTGGAGGCTGAGCCTGAAGTCCAGGAGGAAGCAGATGAGACTCAGGTGGAGAAGAAAAAGAAAAAAAAGAAAAAGAAAGCCCAGGAGGATGAATAAACTCCTCTCTGTATGGACTTCAGTATTGTACAGCTTTATTTTTAGTTTTGAGCGTTGGACTCTCATGGTCAAGCATTTTAATGTTCAATGCGTGGAGAGCTGTCACGTGTTTGTTTCTTTTATACAAACTTGCTTTATATCCTGTCATCTTTCTTCAAAGCACCTTTCTGAAATGGACAAATCATTTATGTGCCTTTCTGAAAATGACTGACTGCTCTTTGATTGGCTGAATCTCATTTCAAACGCTGCCATGCTTGATCGATGAAATGGTTTGATTTATAAATGGTTTTGTTTCTAATTTTGAAGCGGAATGTAGTTACGAATATTTTTGTACTTTAAATGCCAAATTTGGAATTTGCCAAGATGGTAAATGTGAACCGATACTGTGCATGTGTACGCCAGCTATTATACACCTCAGTAATTTGACCTTTCAATAAATTTAATAATTGATTGTAACCTAAACGGTGGTCATGTCAGTTACTATTGACGAATCCACGTGTTAAAGTTTGTGTTTGATGTGCATTTTAATTAGCTAATACGCAACCTTTTTGTATTAAACAGGCTAATAATATTGCTAATGTGACAGAACAATATTAAGAGCATTTATTATTTGATGAATGTATAGTATATGCAAACGAATATTTTGTAAATTAAACTTTTTTTTTGTTTGTTTGTTGTTTTTTCAAGACTTTTATTCTGTAAACCAGGGCTGTGCAGACATTTTGCAGGGCAGGTTTTCCAGAAAAAGGCACCCGTTCTAAATGTTTATTTATTGAGAAATAAGGTGGTACTGGGGCTGCCAAATAAATCTAATGCAGCATATATTTGGCATGGAGAATGTACAGTGCAGTTAATTCTTATAGGTATTACGGAAGCCTGTTTTTGACAAATTTAAGTTTTTCTTTAATCTTGTTGGGTTATATACTAGTATAGTATTGGTGAGGTTTTTTTTCAGGGGGCTGGGGAAAAGATGTTTCTTGTAGTTTGGCTGGAATAAAAGCAGTTTTTGAGCACTGGGTCAACATTATTAGCCCCCTTATGATTTTTTTTTCTTTTTTCCTGATTGGCTACAGAACAAACCACTTGTCCAATGACTTGCTTAATTAACCTAGTTAAGCCTTTAAATTGCATGAATACTGTTGCAAAACAAAAGAATGCATATGCACTGTTACCAAAGAAAATAAATTATTTATTAAAAGTATTAAAAACAAACCACTGTTAAGCCACCCTCTGCAAATATGAAAATTACAATTGTCACAGGAGAGCTAGGACAAATAATAGCACAATTCGGGTCTTTAGAAAGGGTATATTTTATTATGTTTGACCTGCAAATAAAAAAAGCCATTATATAATCTGAGCGCTCATAATAAATTGCGGTGGTCCTGACCGTGTTGTAGAAGGTAGCTGGCTTGACCACCGTGCAACACGCAGTTAAAATAAGTCTTCTTTGTTCAATAACCCTGCTAAAAAGAAAACATCACAACAGTCCAACACGCAGCCATACAGTTACCATATTTTCTATTTTAAACTAGTTTAAAAACTGTTTAAAATAGACCATGAGTGGGCCACGCTGCTCCCACCCACCATAACCCACGCAGCGGGCTCCTACTACCGGCCACCTGTTTTCCCCGGGGTCATCAGAGCTCCATCACCATGCCTAGGGTGCACGGGCCGCCTCGCCCCAGGGAGTGCACGAGCTAACTGGGTGCCAGTCTGTGGTAACATCGGAATGTTGCTCGGCAGCACGTTTCGAGCAACAAACGCACAATATTATTTGCGGTATTGCGTTTACGTACGCAAACCGTGAAGAACTACAGCACAGACGGCCCAAGTAAAGCGGACTTCGTGAAATTGGCATGGCTCCACTCGTACTGACGGTATTGCATTCGCCTTGGTCAAGCACAAACAACAAAACAGAGAGAACTGAAGAGCTTTATGAGAGTGCAGATCGAATGTTTAGAACGCGACGTCACTGGCTGAGAATGACGTCAATCACCTTATAAGTGTCCATGTACTTTATACGCTCACACTGCAGGCAAATGTGGCCTGAATTAGATTTTTTGCCCCCATGTGACTCGGATCTGTTTTTATCTTGACAGTGTGAACAGCCCAAACCGCATGGAATCTGAACTTTTCAATACAGATGTGTGTCCTTCATATGTAGACAGATCTGACCGCAGTGTGAACGGTTATGTAGGATTTCGTGTGACAATCTTTAAGCGACATGCATCATTCTGTGCTGCAAACATCATCTACTCCTCGGCAGCATAGTAGAATGGCACACAGGGCATTAACTTTACCACAGAAAGTTGGTTGTTAATTTTGAAAAAAAGAAGGCAAAACTGGTGCTTGTTAACCAATCTGGGTAACGATCGGCCCACGGGATGATCGCGAAGCTGAAGAGCGTCTGGAAGTGTTGTGGATAGGGGATCGTGCGCAAAGGATGGGGGCACTTTCATTTTAAGGATAAACTATCTCTACGAGAAAACAGGGCAGGTGCTCAAGCACCCAAACGCCTCTTCTGCACGTTTCTGTTGTTTAAAACGAAGTAAAATTAAATAAATGAGTTAAACCAACTCCGCCTTCACAGTTCAGTCTGCGACTGCTCATTAACCCTTGACGAGTTCACGACACCGGTGGTCAGTAAGACGCGCACTGCAGTTGTCATAAATCACAAATATGTGTTTTCTATCACAAGTGACTTATTTTAGGTTTCAAATGGCGAAATACACATTAGTAGTAGCAGTACAACCCTTCACAGTTCGCAAAATACACCACGGCTGTCTGTGTAAAGGGCAATAATCATATCAACATATTAATAATTATATTAATACACATTGTGTGCATAATTTGTCATTTTGTGCTGTCCGTAACTACTTTTGCAAATGCTGGTCAGTTTAGGACCATGATCTGTTGTTCACACTGCAAATCTGATATTGGCCACATTTATAACAGCAATGTGAACAGCTATACAAAAAAAATCTGATCTGGGCACTAAGCCTTGCAGTGTGAATGTAGCCCAAGTGCTAAAGAGTTTAACAAACACACACACAGGCCTACTAGATATACATTACTACTATTTGCTCAAGCCCAGCTGAAAATAACAGTAAACAACAATAGAAACCACCATATGAACACAGCCAAAAATACTAATTTGCGCATGCACGTATTTGTCATTCATTTCAAAGGTTTTCAAAAATATGTACAGGCCGCTTTTTCTTCCGTTTTTCAGCCTCTTTCTTGAAGTTTGAGGGACTTATGAGGAAAAACTTTTGGAAGTCTATAAAAGCTGTTTGGTATTTCTTACTTTGGCCGATTTAAACAATTAAAAACAACATAAAACTAAAATATGTTAATGTTCTGATAGCAATTCCTATGTAAAAGAATCACTTTCTGTCCTCCATCTGAATTTCATGCACCATCAACGATGAACCCTCAATTTTCTAGTTGTCTCGGTCAAACATTGTCCAGTCCTAATAATAGCACATCAAATAAAAGCTTAATTCATATTTTCAGGTTGAGTCTATGTATAAATCTTAATTTCCAGAAAAAAAAATTACACGTATGACTGGTTTTGTTGTCCAGGGTCAGTTATAAACACGACGCAGTTTTTCACGAAGGATAAACACACTTGCTGGTCGTTTAAGGGCTGCTCGTGCTCGCTGCTGCCTAAACTGTGTTTGTTGTTTTAAGTTTAAATGCTTTAATTGTAGTTTAATTTCACACTAATGACACAATGTCGAAGTTTATAGCAAACACTGTCCTTACCTGCCTGCCTTTCGCTGATAAATCAGGAATCACGCGCATACTGCAAAAGATCGGGAACGTGCATACTACAAAAGATCGGGAACACGCAAGCGCGCCTTTTGAAACGTGCAAAACTTACGGTGTTATTCGCTGTCAGCTGGTGTTTTTACATATCATTAATTATTATAAAATTTTTTAATATATTTACATTACTGTAATTATCAATAAGCTAGTTTGTTGGTTGCACACATCGAATGTAACCAAACATTTGGTTTACTGTAGCTTCAGAGTTAAGTCAAATCATGTATGCTGATTGACTGTTTCTTGCATTATTATCGATGTTGAAAACGGTTGTGCTGCTTATTATTTTTGTGAAAATAGATCAAAATTGTATTGGTTAGCTATCTTGATCAAGCTATTGTATTTACTGTCACTTTTGATAAATCTTAGCCAAGTAAGAGTGTCTTTCACAACATTTATGAACTGGTTACTATATTTAATGCTATAAAACGTTTGTTAGTTCATGAATTAACATAAAATATAAATACATTTTTTTTCACAAGTCAAACTCTTGCTGCGTCCCAATTAGCATACTTAACTACGCCTGAAAAGTATATAGTTTTTTTTTGTAAAGAAAATGTATATACTTTTCGGTGTGTAACAGAAGAGCATTTAAGCTTTGGCACATACTACTTCCTCCTTAACTGATCGCTATGTTACTAAGTTAATTATCTCGATCCTGTCAATGATCTCGACACGTCATCTACATTTCTTTCATATTTAATTACCTACGTTATTGGAGAAGCAGCAGCAGGATAATCTGCCATTCACGAATCTTTCATGCAGAAAAATCTTCTCAGGTCTTTGGGTAATTATGCATTCAGACTGTTGGTGTCATGTGTCCGCCATGTTTGTAGTTTGTTTACAATTTTTACCAGAGTTTGTAGTTCTAATCAAATTCACATCTAACGTGCAATGCAGCATGCCAGACGTACAATAATTATCATATTCGTACAATTATTTCGACCTCTGTACGGTGCGATCAATAATGAAAAAAAATTCTATAATGTACGATAATTTCAGAATTTTATAGCATTTAAAATGAATTTATTTGTAATCTTAGGGCTTCTATACTTATTGATCTAGCTGCATCTTTTGTCTACTGTCTGTGAGGAGAACGTGGAGTTACGCACGTCATTTTGTGTTACATTTTCTCAGCCAACCAACGTGGAGAATGGCTTTTTTTCACGAGTTATAATTCCTGTCGCACGCAGCCGTGCTCAAGCCAGTAGTTTTCAGGTTAAGGTCAATCGTTTAAGCAAGAAAAGAAAAAAGAAATTGTGTTGAAAAGGAAGGTGAGAAGGACAGGGGCGTTTGCCCTTGATGTTCTTGTTTTTTCCCATTCAAATGCATCATGTGAACGTGTTTTTCCAAAACTTAATCTTAGAAATCTTAGACACTCTGAATGGGCTCGTGCACACCCCAGAGTGTTAAAAATTCAGGAGGGTGCACTGCTTTCAAGCCAACCAGCCCTATGTTGCGGTCCATGACGGCATCCAATTTGTACCGCAAAATGAATTCCTCAACATCTGGCAACACGCAGGTATCCGATGATAGCAACTCAGAGGTTGAGTTTGAACCTTCCCATTAAGGTATGCCTAGTTGTTGTTGTTTTTTAATTAATGTATTGTGGTAATTTGCATGTTGTGTCAAAATGCTATTTATCTACATAATAGCTGTATACTCTCCGTTTGACTCGTATACGATAATTTTCCTCCAAATATGGTAATTTTGAGGTTCTGGTACGATACTTTGACATTTCCAATCTGGCAACACTGGTCCAATGCATTGTGGGCAATATTAGCGGTTAGAGTATGGACATTTCTGGAAATAGTAAACCATCTGGGAAACTTTGGCATACTCTTTTCGACATACTATGGTTTGAGACATACCAATCTATATTTAAATACTATTTAAAACAGATAGTATGTGAATTGGGACGCAGCATCTAATTATAGCATATGCCTTCAATCAGGGTATCTTCTGTCCATTCCATATTAGTTTACAAACAAAAAAGGAAAACTAAGAAAACAGCCGTTTTTCAGTTCTTTTGCTCACAAAAATCTGCTCGGAAATATTTGATCAGCATCAGCTGCACAGCAGCAAGACTTTTAGCAGTGAACTATGACCTTTTTTAATGACAAATGTGCAATAGTACACTGTAAAAAACGCAGGGTTCCACACAATTTATTCATGTTGTCTCAACACAAATCGATTAAGTTACCTCATTAAGTTGTCCCAATGAAATCTCAAGAATTGAGTTGTTTCAGCTCATTTTAATTAAGTAGTTTAAACAAAAAGACATATATATTTTTTGAGTGTACTGATAATTTGTGTTTTTATTTAATTTATGCATAATGAATATAAGCCTGCTAACTGATCCAAATGTTAGAATATGTAAACTTAGTTTATATGTATATATATATATATATATATAATTAAATAATAATAATTACAAGCCTAGTTGCTGATCCGCAGAGGACTTATTTTGGGGCGACGTCACAAGCTCAGATTTGGTTGGCCAATCAAAGGAAAAAGGGTGTTTCAGCACCGCCTATATGTCTATAATGAATTTTAAAGTCGGTTATTCATTTTCCCGCAGTAAACCAAAAAACGAATACACAGCCAAAATCTCTGTTGGTTTTTGTTTTTTTTGTGAGCAAAAAAAAAAAAAAGTTGTTTTCTTAGTTTTCCTTTGTTTGAAAACAGATATGGACTGGACGGAAGAAACCCTGATTGTCTTCATAACTGTTTATGTGTGGAAAAGAAGAATCTGAACTGAAACCAAGTAAACTGGACAGTTTTATTTTGACAACAAGGGTAAACCAATGTTAAAATGAAATCTGATCTGAAATGCTACCGTTTAGCCAATTTGGTGGTTCTGGGTTGGGGGGTGTCACAAATGAAGGGCAGAGGGAACCAAAATGAAGCACTGAAATTAAAATCCCCTCGATAGAAAAAAGTTCACGGGTGAAGGGGGGGGGAAATGGGAGAGGAGCAAAATACAAAAGTTAAAAAAAAAGGCTTCACCATCGAGTGATCAAGCTTAGCAGTAATGTACATACATTATCAGGGTTATGTATACAAATAAAAACTCCCATGTGTGAATCACGATACCTTCTCTGCTTCAAGTATATCCACCCTTCAGTTGTGTTCTCATCACTTCTCTATATCATCATATCCTCTTAGCCAGTTAGCGATAAAAAATAAAACAAAAGAAACCATCCTTCAAAAACCAAAATGCAGAAAAACCACATTTCATATCCTACCAATACATATATACTGTATAAATACATACATAAATATACTTTACATACAACAGCCAAAACTTTGAAAAGGGGAGATGAGAGGTGGGAGGAGGATGAGGATGATGGTAGTGTGTTGGGGCGTCCCTCTGCTCTCACGGCGCTCAGTTGCCCCAGTAAGGAGAGCTGCCATAGTTGGACTTATTGACCTGGGTCTTCTGCTGCATGGTGCTGGACTGGCTCCTCTGGCTTGGCCCTCCCTGTTCAACAAGCACAGCAGTTTAAGAGGGTGAACGGGTGGATAACATATGCACTTGCATTCAGACCTATTATGTCTTAATATTTCAGGACTAGATAAGTATTTAAAAAAAGTTTTTTTGTAAATAGGCTCATTTTACAAATTACCGATGGCCCGTTTCCACTGAGTGGTACGGTACGGGTCACCTTTATCAGGCTTGCGTTTCCACCTCTAAAAGGGTACCAAGGATACCTTTTGGTGGGCGTGGTGTACTCCCAAATTGTTTCAGTCGACGTCATTCTCACTCGAGGAATTGTTTACATATCATATGAGAAGCACTTCTCACAAAACAGAGGCTTTATACACATAAATACTTGTGTATAAATGTTCATTACTAACCTTTCTATGAACAGGATTTAATTATAACTGCAGATCAATGTGAAATAGCCCTACTGTAACGTCTGCGATTATATAAAATAAATGCAACATATATGAACACATATGTTACCAATTACAGAAAAACTACACACAGCACACATTTAGTCCTTATTTGGGTTCAAAAACAACACACAATATATATCCTACAGAGCAAACCTCTCATCTGTATCTTTAATCTTCACCAGCACATGTAACCTGTTAGAGAGTAATTTCATCATTTAGAGTACATAACAGTCCAAAAGGTAATGATAATAGTTAAACATGACAGTTTTTCATGTTTACTGAAACAATCATTTGCTCCTTTGTTTTTTCTGGCTTCACCTTTGTTTTTTCGTGCATCACTCTCGCATTTGTCCCTTTTTGATAGGATCGGATGTCAGAAGCACTTCCATAATCAGGCGCATGTTGCTATTATCAGCTCAAGAAGACCATTATTTCAAATATAGACGCGCGGCTCGCGCACACGAGAAAGCGAAACAGCTCGCGCTTTAGACGGCCTTGTAAACAACTGTGGGGCACAGGGTAGATTCTGCTCTTCTTCTTGGCTTTGTGGCTGTTCATCAAGACGACGACAAAGTTTGTTTGAGCTCGGGTTGACCATGGCTCACTATTATATGTATATATTTTTATGGTGCAATGTCTCGACTGTGTTTTTAAAAATAGTGGCTTCTTTGTTTTCTTTTTCCTGGCTTGTTGCACGATCTAGTGACGTATCTCTGTAAACCAATAGCATTCGACTGCACGTCTTGCTCCACCTTTTGGTACACTTTTGTTGTGCTAGGTACCCTTTGCAAAGGGTACCCAAAAAGTGGTACAGTACCACTAAGTGGAAACAGGTCACTAAAGTTAAACAGTTCAATTTCACCATTTTTTTATCCATTTAGCAAATATCCAGGTCTGGCAGGAGGACTTTTAGCTTAGCTTAGCATAAATCCTGGAATCGGAAAAGACCATTAGCATCTCACTCAATTTTTTTGTACTCTTCTGTACAAAATGTTATGTATTGACAGAAAATTGATATTTTCTAAGTCAATATGGTTAGGAACTATACTCTCATTCTGGCGTAAAAATCAAGGAACTTTCCTGCAGCGTGATGATTTTATGTGGCGCAGTAACCTAGTTACTTAGGTGAGGACTACTTTCGGGAAAATTATTAAAACTTATTTTGAAATTTGACTGAGATGCTACTAGGCATGGGACGATAAGCGGTTTCTGGGTTTACAATGGTTTGGAAAAGTCAAGGTTTTAAAACCACTTTTACGCATTATTAATTTTTTTAACGTGTTATCAAAGACTATTTTTATTTATTTATTGAGGGCAACAGTATCTCCAGCAAATAATAATAAAAAAAAGATTTATGCTGTGCCACACTGTCCATCATGCTGGTTTGACTCTCCCTTCAGCTCTAAACACTGCGAACCGGATGCAAAAAGCACTGTGCTACATAGGTCATATATCAACCAAAGCACAAGAGGGAAGAGTGTGCCTCAGTCAAAATTTAAAATAGCTCAATATACCTCTCAATTCTATCTGCTAATGCATAAACTATACATGCTCACTGGAGTCCACTCAACTAATGCGCTGACAGGACATTTCTATGTAGTATACTTGTTCCTGCTGCTTGCAATAGCTACTGTGTGGTCATGGCAACGCTGGTAAACCGACACCTCTCAACTCATTCACTGTCAATACAACGTAACCCTGGACCACAAAACTAGTCAATAACACATCACAATACATATGAATAAATAAGCTTTGCATTAATGGTTATTAGAATAGGACAATATTTTGCCAAGATAAAACTATTTATATGTCTACAATGAGAGTTTAAAATAAATCTAAATGAAGTGTTTAGCAACGCATATTACCAATCAAAAAACACATTTTCAAAGATTTACTTCTTTGGGCCAGTTAATATTCAAATGATTTAATAAAATAAATAAATAAATATGTATGTGTGTGTGTGCATCCACAAAGTTTTTGGCCCAGAATTGTTGATGCATCCCTAATGCTAAGCGTGCTCAACTGTTTAACTCTAGGTGAGATGTTAAATGAGCCTATTCCCCCCATAATGTGTAATGATTATTTAATTTGTTGTATATTCTATACAGTATGTATATCTTAATATAATCTAGCATCTTTGAGTTGCATTAATTCAGGCTTAATAGGTCTTATGAGCAGCACTGGGACTGACCTGTCCGTCCTGGGTGAGGTGATGGTGGAGCAGCTGAGAGTGGGGCTGCTGGTGAGCAGGCAGAATGTGAAGGAATGGAGCAGGAGCATAACCTGGGGCAGCTCCAGGGGTCAAAGGTCCTGTGCCACCAAGAGCAGACGGGAGGTTGAAAGGTGGAGGTGTGCCAGCATGAAAACCCTGCTTATCAAACGGCTGCAAAAGGGGAAAACAATTAATTAATTAATTAATTAATCAAATTAAAGTTTGGATTTTAAATAAATATGTATTTTGTATATACACAAATCTAGACAAATGTATAGTTTTTTTGAGAATTTGACCCTAATGCTTGAAAATTTGTCATTTTTTTAGATATGCTATTATTATTATTGTGTTAAATAAGTGTTAAATATTATATAATGTATAAGCATTATATGTTGTAACTAGAATGTATATTTTATACTGCACTAAATAATATAATTAAATCTAAAATTTGTAAAAAAGCAATAAAAATTATGCCAAAAATAAAACAAAACAGATCAAATTAAAGAAAGCAATCATGTAAGAATTAAGGTTATTATAGTTAACGAAAATGAACGGAAAAATGAAAACTACAATTTAAAAATCATTTTCGTTAACTAAAATAAAAATAAATACGAGAGTATTTTTAAAAAACTACTAACTGAAACTGTATTGTGTACATACAAAACAAACCAAAATTATAGCAAAAACGTCCTTCGTAAATGTATTTAATACATAAGTCGTTTAGAGGTAAATTTATTTCGCAATGCCAGATTTACGCCAGGTGCTTGAGCCATATGGCACATCAGAGTCTGTTATCCTGCTGCCATTGGCCAGATCAAACCGGTCTTCCTCCAGTCAGCCCTCGCTGTTGCTTCCGTGAAAAAAACAACAGCTGGGCATGACAGCATGGAAACAGCATAAATACGACCCTTGTGTCCAATAATGTGTTTTATTTCTGTATTAGTCATCGCAATCATTCTTTTTAACCGGATCTTCAAAGTTAACTGGTTGAACTAATTCACCAAATCGAACTGAATCATTTGAAACAATTTGAGTCTCCAGTAAGCACTTATGCACAAAGACTTACTTTTTAACATGCCTGATACCCCCTCTGACTCAAAATAAACCAATTTCCTCAGTTATTAGAACAGTACACAGGCATCGGATTTGAGAACGGGTGAACTTACAAGGCGCATGTGTGATTCAGTGAACCGAACACAAACAATACATGACAGCCTGCTGTGACCGAACTAAACTGGATCAACTGCAGCGCGGGTAAACCGAGGGCTTAAATGAGAGGATCTGGCGAAACGTAAGTTTATTTCACAACAGAATCTTAATGGAATTTAAATAAGTGAATCATGATTCAGTTGGGTTGGAAAACATAATTTTAAGAAACTTTCATGATAATGTTTTAACTGACTGAAATTATGATTGCTAACTACACATTTGATATGTTGAGCCCTAACATGGAAGAATAGTCACGAAAGGTCAGGTTCATGGAAAAGATCTGAACTTTCCATCACTACTGTGCATCTTACCCCAGAAGCAGCCTTGCACACATATTGAACGGTACTAAGACCTGCTATCTTGTGGGCTGTTGTATTTGAATTTGAGGATGGGTAGATTGTATTGTTCATGTGTCCTCTAAATATAGGTTTCAAAAATATATCTTTGGTTGAGTTATTATGATGATTTTGTATCTCCACCTAACAAATATTCTAATTTATATATATATATAAAAAACTAAAACTAAGCAATTTCAAAATATACAAACTAATAAAAACTAGTAAATCTGCCTCTAAAAACTAATTAAAACTATTTGAAAAAGTCAAAACAAAATAAAAACTAATGAAAAATACAAAACTATTATAACCTTGGTAAGAATCTTTATATAAAAATGCATAAAAAAAGTTAATAATGAAAAAAGAAAAACAGAGGTGGAAATTTTGCTGAAAATTAAGTTTCTTTTGATCTTATTAGTTGTGTTTAAGTAAATGTTAATATTTGTTTTACTCTACACAGGTCAGATTTCATAATTCACTGTATCCATATATGTATAGCTTTTAGAAGTAATCTTAATTGTGCAGATGTCAAACAAAAAGTACCTGTGTTTTATTGTAAACAGTTCCACTGATGTCTGGCACCCCAGAATTGCTAGATGTCACAGAGACACCTGGTACACAAAATGATGCACAGTTCATTTTAATTTCATCATAAGTGAGAGGGCAAACATGGACTGCCAAGTATTCTCATTTCTGTACCTTTCCCTGGGCCAGAGGCAGCAGATTTGGCCTGTGTTTGAGAGGAGTTACTATAGCCTTTGCTGTAGTCAGATCCTGCTGGGCCTTGCGTCAGGTCATCATACCCTACAAATTAAATGAAAAAATTTTTTTTTTAATACTCAGCAGCACACGGCACAAATGAGAGTGGATATGTCTAACATGCACTAATATTTAGGGTGTGCACGAATGACCGAACATTCAGATATTTGATCTGCAATAAGTGTTAAAAAATACAAAACTATTCAAACAGTAGATTTGTTGGCTAAAGAGAATCTTAGAGAAATACTTGGAAGGCAATCTAAAACTTGCAGATGTACCCAAGCGCACTGAGAAGAGTGCATTTCTCTGAATCTGGCCTTATTGTTAACAGAATAATAAGCAAACTTTCACCCAATCGTGTGAATATGCTCAAAAAATAATAATTATAAACGTGAAAACCAAATACTGACTAATATGTCAAATTATTATTAAAATGATTTGATCTGCAATAATACTTTTTGTTGTATACTTTATTTCACACATTTTTCATGTTTACAGCTAAAACTACATAGAATATAACACATGCGCTTGTTGTGAATATAGCTTAACAAGCACGTTCAGAAAAATTGTCAAAAACATTTTCTTTTTAAATAAAAAATAAAGTAAAATACTTCCAGTTGAACCCATTTTAAATAACACAATATTATAATATTATTTTTTGGAGGCCTAAATGGATAGTTCACCCAAAAATGTACATTTGTTCATTATTTACTCCCCCTCAATGGCTCCAAACCTTTAAGTTTTCTTCTTTATGTTATACACAAAAATATATGTATATTTTTACAAATGTTAGAAACCTATAACCATTGACTTATACTATGGAAGTCAATAGTTACCAGTTTCCAACTTTTTTTAAATATCTTCTTTAGTTTTCAATAGATAAAAAAAATATTAGAAACCTGTAACCACTGATGTCTATAGACTAATAGTATGGAAGTCAATGGTTACCAGTTTTCAACATGTTTCAAATGATCTTCAGTTTTAGACAGATAAAAGAAAAAAAATTAGAAACCTGTAACCATTGACATTTATAGACTAATAGTAAAGAAGTCAATGATTACCAGTTTATAACATTTTTCAAATGATCTTCTTTAGTGTTCAACAGAAAAAATAAAATAAAATTAGTAACCTGTAACCATTGACGTCTATAGACTAATACTGTGGAAGTCAATGGTTACTGGTTTCGAACATTTTTTAAAATATCTTCTTTTGTGTTCAACAGATAAAAGAAAAATGTTAGAAACCTATAACCATTGACTTTTATAGACTAATACTATGGAAGTCAATGGTTACTGGTTTCCAACATTTTTCAAATGATCTTCTTTTGTGTTCAACAGATAAAAGAAAAAAAATTGTAATCTGTAACTATTGAATTCTATAGACTAATACTATGGAAGTCAATGGTTACTAGTTTCCCACTTTATTTGAAATATCTTCTTTTGTGTTCAACACACAAACCCACTCAAAACTGTTTTGGAACAAGTGAAGGTTGAGTAAACGATGACAGAATTTTTGATTTTGGGTGAACTATCCCTTTAAATATTCAAATAGAATCATTTTAAAAATGCCCAACTATAACACACACCTGAGCTGAAGGCATGCTGGCCGTAGCCGCTGGGCTGTTGGAATGGCGTTGTGGGGTTGCTGAGTCCCATGCCATGCTGTTTGGCCGAGGCAGGGGGGACAAACATGGTGGGTCCGTACTGGAATGCACTGGGCACGCCGGGCACCCCAGGGTAGTAGGGCAGGCCCGTGTAGCTGTATCCAGGGGGTAGAGCTGGGTTGAGGAAGGGCTGTTGGGTGTTGTGGTGGCCCTGCGGCTGAGGCTGGCTCTGGCCTTGGCTCTGTGCCTGCGGAGGCTGTGCTGTCTGTGGGGCGTGAGCTGCAGACAGGCTGCTAGAGGGCGCTGGTGAGGTGGATTCTCCTCGGCCAAACTTTGTGACATCACCTGGGTGGATTTATTAAAAGGTTATTTTCTGTTTTTGTGTACACTAATGTCACGTACATTGTTATGAATCAGAGTTTACAGAGCAATAATAAAAAAGTAATTTGCATGGCAGTGTATTACCTGAGTAAGGGTTGCTGGCGAGGCTCCCATCTCTGCCAGACAGTGGAGCGGTTGGCCCTGGGAATGTGATTCCATAGTAATCCTACAGGATCACAACAATTATGCAGTGTGAACATTCAGCCAGGCTGTTGTTGTCTATTAATATCATGCAAAAAAACTGTTGAGTTGAAAGTCATTTTTATTTTTCATTCCATGAACTTTTAATGACATTTCTTCACAATTTACAATTAAGATCTTTTTTTTTCTCATGATATAACAAAAAAGTGCCATGTTTCAGAGATGTTTATATTCATTTCAACACAATACTATTCAGAATAGTTAAGTCATTAGTTGGTGAAATAACCCTGATAATAAATTACAACCATTAAACCATTTGTTTTTCTGGCCAACTGTCACGTTATGAAAACAAAAAAATATATATTTTGTAAAAAAAAATGTTTATCTAAAATAAAAAAAAGGTTCAGAACCTTATAAAATAAAACAAATATAAACATTTTACTCAAAGAAATAAACAAGACAATATAACTGAAGTTAAGAAGAAAGCATGAAAGCTCAGTATCGGCTCTAAATGAGAATTTAATGGGTTTAATCTTACCATTGGTAGTCTGGATTGTAGCATGTGAAGGTCCTCGTAGCCATAAATCTGCTGTACAACACAAGAACTTTCAGCATTTTACAGAGTAATTCAATTGTTATTTATTTTAAAGACTTGCATTGTAAACATGTCAAATAAGCTCTTTGAAAGCCACAAGTTGTTGCACGTGCAATGACACGCCACTATAATGCATAAATGCAGAAAAGCAACACCATTAAGTTCGCCCAACCCAAAACAAACACTGGCACACAAAAATCCTGAAATTCCACATTTGGAGGGCTGAATACGGATCTGTATTAAGAGGATGAGGGTTCTTACCGGGTAGGCAGGCAGCAGACCTCCGGGTCCCATGATGTACTGGTTAGGCAGCAGTGGAGGAACCCCCTGAGAGAGATTAGGAGGAGCTTTACCTGCACACATGCAGACAAGAGATATTGGAGAATGAGCAAACGATTGAAAAGAATGAAAATGAGAATAAACAGTGATTTCCCATTCAACTAAAACAAACAGTGTGCTAAACACTACTAGGCATTGCGGCACAGCATAGCCTTGGTTTCCACTTATTTTTGGTAGTTTTTCCTCTTTCTACCAAAAACTAAAAATGCTATTTTTAAAAATGCAAATGTATGCATGGAATAAAACAGTTCACACTTAAAAATGACAGGGTGGTCAGCATGATTGCAATACTTTGACTTTCAAAACTCCAAAAGAAAATTTGCAAAAAAAAAAGGGAGTAACAGTACAGAATCCTGCGCAAGTACATTGAATGAAAAAAAACAAACATATTATTTAAAATTTTCTAAACTTCCAAAAATGTTACATTTAAAAACACATCAGACACACGCATTTAAAAACAACACACTGGGTCTTAGTCACTAAATCATTTTTTTTTCACGAAATGTGCATACGAAGGTTTTCATGAATAAATCATGATTCATCACAAACTTTCATACTAAAAATTCTAAAATGTGCCAAAAAATAAGGAACAACTTAGGGGCTGATCACACCGAATGAGTTTTTTTGCATTGAGAGGCACACCTTTTGATTGGCCGTGAGCATTTTGCGCACTGCTTATGTGCCCCTCGCATTTTAACTGCCTGCTGCGCCTCATGTTTTTGCTGTTACGCGCTGTGCGCTCACAGTTAAAAAAAAGTCAACTCTAAATGAAAAAGCGCGTTACATCAGTCAAGTCTTTTTCATTATCCAATCAAATGAAAGCAGAGGCAGGAATTCCATTGAAGTGACAGCAGTTCAGTTCAGTTGTTGCCTAGTGACAAAGCGAACTACACTTCTTTTATTCTTGTCAACAAAAAGGCGTGATGCGCCTAGCATTTTTGGAACATAAAAGCGTGTTCGGTGTGATCTGCCCCTTATACTACATGAATGCAATATTCATGTACTTATAACAAAACTGCGAACAGAAAAGCACATTTTGACCTTTGACATCAAAACCTCACATTCATTATCGTTAAAGTTCTTTGTCAACTGTCTTTTCTTAATTCATAATTTGTCATATAATTTTCCCTGGAAGAGTGCCGCTTTGCAGAAAGACCTTATATAGAGCTGGTTTGGGTGTGTATTATGCAAATTACTAACCTTGTGCTTGCGGATGCACATTTAGAAGACTCCAAATTCACTAACAGAAGAACAAGTTTATGTTTATAAACTTATGTGTGTACACGTGTTGTGAATTAGGTGGAGTCATTTTTTGTCAGAAGTTCAAATGTCCATATAAATACAAAATACGTACGCAATGTCTAGTGAATGAGACCTATTATCCTTTGATGCCATGATACTTTCTATATTATGATATATGGCTGCACAATGTTATATGATGTGCAATGTTGAGCCTGATTATAGTTGATCATTTGGATATGTTATGTTTTCGAGGCCTGTGACTGTATGAGGATTTTAAAAGTATTCTTGCATAAGAGATTGTACCATTTGTAACTTTAATGACTATTAGTTTTGTTAATCCAATTATACCAAAAAGTCTAGGCAGTATTATTCGACACTTTATTCATTTAATTTGTATCTCTTACTTTATTGCACTTATCTATGCTAGTAGACTGTTTATTATATTTTATGCAAATGCACTCCCCTACAGAATCATCAAAATCTGATGAAACTGGATTAATTTTAGGGCTGTGTGATAAAATCGGTATTGATATTTATTGACCGAACAAAAAAAATTGTTATGTAGTTTCGGTATGAAGCACTATAGTTTAAATTTATAATAAAATGTGGCTGAGGAGCACGCACTTTGAGAGCAATGCCAATAGGCTTAGAGTGTAGGTTTGTCATTTGCAATGAAGGCTCGCAACTTGCAAGACGCGCATATGTGAGGGATGCGCACATGTTGTGCAAGCAGCGCGCACGTAAAACCATTTTCCAGCTGCCCCTGGTTGAAAACATCTGACCTTTTCTGAATGTCCGAGCACATTGTGATTCATGCAAGTAGAACTAAAGAACTCATATAGCGCGAAGCCCATTATAAATAGTGAAGGAATCCAAGCGCATGCACTTGTCACTTCAGGTCAGGATAACAACACACGTGAAAATGAGTGCTGTATAGCAGCAGTGAGGAGATTGTAAATAAAAAAAAGGATGTTGCCAGAGTGGCTTTTTGGTTTCTTTTCTTGTGCATCCTAGCCACTAGCACCCCATCTGAAAGATTTTTTTAGCATAGGAGGTAATATAGTCATTTAACTTCACAATTTGTAATGTTGCAGTATGTATTTGAATAATGATGTTGGTTCCTTTACTTGAAAGCTCAGATTTGACTTTCTTAATTTGTGTTATTGACAGAATTTTAGGTTTACTGTATCATTATTATTCACACCTTAAAGTTTGCTTTGATTGTTCAGTATTTATGCTTTACCATTGCACACACTTTATTTGTGTGAATAACATTTTATTTATCAAGTTTAAGAGTCTCTAATGTTTATTTTATTATAAAGAGATTAGATAATTTGCTTCAATATTTTTGTTTTTGATTATTAAAACTATTTGCCTTTGTAATGTTGGTAAATAAAAATAAAGTGGTTAAAAAAATTGTAATATTCCTAAATCTATTGTAAAAAAAAACAAAAAAACAATAATTATCTATATCGAATGACACCGCAATATATAAATCACAAAATGACAAAATATTGCAATGCTAGATTTTTTAGTATAATCGTGCAGGCCTATTATGATATATAGATGTGCTCTCTCACCACTGGAAGAAGACAGTAGCTGGGCCGTCCTGACAGCAGAAGGCGTACTACCATTAGGGCCATGCCCCAAAACTCCATGCCCATGCAGACTGTTCCCACCACTCACTGAGTTGTTCATGCTACTGCTGGCCAGAGCAGACACTGGCGGGGAGGAAAACGCCATGGATGAGGGGGCGAGAGAGTTGACGCTGTCCACACTGGTATACTGCGCACACAAACACACAAGCCGTTACAGACAGCAGAGGTGGTGAGGAAAACGAGTGTGTGTGTGTCCGTCCAACAGAACTCACTGTATGTGAAGATGTGGTGCAAAGTGCCGACACAGAGGGATGGCCACTGCTCACATGACTACAGGGGGAAAAACAGGTACAAGTCATTTTCAAAAAAAAATATATATATATAAAATCTGAGGCATATTCACAAAACATTTTAAACTAATGCTGAGTTCAGACTGCACGATTTTTAAAGCGATCGCGTCATGAATGTTTTCACACTGCATAGCTATCTGAACTAGCGTTCTGTTGCTGCTGCGTTTACGGCGACGTGGGGTTGTGGATCAGCGACAGGGAGTTTCATACCGCATAATTTTAAGAAACGTGGACAACGTTTTCTCGGTCCACAAACTACGTCTCACATCCAAACTCATGTGAGAAGTGACATGTAAACAACCCGAGGTCACTTAGTATATCTTTTGCTATTAACTACATAATGAGAAAGAAGCCTTATGTGGGGTAGAAAATGTACTTATTTTGCTCACCTGGCTTTTGAAGGGAATTAGCAATTTCTGCTAAACGGTTTTCTTTTTCGACCCGGTTGTAGTATTGCTTAGATGGCTAGTCAAAATGACACGGGTGCTCCTGGCAAATATTCACTAGTTTTTCCTCCATTTTATTGGTCCAAATAGACCAAAAAAACGCTTTTAACTTCTCCCCCAACCTTCTGCTGGCCTGCAGATATCCATACTAGTGGATGCTGCTCTCTCATTGGCTGTAGGTGTTTTCTGATGTTATTTTAACACATTTCGCACGGCATGATTTTGAATCGCAGACAGCTCCGGATATTTAGCATGCCAAATATCTGACAAGTGTTGCCGACTCATCAACAATTCACACTGTGTGATTGTTACTCAAGTGAATGAGCACCAATTTGCCTGTGATTTCAGGCATGTGTGCGCGATTTCTCAAAACCTGTCAGCGAGTTAAAATCAGGGCTAAAATCATGCAATCTGAACTCAGCATAAGAGTAAGAGAGGGGTCGACCTCATTGCAATGCATGACGTCACCATGATTATTAACTATGCACACAGTGATGGGTTATTAGAGGAGGGGTCTCTTTTAGAGATTTATCCATAGAAATATTGAAGAGCAAAAGATTGTGTGATTAAAGATTAAAAATAAACATTTTGCCAGATTAAAAGTCCTGTAAAATTAAATAAATAAATTATAAAATAAATTTAAATAAATATATATATTTGGATGTTAGTTTCAGTTGGTTGGTTTTAAGGATATAAGCTAGTGTGCTTCAAAACAGTGACAATATTTGCATTTAGAAAATATAAAACTGCTATAAACGACCAAAGCTTGCAGTTTGTCACTTCGGCCCAACTCTATCAATGTTTTTTTTTTTCACGTCACCTCATACTTCAGTGTCTCATCAAATCTTAACCAATCAAACACTCTAGTATCTGACATGCCCTGCCCCCTTCAAACAGCTTCTTATTTACTTTTCATTTGATGAGCTTGAGCTCAACTGTTCTAACTTGCTCCGCTGTGATAAAAAGTAAACACTATTGACTGTTAGACCCTCTCTTCATTTTTTTGTTTAGATTACGTCAAACTTTGGAGAAAAAAAAGCACATTTCAAAGCACTTCACAGAACCTTTAAAGTTTTTAAAATGCAAGATTTCAGTAATTAAACAAGTGATGTTCAGCTAAATGTCAGCCTCATATATGTGTGCTTTGTTTAAAGGCTGATTTATACTTTTTACCCTTCGCTGTGGCTGATGCTGATGCACACCTCTCAAAAATGCGTAGCGCAAGCTCTGTGATTGGTTGGCCTTGGTAGCGGTGACGAGTGTGGGCGGCGAAGAGAGCGAGTTTTAGCTACTTGTACACTAAGGTAGCGTTCAGAAAAAACAAAACACACTTGAAGAAACTTGACACAAAGAAACATAAAAACCTACTGCCAGCTAGTATTTTGAAAGTGTTATTGCAGAGCAACACAAACAGAATGCAGAAGTATAAATGCACGACTATGCACAAGGCATGTGCCATGGGTTACGGCGATCACTTGACACAGAAGTATAAATCAGCCTTAAGCAGTTGCTGGATATGCATATAAACAGCCTTTTAATTAACAGAGTAGATTAATCATGGCTTGTATTAAGAAATGCAAACATTGTTTCTGTCTGTTAGTGAAGTGACTGCGTTCACGACAAACTCTACAACAGTCATAATACCCCTGTGCCAAAAGAGATACGTTTTGAAAAGCTAATTGTAGTCAAATGTTTCCAAATCGCTTCCGTCTCCAGAATCTTCTGCTAATGTTTCACATGTTTAGGAGCGCGTTCAAGCTAAATCACTTCGTAAAATACTCTAAAAGCAAAAATGTAGGAAGTCACCTGTTATTTTTTAAGACTTTCACTTAAAAGGATAGTTCATTTTTACCTCATTATTTACTCTCTCATGTGGCTTTACACAACACAAAAGATATTATTCTGAAAAATGCTGGTTTTCTAAATATCTTATTCTGTGTTCAACAGAAGAAAGCAACTCAAATAGGTTTTAAACAACTGTAGGGTGAATAAATGATAGCAGAATTTTTTTTTTTGATTGAACTATTCCTTTAAATTGACAAGTTATGAGTCACTTTTAGCCTTAAGATGCTATGTAAATATGGGCCCTGTAGTAGTACACAAAAGTACCTGCTGAGCGGAGGTAAACTGGCGGAGGACAGCTCAGATGCCAAGCTGGGCAGAGCAGAGCTGTGTGGTGTAACAGAAGAGGGCAACAGTGAGGATGGGGCAGAGGGGGCAACACTTGTGCTGCTGACCAGAGAGGGAGACTCTTGTTTTGGAGTGGAGGAACTCGATGTGGCTGATGAAGAAAATATATGTGTCATATACTGCACAAATAAAGCAGGTGAAGTGCATAATTTACAAAAAAAAAAAAGTTAAAAGAGTTTGACTTACTGTCTAAAGCAGCAGAGGTCCTCGCACCATTGAAACCGTTCTGTCAGAGATGCAAGCAAAGTGCATTAAATCAATATTTGTAGAACAACCACCTTGGTGCACAAGCACATTGTGCACTTAAGATATAGTTTACTTATGGAACAGCATAAAAGCATGTACACAACAGTTAAAATGTTATTTTTTTTTCAACAAATTAAATGGATAAAAAATACATTTAAATTTGTAATATTGAGTGCGTTTACATGACCATCAGTAATTAAATTATTTGCCTTAATCTGAGTAAGACAATAATATGATTAAGGTGTTTACATGAGTTGCTTTTTGAATGTTCCTGTCATGATCCTGTTTTACATGTTATAGCACATATTTCAATTAACATCATTGCGTCACCACACTATCCACATTTCCTCCAGAGTTTCGTGCAATTTTGGGTGTTTCATTTTTAATGTGTCAACTTTAACTGCAGTTTCACTTTCATTCAGGAACATTTCATGCATGCCCCCATGATAAATGAGATATTGGATGAGAGTATGAACTACTGGAACAACATTCCTTGTTTTAACAGAATTTGATTCTGCATGCCTTAAGGAAAAATAAATCCTATGTGCAGCACTTCAATAGTGTGACTAAAATCGGCATACTCCACGTCTTAATTGGGTTTCTGTTTAGTTCTCTTATGACTTTAGACGGATTAAGGTCATATATATATATATATATATA
>CAIGQZ010032312.1:17173572-17200744 GCA_903798205.1 Danio tinwini
CGTTGATTTTTATTTGCAGCTTCAGTGTTTTGTGTCATTTTCAAAAATATATATAACAGCAATATCTCACAAAGGCTATATTTTGAAAAAAAAAAATACATAAAAATTTGTAACTGTATTAGTATTGCATTTTAGACTAATTGCTTTCTATTTTAATGCATTGCAAAATTAAATTGATATCTGTGATTGCGAAGCTGAATTTTAAATAGCAGCTTCAATGTCATTTTCAAATATATATATATATATATATATATATATATATATGTATATATATGCATGTATAATCAGCAAATGTAATTAATATAAAAATGTGTATTAGCATTACATTTCAGACTAATTGTGGTGAATAATTTCTATTTATAAAGCTCGAGTTTTATTTGCAGCTTTAGTGTTTTCAGTGTCATTATCCAAAAAATAAAACAGCATTTATTTTAACTATAATTTTATAGTTAACGAAGGCTGTATTTTGATGAAAAACACATTCAACATTGTAATAGTGTATTAGTAATACATTTCAGGTTAATTGATTTATATTGTAATAGATTTAAAAAAGAAGTTTATTTCTGTGATAGTGAAGCAGAATTTTAAATAGCAGCTTCAGTGTCATTTTCAAACAAATATAACAGCATTTATTTGAAATACAATTTTTCTGACAGAAATGTCTTCATTGTCAATTTTAGACAACATGGTGTGTCCTTGCTTATTCATATGCAATTCTTTCTAAATAAAACTCTTTTAAACAGTAGTGTAAATTTAAAAAAAGTTCATTCTTTGGCTTATTGACCTTATTCTTAAATGCGGAAGTGTGCTAGTTTTTTTTCGATTGCTTTAGAACTTTTAGTTCAGCTGCCTATGGGAGAAATGACTAGGAATAATAAACGTCAGAAAACTGTGAAACTACTTGCGCTACAAACAAGTGTGTTCATGACTATTCGGGCTGCACGATATTGGAAAAAATTACATTACGATATTTTTTATATCTGCGATATATATTGCCATATGAATATAATTTCACAAGATATCTATTTTGAAGTAACTTCCAATTTTACATTGACTGTGATGATTTTGTGGGATCTGCATAAAATATGCAAAATTATATCATTTAAAGCACAAATGAAAACAATAGAACAAAGATAAAAATAAAATGAACAACACTTGATAGTTTTTGGTGGAGTCTAACAGTATTAAGATATAAAAATTTCATAATCAAAATGTAAAATAACAGCGTCTTCATTTTATAAATATATCATTTCTATCCAAAAATCAAACAAAAAGTGCTCAGGTGTAGCTTAAATAATATGTTGGTGCTCTTTGGGTAATGGATTCATCAGACCAAACAGCAAAAGTCAGTCCAAGGCACTCGAAAAATGTGTAAAAAATATTAAAAAGCCTTTATTGACATGGCTATTCCTTAAAATTGCGCCCATATAATATATAATTTATATATTTTTCGTTAATGTTACATAATTTATATACTTTTTCTTCTATTTATAATCATATAAAGCCAATCAATTGAATCTAATCTAATTGTTACAGCAGAAAACGTTATAATGTCTTGTGTCCAAATGGTTTAAATGAACTTGAAATGTCTTGAGATCCTGCGATGTGACTATTGCTGATTCACACATTGCGATATTGATGCTGAAACGATATATTGTGCAGCCCTAATGACTTTTCATAAAAAGTAGAGTAATATAATAAGAAAAGATCAGTTTGCAACATGAAGCAGCACAACAAGCTGTTTCAACGTATCAAAATCAATGGAAGTGAATGAGACCGGATGTCTCAAGCCAAAAAGATTCCAATAGCTGCACCTGCTCGTACATCAAGAATAAGTCAATAAACTGAATCTACTCTGTAAATTCACTACTCTATAGCTTAAATTAAGGTAGCTGTGTCTGCACCCACCGTCACAGGTCCAGAAGGCTCCTTGCTCTGGGAAAAGGTCAGTCTTGAGTGAGGAGCCACACCGCAGTCAAAGCTGTTCCCCGCCGATGATGCAGCGGACGAGGAAGAGGAGGAAGAGGAGGATGAGGGGGCTGTGGCCGAGCTGGGGGTGCTGTGGGACGGGGCGAGGCTTGGGAGAGGGACCGAGGGAGAGGGGTAGATGCTGTCAGAAGAGGCCAGAGGCAGCAGCAAAGGGACCGGACTGCTCAGAGATTCACTGCAGGGGAGATCATGGGAAACAGATTAGCATGCAGAATGGAGAGTTGTTGTTTTTTTTAAAGCTAAAAAGAGTATAATGGTTTGAAAGACATGCGCTGAGAGATTTAGGAACATCAGCAAAACAAGATGTCCACTGCTCAAAGAAAAAGAAAAAGCACTTCAATTCAATTTAGACTTCACCGAGACCATTTTGTGTTCATTAGAGCACCATTTTAACCCAGACTGACCTGATTGGTTTAGAGTAAAGGCTGCTTTGTGACTGAGAAACTACTGGAGCCTCTCTTATGGGTTCACTGCTGCAGTTCTCAGACTGGCTGAAGTCCGGCAGGGCAGATTCTGAACCAAAGTCCAGGGCACCAAACTGCACATTGAGACCAGACACATCTGCTGAGCCGGGCATCTCTACTGCAGATGCGGGGATCTGGATGTGCACAAAGACATGCATGTAAATACAGGCAATACATGCTGATAAAACAATTCAATTATTTTGGTGAATACAAGGTGACATAACACTTTTTTATGAGGTCACTAAATGATCCTGTCATTTTATTTACAGGATTTATACACATTTTACTACTAAATTTCCAGGACTTTTCCAAGACTTAAGTACATTTTCATGACCTAATGTTTCATGCAAACTCTATTTATGGTAAATAATAAGAAAAACAATGCATGTTCAAACTTATCACAGCTTATCGTAAAACACACAACAATCCATTTAGTTACAATTTATTTTTATGTCTATGTAAAATTTAAGATAATTCTTACACAGCTTGTTAAGTCGTGACGTATAGAATATTACCCTTGTCCGCTTGTTAAGTCGTGACGTATCATTGACGTATGGAATATTTACACATCCAAGCCGGTACTCATTTGAATTGAGAAAATATTTGTTTATGACCACTTTTGAGTGAGTCATATCACACACTAAAGTGAATTTTATACAAAATCATGGCGTACACACCGGTCTCTGGACTTGCTGCATTACAAATACGAAAATGTTAACAATTTATAAAAAACAAATCACTTTCTGCTCATCTGATATTAGGCATGGACATATGTATTGCGATTGTGATTTTGGAAAGTATTACATCGCTTTGTAAACATTTATTATTACCATTAGATGAGCCTCCTTGTGCAGTTTGATATAGCGATTGGACCCAGAAGCCGCTTCGATTGACGTCACACTTAACAATCAGATAATGTGAGACTATGTGATTGGCCAAGGACAGAAAATTTTTAAGTATACAGATGTTAAATTTCCATGACTTTTCCAGGTTTTCCATTACTGTATGAACCCTGTACTTAACAAGAACTGGATTGGTCCAAATTTTCACACAAAAAAATAAGAAAAATATAATATGTTTTGTTTTTTTGTTATTTTTTTACATTGATGAATGTTTTTTAAACACCAAATAACAACAGAAAAATGAGATTTCAAAATAATTTTGGTAAAAGTTCAGCTTAGGAATGAATAACATTTTTAACCCTTGTGCACTGTTTAAATTGACTACCCTTTTGTTATGTCCAGGATGAAAACATCCACTGAATTAACCTGCTGTAAAAATGCATCTGATAATTATTTTAATTTTTTTGCATAAATCTGTTAATCAACCTTAGTCCTGACTATGATAAAATATTTTTTAAAAATCAGTCCACATTTAATTTTTATATTGAAAAAAGGGCATTTTTTGTGGGTTTTTTTTTTTTTTTTTACAAATTAGTGACATCACTTATGATTTAAAGAGTTAAAATCCTGTAATTTTCTAATTTATAAAAAAAATGTTTTTTTAAATGTATCTGATGCAGTTTTACAGCAGTTTAATTCAGTGGATGTTTTCACCCCTAACATAACGAAAGGCTAGTAAATTTGCCCACAGTGTAGAGTTTATTTATTTATTTATTTCAAAGCATTTTCTCAAAATGTGTGTCAAAATAAGATTTGTCACCAAAAATCATTCCGCTAGTTGAAACACAGAAAGGTTTATGGCTAAATTAAGACAGAAAATCACCCCAGAATGGATGAAAACATCCCCAACAGTACCATAAGGGTTGAATGATTCATAATATTAATAAACTATGAAAGAGTTGTTTATTAATCTAAGAATATTTCACAAAATTAGTGGTCTTCTGAGCACATAAATGCAGTCTTAGTGAGCTTAAGAAACATCTTTCAAAAACATAAAAACAAATAAATCTCATCATATTTTAAAGAGTCAACAAACAAAAAAAAGAGATTACGTGATCTATCAATTAATAAACCGAATCTGGAAAAACACCAAATTGACATCAAAATTCAACAGGGTTTCTGCAGGTTTTACTTAAAAGTTCAATTTAAGACTTCAAGATATTTTTAAGAACATTATGAATTAAATTTTAGACTCATACAGGGCTAAAAGCTAAGGAGTTTTTCAAATGGCCCAGATGGAACATATTTATATTTGCCCTATTAAAAGTATGATTATGATTTAATACATTTAATAATAATACAATGATAATTTCATAATAATAAATTTAAATATTTAAAAAATTGTGTAAAAACAAGCAAGCTCTAGTTGTAACCAACAGTTGTCTCAACATAAACTTTCTGAAAAAAAATGGACAAATGTTTTAAAAGTTTGAAAAACCATAATAAACTAAATGTATGCACAACAGTCTGTCCAGGTCAGTGTCCTCAGCAGTAAATACATGGGGAATTTTTAAACAAATATTTTTATGAGGAAAATAATTAAACAATTTTGGTAAATGAAGTAAAAAAAATAAATTGTAATAAAAAGTTTAAAGTTTTATTGAGATACGAATAGTTGGTGATTGTATGAATGTTAATGGCCATATTGGGTAGCAATACATTAGGAAAATTAAGACCTGTTCAAAAAGATTTAAGACCTACAACACAATATTTCAGTAAATTTAAGACTTTTTAAGGCCTAAAAATCCGTTTTAAGATTTTATATATTAAGAGCCTGTGGACACTCTGATTCAAGCAATTTCCTAAAACATGTTTAGGAGCAACTCATCTGTGCATTTTCTTCAAAGCCCAGTTTACAAAACACAATTGAGCTCCCGATGGACAACATTAAGCTCTATCCCACAACCTTTTGGACTGAAAATCCCAATGACAGTGCAAGTAAAACGGATTGTGTAGGTAATTTCATGTATGCTTATCAACAAAATGTAGCAGGTAATAGCATGCTCATCACACAATCTTACAGTGCATGTTTGTGTTTTAAATGTCGGGTCACCTTGGAAGTGGGAGGTATCCGTCGCTTTTGAGTCTTTATCTGCCGCTGCTGTGTGCTGCTGCCCTGAGAGTCGCCTGTCTGTGAGGGGGCCATCGAGGGCCCGTCACGGTGCTGAGAAGGTTCTGGCGCTTTCGGAAAGGCTTCCAGTGTGCCTTGGGCAGTCGATGGGGTACTCAGAGGGGGAGGGCTAGGCTGCCTGGCAAGAGGCCCTGTGTGGGTCAGGGAGCCCTGCTGCCGCTGGGCGAGTTGGCTTAGCACCAAAGATGGCTCTGGCTGCATTTGAAACTCTCCTGCAGTGCACAAAGGGCAAATGCTTTGCATGCAGTGTAAAAAAGTTCACAGTAATTACTGATCATTTTAAAATGTATAAATAAACAAAATGATATACATGTTGGTTTACATTTTAAAAAATCCGTTTTCCTCTATTGTGTTATGTGTTATGAATATCTTACCTGTGTGTGTGTGTGTGTGTGTGTGTGTGTGTGTGTGTGTGTGTATTATTTTCAGTTAATTAGTATTTCTTACTTTTATTATTGTTGCTATTATTATTATTAGCATTTATTTTGTGATTTATAATGTGTGCTACTTACTGGTTATTGATTATTTAATAACAATGATAATAGGTTATCACGTGGTTCTGGTGATGCGCGAAATTCAGATGAAGGGCAAGTAGTAAAAATCTGAATGAGAAACAGAGGAGAGTCCGTATTTTTAGCAATTTATACCATATTTCAAAGGAAATAGAAAATAATCACATATGTTGGGCATGATCCATATATCATGAAGAGGACTGAGTTTTCTACTGAACTAAAATATATTTGCCTGTTATTGAGGCGGTATAATTACGTTACATGAAAAATACTATAATAAATACTAGTGTTTTGAAGCATACTTTAGATAATTATTATAATTAAAAGTCATTAAAAGTCGTAGTCATTTTATTGTTGTTGTGGTAAAACACAACTGTAGTAATAAACAAATTTTTCAATAGGGTTCAGTTTTCTACACTATAATCACAGTGCACCACAGTTTACACTAACATTACAGCATTTATTACAGTTTATCAGTTTACTATGCTACTGTATTCTGTAGCATTCATTAACAAAGAGTTGTACACATTATACACTTTACTGAGTAGTTCAAAAACATGTTTATTACAAATTACTATAGTTTTTTCCCCATGCGGATATTTTCTATTAAATCAACAAATAACAGATGAAAGCATACAAAAACGTGAACGCATAGGCCCCATTTACACGAATACGTTTCAGTTTTAAAATGCATAAGTTTTGCTTCGGTTACGCCATCCGTCCACACTACGCCAGAGTTTTCGAGCCCCGAAAACGGAGCATTTTGGAAACGCTGAAGAGGCCATTTTCATTCTAAAACGCTGCTGCTCCGTGTCAGTGTGGATGGGGGGAAAACGGAGGCGGGGCTGCAGACATTCACCTATCTGATTGGGGCTTTTCCTCAATATTAAGTAGCCTACACACAGTTCAAGTCAACTTAACAGACATCAAAAATGTTGAGGTGTCGTGTAGCTGCATAATATGAGCGTCATCTTCATGCATATTTATAACAAAACGGAGCCTTACTGCCTCCTTTCATTTTCATTGAAAATGCAAAACACACCCTCTTTTTCATTAAATATCAGTTTTAATAATTAGTAATGGCCATTATAAAAGTATAACGCACAATAAGTTTATACAATAGAGAAAATAAAGGCACGCAATTAGTCCAATGTGCAGAATCAGTTTACGTGGTTACATTAATTAAGATATTAACCTAACTTATATTTGCACTCAGCCAAAACACGTTACCTGAGAACAAGTAATAGATTTAAAAGACCAAAGTCAAATATATGTAGTTAGATATAGACAACAAGATGAATTAAATATCACGTTTAACAAATATAGTGAGATTAGATCCAGCAGGAGATCCATGATGAACAGTCCGACAAGGACAGCTCTCATATGGGTATGCGCTTAAAGCACGTTGCAGTGCATGCCAGAGAGTGCGTGTATGGTAACGTGATGTGCGCTTTCACCGTTTAATGTAGACTGAGAGCTGTTCAGAAATGCTGGGTGAAACGCTAGTGTAGACGCGGATCGTTTTCATTCTAAGACGCCGTTTTAAAACTAAAACGTACTAGTGTAAACAGGGCCTGAGTCTACATTATTATTGCTTCATTTTTGTAAGAGGGAAGAAGTGCTCCTCAATAATAAACGTCTAGTTTTGTCACAAGGGTTGCATTTCTTTTTTGTTCTGTTGATGAACTCACCATCAACAAACATTTACTGCTGCTGCACATCTCGATGTTCAGGTTACGGCTGTTTTATCCTGCCGAAACGCCAGTAAAGACATGGATTATTGCAAAACAAGACGGAGATTTTATTGCAGTGATTACATGGCAGGGTACATTATTTATATTTTTCTGGATTTTGTATAAGTGTGGTGGTGTTTGTATCTGATTTTTATATAATACATTAACTTAATAATACACATAGTATTATTAATCTGTTTATAATCTTTATCCGTGCTGTCAAACGAATTATCGCGCAAAAAAAGGTTTGTACACATGGATGTGCTGTATAAATGTTAATTACATGCCTTCTTTTCTTCCGTTTTTTTTACCCAGTATCTTGAACTTTTCTCCTTTTATGCTCTAAACTTTTGGAAGTCTATAAAAGCTGTTCAATATTTCTTATTTTGGTCAATTTAAACAATTATAAACAACATAAAACACAAACATTTTGGTGTTCTGATAGCAATTCCTATGTAGAAGAACCACCTCCTGCCCTCCATCTGAATTTCATGCATCATCATTGACGTCATGTGGAAACAACCTATAAAAATCATTTAAAACATGAAGTAGTGTAGAAATGTTTGATGTGAACCGTTTAGGTGTGTTCATTGCTGAGAAACAATGTTTGAACTAGTTTAAAAGAACTGTAACACTCACGACTAAATTGGGAGGGAAGGGAAGTAGAGCTCTGTGTTCCAGGAGGTTTGATGTCCCAAGAGGAGGAGGGGACAGACATCCCCGTCCCCACCAGCCCCCCTACAGGGGTGCAGTTGGCCCCTGTGCTAGAGGGCTGGGAGGTAAGCTGCCCAAGACCAGGCCCCTTCAGCTGTTCCAGTATTTGCTGCCCAGCAGTCTGCCCGAGTTTTGGACCACCCAGCTCTCCAAAACCAGAACCCAAAACAGAGGACTGAAGAAAGACACAAAAGCAAGGTCCTTTTAGAAAACCCATTCAGATATTAATATACACACACTAGTGGTACACAACTAGAAAGTGAAATTAAATAGAAAAAAAACATAGCATAGCAACAACATTCACATGGGTCACTGCGATTCATGCTGCAGGAAAGCAGATCTGTATGTGCTATAAATCAGGCCCGTGGATCGTCTCACCAGGGTGGCGTGTGTGTAGCTGTTGGAGCCAGCAGGTGTGCCTCCGTTTCGAGCAGGCTGGTGGTGGGAGTTGGTGAAGACCAGACTGTGGCCGAGCCCCTGAGAGGAGCCCACGGCCTTGAGACCTCCCGCCTCCTCTCGGTCCACAGGCTTCTGTAGCAGAGTTGAGAGATCCAGACTGCAACAAAACACACAATACAGTCAGTTAAATAAACAAGGCATCATTATCAATGTGTATCAGCTGTAACAATCACATGATTGGAAATAAAGAATAGTTTTCTCAAAGTTTGCCTTTGCTGAATTCAAACTTAAAAAATGAGAATGTATTACCTTTGGCCAGGTGTGATGTGGTTCTCAGTTGGAGGTGCACAAGAGGACGTGAACACTTTGGTCTCAGAAAGCTTTGGACATATATATAAAAAAGCCAGTTAGTGTTTTTATTTGTGTTGTAAAAATATACTAAATTAATACAATGATTATAGTGCAAAATAAACCAAGGAAGTAGGTTTGCTCTTGACCTTGGTGGGGACAGCTGAATTCAACCCTCAACCTTCACACCCCCCTAGAGAATGAATATCTTTTTTTTCACCTGCTGCTATTAATTATATAACTTCAGCATTATTATATAATAATGATGATATTAACATATATTATTAGTTTATCTTCTCTTCATACAATTTATTAAGTTAAATAAAATAACATAATATTAAAGGAATGTTTATTAACTGTTAAAGAGAGAGTTTAATAAAGACTTCTGTTTATTTTAGCTATAGTGCAAATGAAACAGGTCTCATATCAGTACTTATAAAAGATGGAGCACAGGCTGTAGTTTTTCTGACAAATTGTTTTAAACGATATTGGACATGTTACTCTTGAGAGATTAGAAGAACTGGCAGGGATCATATTTATAGTTTTACATTTAGCGGTTTATTCTGCAGTTAGTTTTCAGGGCATACTATGCAGACTATATTAGCCTGCTCTAACGATTGACTGTGTTAAAGCGGGGAAAAAACACAAGCATTAACGGCATTATCATGATGGACTCATTCAGCAGCGAACTTGAGTTTATGTGACTTGACACTTTTCGTTGAAAAAAGTTCCACCCTTGTCCACCTTTTTTTTTTTTTTTTTGCTGCCGCCATCCTCACTTGCGTGTGTCACACACCTCACACACCTTATTCTCGCACGGGAAATTCCCCTGTGCAGTTTTGGCACTGTTACATCTAAAAGCAGCAACAGCCTCTCACATGACAGCAGAGAAAGGCACAGCGAATCACAATGTTCATATGTGTTTAAGGGGCAGTATGACTCAAGCAGAGAATGTGATTTAACCCTTTTTGCATGTCTAGGTTAATATTGACAGCGCGATTTTTTATGTGAATTAAATTATTGATGGGGACATTTTAATAGTTGGTGGGTACGCCAAGTCTATGCCCCTGAAATAAACAAATATATATATATATATATATATATATATATATATATATATATATACATATATTTAGCAATAATATAAAATAAATAATTTTATTTATTCAATTCATTTTTATACCACTTTTCACAATAATTATCGTTTCAATGCAGCTTTACAAAGGGTGCGCATTATTGCATAACAATCAAAATCAAAAAAAGAAAAGGTAATTAGTTACCATAACTTTATTATTCACTAATAGATCTCAAAACTCAGGGCTTCTTGTAGTACCTAGAATAGCAAAATCGAGTAAAGGAGGTCGAGCCTTCTCATTTATGGCCCCTAAACTCTGGAATAGCCTTCCTGATAATGTCCGAGGCTCAGACACACTCTCACTCTTCAAAACTAGATTAAAGACCTATCTTTTTAGCAAAGCATACATAACGGCATTACATAGTGGTATGACGCATGATGTGCCCCACACACGATTTTGCTTCTTGTTTATATACACTATGAACAGCAGCTACGCTAATTATTCTCCTTATTCTGTATTTCCACCTGGGGGTACTCATCTTGAGACCCTCAGACTATGCAGTGCCACTGATGCGATCCAAGACCAGCGACGAGACGATCACAAGGTTTCTGGACCAGGCCGTATCCTGAGCTGCTGCTATGGTGGTCTTGGTGGCGAGCATGAGACTGGTTCCTGTGATGCTCCAAGGACAGACGTGTCTTCGCTGAGGTCCAGCTACTGCGCCTAGACTGCAGCTCTGCACAAGACATTTGGCCACAGGAGAAATGGTCGTGCCCAACTGAGCCTGGTTTCTCTCGAGGTTTTTTTTAAATTCTTCACTTTCGCCAATTGGTGAAGTTTTTTCCTCGCCGCTGTCGCCACTGGCTTGCATGGTTCGGGATCTGTAGAGCTGCGCATCGATGGAATTGCTCTTCAGTGTATGGACTTTCAGTAGTGATTATTAAACCACACTGACCTAAGCTAAACTGAACTGAACTTAAACACTGAAAACTGAACTGACACGGTTTCAATTCACTATAAACTTCCATGTGAAGCTGCTTTGACACAATCTACATTGTATAAGCGCTATACAAATAAAGATGAATTGAATTGAATTAATAGCTGTAACTAATTAACTAGTAACTAATAGCTTTTAACAAGTTATTATAAGCATAGTTATCCTGCAGTTATAAAGTGCATAGGTGATGTCTATGTGTAAATGTTCAATGGAGTGTATTTGTGTATTAAGTGTTTGTGTTGTTCTTGAATATTAAAACGCTAAAATATTTCAATTCAATAAAATGCTTATCATCATTTGTTTACTATAGTTTGAACTTTTCTCATATATGCATATACCATGTCTTTTCAGGCTTATTAATTTCGAGCTCGGCAAATCCCATAATGCACAGGAGGTTAATAATAGAGCATGACTCACACTCACATCTTCACTCCAGTCTTCAGCTGCCCACTCGTCCAGAGTGTTCTGCCATGCCACTGAACAGAATGTGTCAGAAAAAAAAGAGATGAGAGTGGACCAAAGGATTGTGGAGAAAAAGGTGTTTATAATATAAGGCTGTGTCTCACCTGTCCCATCTGTAGTGTCATTGGCCCCTGTCTCCCACACATCAGCGTGTGAGTTTGATGACCCACTGTCTGTGGTGTAGTCTGCAGGGTTAAAGGTCCTGGAAAAGAACAAAGAAAGATTTTAGGTGGCTCTTGCATGACATGGACAACTGTTTCTTAGTTATAATAACACAAAAAGATTCTCACCCCATGCCCTGTGCTGTAAACCTGCTGGTAGCCGGAGCCCGACCTCTGCCTCTACCTCCAGACACTGAAGAAATAGACAGAATCAGATATCATAAGCTCTGGATTGACCTATGATGTTGCTACAAGTTGACCAATAGTTATATTTTTTCCAAGTATTGCATCTTAAAGATCTTTAGAGCGACTACTCTGAGAAGGTTTTAATGCAGTGTTGACAGCCTATAGCTGCTATAACTGTCAGGCTGTTAGTGGGCTAAAAGCGAATTCATCTCCTTTAAAGCATCAGCACTACTGACATCAAAGCACCGTGTTCAGCAATAAAACAACAGTGACTGTTAGATGTCAAATCAACTGCTATGAGTAACATTCTCATTTCAGCTTCAAACACTTGTTTAGTCTAGGTTGTCTGTCACCCTACTGTAAAAAACAACAACATCTAATTGTGTCTGATGGACAAGAGCATAATTACACTGGTGCTCACTAATACAGAGGATACAAATGATAGAATTTGCAAGTGTAGTTGTAAACACTGTTAATAAGCTCAACTGATGTGAAAGAAAGAGGAGGACATATTTACATTGAGTGTGTGTTTACCTCTCCCTCTTCCCCTACGCCCGCGGTCAGCACCTCTCTCAACAGGAGCAGGGTCCACACCATTCTCTTCAGTCCTTGCTAGATAACAAGAAATCACAGATGTGCCTTTTTAGAACTTACTTAAACATATGAATGCAACAATTATATATTGTGGTTGTACGATTATAGTCTGAGGAATAATCACGGTTATCACGATTATTATGCCAAAATACTTCTAGCTTAGTCAATAAAAACTCTTTATATTTTAAAGTGTTACTTATTGCTGCTTAAGTAAATAATACAGCACAAAATAATAATAATAATAATAATAATCAAACAACAGTCAATTTCTCTTTGGACTTACAAATAAGTGAAAGACGTTTTTGGCATTTAAACAAAGTAAGAATTTTACACTGAAAATAAATTAGAGAACAATAAATAAACAAAAATAAGAATAAATAAAAAGTATTTGTCTAACGTAAATATAAGCATCATATGAGCTAAGTATTTCCCTTTTAAAGAGAACAAATGTAGTCAATGGCTGCTGAAAGACACTTTTGATCAACTATATTACGAACAGAGTTGGGTGTAAGGCGTTCCACAGTAACAGGTATTCCAATAACATTTTTGAAGAACGCAGTAATGTAACGAATTACATTTTAAATCTGTGTGTAATTTGCTTACAGTTTCTAAACTCAAAGTAATTGCGTTACTTACGGTACAGATATAAATTTTAAAATAAAAAAATGTGTCTTTTAAATCACGTTTTCCGCTGCAACTTCAGTTAATAAGTATGCACTTTCAAATTGATGGAGAACGTGAGCTAAAATGGTTGCTGTCAAGAGCGGTTGTTTCTTCAAGTGGAAATGCGGTGTAAAGCGTAAAAACAAAAATATTGCTGTGAAATTCAGTCCAATCTCTAAAGAACTTTCAACAACAACTTGTTCAAGCACTTGAATAGAAACCATTCTAGGACAATAGATTAGATTTAATTTTAATGTCATTACACATGTACAAGTACAAGGCACCGACATGCAGTTTAGGTCTAACCAGGAGTGCAAGATACGGTGCAGGATACAGGTATCAGTTATAAAGTGCAGTTATAGAAAAACTATGGCGATATTTACAAATGGATGTACTATGAACATTATATACAGGTTTTATTAGCTATGAGCAGAGATTTACAATAAATGATTATATGTACAGGTTGCTATTAATAATCAGAAGTGTGCAGATAAATAAACAATTACAAATGTACATGTACAATGGGTATGTACAGTTCAAATAAATTTATGAATTAGTGCAATGAAATTTTTTTTTTTAACTCATCGCCAAAGAGGATACCGGCACCCAAAAACACGGTGGTCCAACTCAGCCTAAACAGGTTAAATTGGATTTTGTGCAGGACCGGAAGTGAAAGTATCTTCTGAATGTGAAGAGAATCATAGCTGCTTATGGGACTGTTCACATATAACGTCTTTTGCGCGCAATTCCAATTTCGAATGCAGGCACAAGGCTTGTTCACACATATCTGGGGTTCATATTGCGAGAGCTCACATTTTCTAGGTGCACCAGTTGAAAACCGATGAAAAGTCATGTGACAAGACTTGACCGAGCAGCTTCATGCTTTGTATGGAATATACACATTTCAGTAGTCTAATTACCTCAGACAAACACAGAACACCCAAAAGCATTGCTTTTGTATACTGTGGATGTGTTACAATGGTTACACGTCTCCAGTTTTCTACTAAATCCTTCTTTTGTGTAAAAAAAAAAAAAAAAAACGAAATGGCCGAACTCTTTAAGTATTTTGAATATGTCAAGCTGCTGTGATCAACCCATTGTAATGTTTTTTAGTGAATATTAAATTAAAAGTAACTTCAAAGTAAAGTAATTAGTAATCTGATTACTTTTTACATGAAGTAATTAGTAATGTAATTATTATAATTTTCCAGTAGTAGTCAGTAAGTTGTAATCTATTACTTTTTTAAAGTAACTTACCCAACACTGGTTATTAAATTGTTTGGTATTTTCATTTTGTATTTTTTTCTTTCTTTGGAGTAGAAATGTGTATATTCCATACAAAGTACAAAGCTGAACGGTCAGTTTCTTGTCACATGACTGTGGTGTGCTCATGCCATTCAACTGGTATAATAATAATAATAAATAACAAGTATAATAGTAGGTACAGGTAAAAGAATAGGTATAAAAATAACAAACTTGTGTGCACAAGAAAACAAATAACGAACGCAAAAGACACGACACATGAACGACCCTTAGTTAATAGCCTCAACCATAGTTGATCCAGTGTGTGTGCATATTAGCCTCAGTGTACAAGCTTGGAACGTTAAACTAGCGCGCAGTTGGCATAACTTAGTTATTAACTTAGTCCAGAAACGCAGTGTTGAGAAGCCTTTACAATTAATTAACCATGACAAATTAAATCACGGTTAATAGGGCAATCGGTTAATTGATGCATCTCTACTCACACACAACTAGAGGGGAAAAAAAGTCCTACATATAGATATGATGTGTGTTATTTGATGTAGAAACTCACTCGGTAATGTCAGCAGAAGTATATAAAACACATGTAAAATGGATAACTCATGCAAAAAATTTGACCTAGCACACATAAAAAAAACAGTCTGAAAATATTAATTCCCTCATGCAAATTCATGGCTGTGACTAGGCTTTCTTTCAGGGAAATAGCTGTGTATATAAAAGAAAATAGGTCACAAGCACAGGTGGTGGCAAAAAAACTACACTTTAGTATTGCCTGAATTATACTGCTGAATATAAGCAAAACAACTATGTAAACACAAGAAAAAAATAATAAAACTAACAATAATAAATGAATAAATCACACACCAACACACTCACCAGGCCTGTTGCGACTGGTCCCTCGGCCCCGGCGGCTCGGCCCTCCACGACCCTTGCTGCTTTCCCTCTCTTTCTTCTCCCTATTTTCCTTGTTTTCCTTACTCTCAGAGGAGGGGCCGTCTTTCACGAGACTTTTCTTTTTCCCCACCGTTTCCCAAGAGGTCTATAAGACAATCGAGAGATGAGCTACCTAAAATACCCATCTACCTACCTAAAATAAGATAATAGACCAGGTGTTGGGTATCGATGTTTTACGTGAAGGATTTCAAAACAGGTTTGCTAATAATCGCCACTGAACCCTCATTACAGACAAAGGACATTAAGGATACCGTATCGTGACAGAGGTCTGTTATAACACAGGATTACCTTCTGATCAACACCACAGAAGTGACCCAGTTTCTATTTCAGAGTTTCATTCCCAGAAATCATTCTAATAAATCCCAGTCTATAAGCAGAGGCCTCTCGAATATCACTACAACAATAGTTACAAGACGCTTTATCTCTGAAGCAGATTAGTGTCTGATTTAATTCTGGACATTAAACGCTATGGTGTGTTCATTGTTAAGCTAAAAACAACACAAATCATAAAGTCAGGCTTGCTTTGCCACAAAACAGCTGACATTAGCAACAACATTTATGATAAAAACCATTTCTACTTCCTCTTTTAAATAACTTGAGTTATAGTGCCTGCTAAGTAGTCTAGACCACAGGTGCATCAGTTAAATGTGACTTACCGCATCAGATGTTCCCTCGAGCAGGAAGTTGATGGCTCTGTTGACGTCTTCATTACAGTCATGAAGAGCAACCATGCAATCGTCTTGGTTCTTCCCTGTAACCTCCATTAACTGTGAGCAAATATAGACATCGCTGGGGTTAATAGAAGAGATTAAAGGTCATTTCACCTGGACGGAATAGAGCTTCTTGTACCTCATGGTTTCCGCTACATTCATTCTTCCATGGCGGGGCACCACACCAAAATTCCTCCCGCCACAGCTATATTACAGCTTCCCATTCAAAACATTAGGTAGTTGGTTTTTTTTTAATAGCAGGTTACAATCGCACCAAAACGTATTAAAAGGTAAGTGAATTATAACAGCGCAAACTTTTCTTTAACCGCAGTAGTGCTGTGCGTTATTTGTTTAACCCTTTATGGTGACATGCTGACTGACTGACAGGACTGCGTGATGCATGAGGCCAGCAAACACGGCGTAGCTTTCAGTTAAGATGAACAGTTTCCATAATTATACTGTATAGATAAAGGTCTATGGCTCTGCATACAATGACTTTATCTGGCTGGAGTTTATAGCTGTTTCACTTTACTTCACGACTGTTCAGCTACTTCAGCTGCTTCACTTTACTTTAGGACGCATTAATGCCGCTCTGTAAGTCGATTGGAGACAATCATAAACATTCCTAGCAAATCTAATAAATGTTGGAGATGTACTTGTAACATAAACGCACTAAATCCCACTTCAGCAGTGTTTATTTAAGGCACACGAAAATCTGCACTTGAGCAGCGTATATTTGAGGGTTTGAAGTTGTGCACGAACAGAGGAAATCAGCGCGCAAGCAGAGATTCACATGCTCGTATTACATAAATGCGATCTCGACTAGTAATATTGCGCTCACAATATGTGTCATTGAAATAACACCATTGGTAGTTGGTACATATGTGCAAAGTCCTGCCGCCACAGCTGGAAAAAATCCTAGAGGAAACACTGTACCTGTTTCACTTTGTCCTCGAAATCTGCATCGTTCTTGTCATAGATCATCTGGGCCAGGCGGATCTGTTCAGCTGTAGCCTGCAATTGAAAAAAAAAAAACACTATGAATATCAGAATGAGCAGTATTCATTTTTAACAATGATATTGTAATTGTGTGAACTGCCAGGATTAAAATAGATAAACATCTCTAGGACTGATGTCTAGTCAAGATAAAGCACTTAAAACAACTCTAAAATTCAAGTTATGGCTAAAAAAAAAAGCATGATTTTCCTGAATATCAGCACATGAACGCAAACGCAAATGTGATATTGATTTTATTCAACAGAGCTGGAGCAAAACATGTGCTTCAAATGCTTTGTACACACTGTGGTGTTTTGTTCCTGAACTAATCGTTTTTAACTCAGTGGGTCAGGATATGTTTCAATGATCCATTCATAAAGACACTGTGTCTTGGTGTTAAGCAGGATTTATACTTTCGCCTGGCTCTGCTGCGCAATCGCCTGCTGACTGCATGCACACAACCACAAGATGCTGAGGCTTTCATACTTGACGCACTCACAATTGTACTATTATATGTAGCAACTCAGAGTAATTGTCATGACAAAACAGTGGTGAAGAAGTTGTTTTCATGTGGAGTTGCTGAATGAATGCATTTAATCATCTATAAAATGAATAGGTTGTAGGTAAATTTGGAGTGCACTGGTAAAAATTTTAAGCATTTTATATAACGAAGCTAGATTTCATATATAATAAAAATAAAATAGTAATTTACTTAAATAGACTTGGACAACCTGTGCACAAAATGTACATTTTGTTTCTCCTTAAAGCTGTTAAAATCTTGTCACCAAGCGTGACAAGACTAAGCTCAATATCATGGACCTTTAGATTCAGAGCCATGTGAGATGCTACAAAAAATGCCATGTACACACCACCAACTGAAATGAGACTGATGTTTCTCGGGCAGAAAAGCTCAGACCAGACGTGTGTTTTTCTGACAGTTTGGTGGCTAACAAAAACACTGGAATTTCAGCGAATACTTGATTCACAGACATAAAAATATATCCAAATAAAGCTTGAAATCTGTACTTTTTAAATTAAGTGCACTTGAAAACAAAAGTTTCTTGGTTTTGAAATCCGTCCTGTCAAACACACATCACATGACAGCAGCAACTACTCAAACACCCACAAACTTGTAAACAAAGAGTCGCTGTCACTTCTGGAGGAGATTCACCATCAAGACTAAGTTGTTGATTACTTCAGAAGAGCAGTGCGATCTGACAAAACTATTATTCAGAGGATGATAATGTGTAGAACAGCCATAAAAGAGGTTGGTGTCGTGATCTCGTTCCTTCCTAGTGTGCATTAGCAACCTGAAAATATGTCAATTTTGTTTTATTCGAACGTTCAGAAACAAAACTTATAAGACGGTTATGGTTTAATTTTATTGGTGGTTCTAAATATGTAATGTAACGGAAAGCTTGGCAAACAGTTTTGGAGAATTTGATGTTTTCCTATTCAGACAGAATGCCCGAGCATATTGCCTAAGAGCCACTTCAAAGATGGCCGCAAAGTGAAATGACTTGCCTTAAAGGGACTTTGGTATAAATCAGCCTTTAGTGGCTCGTTTCCACTGACTGGTACGGTACGGGTCAGTACACTTTTATGGCCGTTTCCACTGTCAAAAGGCGTACCAAACCGAACTATATCGTACCACTTTTTCGCCACTCTTTCGAAAGGGTACCAAACATGAGAAAGGGTACCAAATGGGTCCCAAAGGCGGAGCTAGACGCGCAGCTGAACGCTATTGGTTTACAGTGATACGTCACGAGCTCACGCAACAAGCCAGAAGGAAAACAAAGGAGCCGCCATGTTTTCATACACAGCCGAGAGATTATATATACACATATAATAACGAGCTCTGTTCAATCTGGGCTCAAATAAACATTGTCATCTTCTTAATGAACAGCCACAAAGCCAAAAAAAGAGCAGATTTTACCGTGCCCCGTAGTTTTTTTATGAGCCAGTCTGAATCACAAGCACTTTTCTTGCTTGCACTCGTCGCGTTTCTTTATTTGAAATAACAAACTTCTTGAGCTGATGATTATAACGTGTGCTTGATTATTGACATGCTTTTGAAACCTGATCCTGTCAGAAACTGACTAACGCGAGAGTGACACGCAAAAAAACACCAAAGGAGAAGCCGGAAAAAAGGAGCACATTATTTTTTCAGTAAACGTGAACAAACTGCCATGTTTAACCATCAACTTTTGAACTATTATGAACTTAGAATGATGGAATTACTTTCTAACAGGAGGCTACACGTGCTGCTGAAGATTACAGACACATTTAATCATGAGAGGTCTGCACTGACTGGGTGTTTTAAACCCAATTTCCTGCTGTTTTGAACCCAAATAAGGACTAAATGTATGCTGTGTGTAGTTTTTCTGTAAGTGGTAACATATCAGAGATTGTAAGGGTCTGTATGTTTATATATGTTGCATTTATTTATTTATTTTATATAATTGCAGACGTTACAGTAGGCTATTTTGCACTGTCATTGATCTGCAGTTATAATCAACTCATCTTCATAGAAAAGTTAGTAATAAACATTTATACTGAAGTATTTATGTGTGTAAAGCATCTGTTTTGTGAGAAGTGCTTCTCATGTGATATGCGAGCGGCCCGTACAGCTTTACTTTAGACATTTTCTTGAGTTGACTGCAACTTTGTCGTACACCACGCCCACCAAAAGAGTACCATTGGTACCCTTTTAGCAGTAGAAATGCAAGCCTGATAAAGGTGACCCGTACCGAACCGTACTGTACTAGTCAGTGGAAACAAGCCATATGTGTCTTGTCTTAAAGCAGCGCTGTGCAGACCAATCGTTGTATGACATTAAAGTACAACAGGAGCAGTGTAAAAGCATGTAGGGAAATTTGCAATCTAATCAACTCTGATCACTTCAATGTCATACACTGATTAGTCTGTGCAAAAATATTTCAAGTTAAACACACCTACTTACATGCTTTATTTCTAAATGAATCAGCATTTTTGAACAAACCATTTGAATGAACGATTTAGTGAATCTCTTATTAAGATGGAAATCTCGTCACCTTAGAATTATAAGGTTCTGTCAGACATTTTTGTTAAAATTGAGTTATTGACATTCTTATTAAATGACAACTTATTTACATTATGGGATGTTTTTATATGTTGTTTACATTTAAGCCGTTGTATTTTTTTTTATGTTACACATACTGTTTGCTATGGAATGCAAAAACGTTGAAGCTCAAAATCTCAAAATCATTCAAAATGCAGATAGAACCTTATAATTCCAAGGTTTACAAGACGCTTTCAAGGTATACATCGGTTTGGAAAAGTCAAGGTTTTAAAACTAACAACATTTTTTGCAATACTGTTCCTAAGGTATGTGTAAAAAATTCTATTTACTTTTTTTTAGGACAACATTATCTCCAGCAGAAAACATATTCAAAGATGCAGTTTAAAATTGTAAAGAAATCTGTTTTTGAAACTAATCAAGACAGCAGAAGTCAAGGATTTATTTAAATTATTTAGCCTGACATAATTACTGCTCCAAAACATTTGAAATGTTTCTCAAAATAAAATATATTGTGTTTAAAATAATATTTTTTTATTGTGTTGTTTTTTCCCCAGAGATTTAAAAATAATATATTTTAGAGCAGTAATAATTACAACACTGTAAAACCAGGACATTTTTATACAAGGTTATCATACCGCCATCTTATACCGGCCCATGCCTAGTCACTCCTATTGGCACATTTAGTGACATATTTATTTATCAGTGGCTAAATCAACTAGAACATAAGCAATTACTGTTATTGGGGAAAAAGAAAAAAAATAATAAAAAAAAAATCTACAAAAATATGACAATGTCATTTTTATTTAGAGCGTATTTGAATTTCATGCATCCCCCAGAGTACAATATCCTACAAGCCTACTGTGCAGTATATACAGTAAACAGCCTTCTACCTTCATAAACAACATGTGACATTATGCAACAAGAAACATTTCAAACACACTACTTTTTAACAAGACGGCATTACTTTGCAGATGGACTAGAGTTATCTCTAAAATTAAAATTACAAATATCACGTCTCAAAAAATTACGATTATAAAAAAAATATGGTACATACTTAGCTTGTTATTTACAAATAATTTTATCGCTAAAACAAATAGTGTCTAATCTACTGACTAATCAATTTGTGGAGACTAATCTATCTTGGATATTTTTATTTACATGCCTTGTTATTTCAGTATTTTTTAATTAGCAGCCATGCAGCATGTTCCCACTTACAAAGTTCATGCCTTTTTAAAGCAAAACACATGTCTTGCTGGGTTTTTCGAGCCTCCCATTATGTATAGAAGTTTGGCTTAGCACCACATCAAACTGTTTCCCATTGCGCTCTGTTAAGCTGTTATTTAATGCAAGAGCGTCTTATGTAAATGCAGCCTGCGGAAATTAGAAGGTCAAGTCTAACATACTGTATCCCATACACTATCCAGAAGAGTACGGTCAGGAAGTAGAAACAGTAACAGCATTATGTTATTCTCCTAACTTAGCATACGTTTTCATATGATGTTGTTTACTCACCTGAAGCTGTTTCTGTGGTTGTGTGGTCTGTGTGGTAGTGGGCAGTGCTTTGTCCCGAGTGCCCCGGGCTCGTTCGACGCCCACCGAGCTCATCATATACAGTATATACAAAACAATGTATGTACAAAACAGAAAAATCTGGAAGAAAAAAACAAGGCCAGAAAAAAAACAGGAAGCGGTTATTATTTGGAAAACACTTCCATGTCCTAGTTTCTAATCCAAATATTTTGCAGACATCAGACGAGGTTTTGTTATAGCAAGCTAGCTGACGTTTTCTGCAGATCTTCTCTACAGTGTCCCGCGCAGCGTCAGGCAAACACACAGGGGCCGTATCGGATTTCCTTTCTCCTAAACCCAGTTGGGCAAGATTGAGCAATACTCTGACCGCCAGAAACCCCTGTTGAAAAAAAAAAAAAAAAAAAAAAAAAAAACAATCGAGCTGATTCCAGCTCTGCTGAAATGAAGATCATGCTACGAGACCACACTGGTGTCCGTTAACACTTCACAACTACTCTGTGCTGTCCTTCTGCACACAGATCTCACCGTATCGCCATTCCTCACGCATACAAAATGACAACTGATTCCACTGGGATAAAAACACCAATAAATCTAGATTCCTTAACATAAGCAAACCTACTGAAGCATGCATTGATCAACAAAACATCTCAAGTGTAATATAAACATCTCTGCTATATGTATTTTCTTACAATTCTAGATTGTTAGTCCTGCTGGCGAGCAGTATTTTATTAACCATGAAAAGCATTTACATAACTTAAGATGTTGAAATCTGAAAATATGGACAGTTAATCCCTCAAATAAAAATCCTGTAATCAATGACTTGATTGTTTCAAAACAGTTCTGATTTTCTTTAGACTGAAGACTGATAAAAACTGTCCAGTTAGGGAGGAAAACATTTAAGTACATTTAATTAAGGCATACAACACCTCTGCTTAAAAAAAAGGTCAATCAATATATACAATCAAATACTAATGATTGTTTTTCTACTGGCCAATTAAGATTTGATCCTGCTGAATTAAAAAGTTGCTATTTGTTGTTCTTGAGTAGGCATGGGATGATAACCGGTTTCAAGGTTTACCGTGATTTTTTAGGGCAACAGTATCTCCAGCAGAAAATGACCCTCCACATCAAAAGCTACTGGTAAGAAAGAGATCTCCAAAGATGCCTTTTCAAAATCTGTGTTAATGAGGATAACAGAAGTCAATTATTTATTTGAACTATTTAGACCAGGGGTGCCCAAATTTTTTCTTAGGAAGGGCCAAAAACTAAACTTGATTGAGCCTAGTGGGCCGAAGGTAAATATTTGCCATGGATAATTTCCTAATTTATTTAACAATGTTTAACGATGACTAGAAAACATTGCCTTAAGTAATTTTTTATTGCCTTGATGTGCTCACTGATGTCTTCTGCATAGTCCTCAGAATTTACATTTTAAAATAAAATACGTTTTATTTACAACACTTAATTAAAACATTTCATTTCAGTTTGCTCTTTATAAAAGCAATAAAACAAACAAACAAAAAAGTTACGTCAAATTAAAAATGATAATCTCTGTGTTAAAGGCATTCGCCCCAACCCTCTCCATCGTTCTCATTCTCCTCTCTGATGGGACAGTGGGCCAAATCAAAGGTTACAATGGGCCAACTTTGGCCCAGGGGCCCTACTTTGGGCATCTCTGATTTAGCCTGCCATGTTTACTGCTAATTATTTTAATTAATTATTTTAAATGTTTCTTAAAAGTTTAATATATTGAGTTCAAAAAGTAGTTTTTTTACAGAGACAATAAAAAATGTATAAATAAACAAAAAATACTGTGAAACGTATTAAAGTTATAATTCCGCCAAAATCGTATACCAGCCCATGCCTATGACCATGTAGTATTTTAACAAAAAAGGTTAATGTAATAGAAGTGTTAAAAACCAATGAAGTTTTATAATTCCCCATTGATACCACCACTGCATAAACTATTAGACTAACTAAACGTTCAAGTATTATTAACAGAATCTAAAAGGTAAATGAGGAAAAGTTCTTATTGTCAAGCCATAGCTTAGACTCAAGATTGAATGTAAACAATAAAAATAATTTACATTCAATCTTGGTCTGTTTATCACACACTGCTTCAAAAGACTTGGGAACATTGGGTATTATATAGGGTAACAGATTTATATAATATGGGGTAACATAGGGTTATATAATATAGGGTAATATAGGGTAACAGAGTTGCACTTGAGCCACGACCAATGTGCTAATAAGTGCTTTAAGTTTTCCATTTCTTTTGTAGAGTTATTAATTATTAGATCAGAGATGGTAAAAGTGAATATGACTGGTCTTAAAATGGGTGGGTCTTCTCCCAGCCATATACAATGGTTCCAACACTCTTATTGAATTTAATTACACTTATTTAGTTATTAAGACATAATTAGCACTATTTTAGGACACTATTATATTATACTTTTAATGTGAATTTAAATGGGTAGAGGGTTGTTACTGCAGTACATTGTCTTTATTTATGTTCAATGCAAGTAAAATGCATTCAACTTCTATAAACTTTTGCTTTTGTGTAGCAAGGAAACTAATTAAATGGTTTTATAAAAACTTTTTGGGGAAGCTGTTCCTTAAAAAAAGAAGAAAAATATTAGATGGCTTTCAAATCAAATCCTCCTCTTTTACTACTACAACAGATCAGATTCATCAGTTCCAAGAAACTAAGAGCAAAAGCCACTGCTCGCACAGAAAACGAGTCGACACACATAACATCTGTGGTGGATACAGTGGGCTTTTCTTGGCTGTTAGAAGAGATCTTATTGTGTAAGTTTAACCCAACCCTTTCTTACAGCAAAACGCCCAACAAGAGCGTTCCAGCTAGATTCTGATGCAAGGAGATCATCATCTGGCAAAAAAATTCCCAGTTTGCTATATAGATCATAAAGATCTTACTTGAGCGAGTCATGCTGTGCAAATGCTGCTGGTCGCAAATGATTTAATGATGACTGTTTGCAAAACAGCCCACAAAAGTGATTCCACCAGCTGACAATGGTCTCATGTGGGGACATTTCTGAGATCTATACAAAACAGAAAACTTCTCTTGGTCAGCAGACCACCCATAGTGTTGAATTTAAACATAGAGAAGAAAACTGAGAAACAAGCCAAAACCTTCACTCAAAAAAACATTTTATAGAGTAAAAGGTAATTGAAATTAAATTGAGCAAGAGCCGTCAAAAAATATTAAATTTAAATACTTACCAAATTTCTTTAAAAAAAGGCACATTCTAATGTAAAAACCATACATTCAAGTTTTTTGGTGTCGAGAGGTGCTAGCAGATAAATGATCCTAAAATTGGAAAGTGGATTCAAAAAATGGCGTTACCTATGTCACTGGAAAAGATCACATTGTCAAAAGGAAACAAATAGTGTTTGAAGATATCAGGAAACCTTTTAATAACTTCCTAATGTACAATGTAAATGTCTGTAGGGTAGGGTAGTATCATGGTCTAAACATAGACTTGGAAAAACACTCTTTAACTGATTTAAACACCTCCCTAACCTGTAATCAATAGTAATTTATTCACCTTATTTTTCGCGTACAAGCAGGCGCAGCCATTTGAATCTTTTTGGCTGGAGACTTCCGGTCTCATTCACTTCCATTCATTTTAGATGTTAAAAACAGCTCGTTCTGCTGCTTGATGTTGCAAACTGACATTTTCTTATTACATTATTCTGCTTTGTCGATATAGTCATGCAAACACTTGTTTGTAGAGCAAGTAGTTTGACTGTTTTCAGCGGTTTATTATTCCTAGTCATTTCTCGCATAGGCAACTGAATCGGAAGTTCTAAAACAATCGCGAAAACGTAGTATATAAACGAATATACGTAGTAGTATATACGTTGCAAAGCAACATGGACACCTCCAAAAAGTGCTGAAAGAGTTACATTCACAGCCACGAAATCACATGAGCTGACGCACTGTTTACTATATGGAGAGGACGCACGCATGCTTGCTAATGATGTCTACTTTAGTGAAAAGAACCTGCATAGGCTGTGAATACCAAGTAATAAAGTTGTAAATAATGTTCATTTTCTTGCAGTGTGATGGTTTGGGAGCCGTGCAGGAAGTATAATTTGCATGTATATTTTTTCCTCAAAGTGACGACAGCCATGACATGAGCGCACTTGCCAGTGAAAGTGAAACTGAAAGCATGCACATCATTTAAATGATCATTTCACATTTTAGAGTAACGATTATGACAAGCATTTGATTAGTTTTTTTCTTTTCTAGCAAACACAAAGTGTTGTGCATAAAAAATAAATGTTTAACAGTGTCAGTATAACTAATCTAGCCCATATAATGCTGAATACAAGAGTTTATTCTGATAAATGACAAATGTCTGATTTCACCAGTGAAAAAAATGGTCTAATAATGTTGTCAAGACAGATTGCAAGCATATGTCTTAAACATAATAATTCAACTTCAGAATTATGAACAGTTGTATTCTGATGCCATTACTTTACTGTGAATTAACAACCAGAACATATTTAAAGAACATGTTCAAGTCCACCATTCCAAGTCTATACAAAATGTATCATTTTAACCAACAGTAGACCTACACATAAGCCTAATATTATTGCTGTTGTTTTACCATATGTTTGAGAAATAAAAATAATAATAGCTTACTCATAATAATCTTTACTTTACACCTACAGAATTGTGAGAAAATCATGACTTTGATTTAAAAAAAAAAAAAACTGATTCTCATTTTAGCCAGAAACATGCAGGCCTAGAGTGACTCTGGCCGATACAGTGTGAAATTATGAAGCTAAATGTTTGTAAGAAACTGAAATTTTTTCAAACATTATTACCTTTAATACACATCCTACCCATTTATATGTGATTTGGCTGTCAAACAATAACGTATGCAAGGTTGTAAACTCCCATATGAGCTGTTTATATAAGCGATTCACAGATTATAAAGAAATAAATGTTCAATTATATGCACAAACCAATCATTTGCTTTTATAAGACCTCAATGTATCATCAGAAGCCACTGGTATTAATTGTGCTTTGCCTATATGTGTTTTTGTTTAGTCTAAAACCTCAGGTAGCTATTAAATGGTCAAGTGAACATACTGACCAATCTCAAATATCTACAAAAACAAAAAATGGTTGGTAAACGACTGATCCTTCACTAAAATAAACAACCTAGTTTTACCTTTAATTAACATGCTCCACATTTATGTGTGAGTTTGCTGTCGCACAATAACATATGCAAGGTTGTAAAGTCACATATGAGCTGATTATATAAGAGATATACAGGTTATAAGAAATAAATGTT
>CAIGQZ010032312.1:17206340-17228226 GCA_903798205.1 Danio tinwini
GATAGAACGACCGATAGAACGACCGATAGAACGACCGATAGAACGACAGACAGACAGACGGGACGAAAAAATGACAGACCGACAGACAGAACGATAGACCGATAGACAGAACGATAGACCGATAGATGGAATGATAGAACCACAGAACGATAGACAGAACGATAGTATGACAGACCGATAGACAAAACAACAGACTGATAGAAGGACAGAACAATAGATAGAACAAGACAGAATGAACAAAAAAAGGAATGATAGATCGCACGATAGATAGAATGACAGAATGAACGACAAAACAAACGAAAGACCGAATGACAGAACTGTGGAACGAACAACAGAACGAACGACAGACAGAAAGACAGAACATCAGACAGAACGACAGATAGAATGACAGAACGATAGTTAGAACGATGGATAGAACGACAGACAGACCAATAGACAGAACGATAGATAGTATGATAAACGATAGACCGATATACAGAACGATAGACTGATATAGAGAACGATAGACGGATATACAGAACGATAGATAGTATGATAAAACGATAGACTGACATACAGAACAATAGACGATATAGAGAACGAAAGATAGTATAATAAAATGATAAACCGATATACAGAACAATAGATTGATATAGAGAATGATAGACAGTATGATAAAACGATAGACCGATATACAGAACGATAGACCGATGTAGAGAATGATAGATAGTTTGATAAAACGATAGACCGATATACAGAACGATAGACCGGTGTAGAGAATGATAGACCGATATACAGAACGATAGACCGATGTAGAGAACGATAGACTAATATACAGAATGATAGATAGTATGATAAAACGATAGACCGATATACAAAACGAGACCGATATACTGAACGATAGACAGAACGATAGAACAGAACGACAGAATGATAGATAAAATGACAGGACAGAACAAATGACAAAACGAATGATAAATAGAACGACAGATAGACAGAACGAAAGACCGCATGATAGATAGAACAGCAGAACGAACGACAGAAAGAACGTCAGATAGATAAATAGAACGTCAGACAGAATGACAGATAGACAGACAGACAGACAGACAGACAGATAGATACTTTACTAGAAACATTAAAAAACCCTGAGTGATAATTCTGATCTTGATGCTATGAAGCTCATATTTGACCAAAAATACAGTAAAAACAATTATGTGAAATACAAGAAGCATTTTCTATGGTAAATCCCTGTAACTACAAAGCTGAATATTTTGTTCAAGTATAATTTTTAATTAACTTAAAGTTGGAAAGTGTTAATAAATAAATTAAATTACACACAAACTCTTCAATTTTTAAGGGTAGTGTAAATATGTGCTGAGCAGGGCCTGGACAGAAAAACCTGGACCCTGATGTGTGGAGTCCCTGATATTGAGCGAGTGACTCTATATTACGCCTTGCATAACTTGTAACAAAAAGGTGTGACCAAAGTGGGTCAATTAAACCAATCAAACAGTAGTTTTACTCCTGATTAATGCAGCAGACAGCATTTCTGCTTAATGAACTTCCACATGGTAAGCAGAGACTGATGCTGCCGGCAACCCACTGCTCCAGTAAGCACTTTACAAAGGAGCTTATATATAGACTAATTAATTCAAAAGAATGTCCAAAGACCTCACAGCAAAAAAAATTAAACAAAAGACAAAAGAATAGTCATATTACAAGTCAGCATTAAAGTCTTTAAGACCGTTTTAGAGTCGGAATTCATTTAAAACAGTGTTACACTACAGAAATATCTAAACCACTGTTCTAAAGTTTAACAATGACCTTTTTTAAAGGGCACCTATGGTGAAAAATCTACTTTTCAAGCTTTTTGGACAGTCATATGTGTAGGTATAGTGTATAACCCGTCATATTGGGGTGATATAAACACACTCAGTACTTTTTTTTCAATTTAACAACATAAAAATGGTGGACCAATTGGAGCAGTTTTGAGACCGACCGCAACTTGACGTAGGAGTGCGGTCCCCCCGCTTACCAATATTGATTGACAGGTGCACATTACAATCTCAGTATGTTGTTTCACGTCCACCATTTTCAGCGTGTGAGTCAAAGCAATGTCACCAAAGAAACACCCTTGCTCTATTTTTAGATGTAAGGCTCATTGGGCTCAACATTCACCACGTTTTCGCTCTCCTCCACGCCAGTGTTTGTGAGTTTTGGTGGGTTTGCATACATGTGTACTTTTCATTGTGTCTTCCCTAAACTTCAGCGGTTTGCATTTCCCGCGGTCACAGAAGCTCCCTGTCATCTTAACTAGGTGCAGCTGGAAAGTACGAGTGCGTTGCCTCACGTGCGTGTCCCTCCATTGGAAATAACGAACTAACGACGCAGCGCCATGCATTTCGCTGTGTCGCGGATGAAAGTGAGGACCGGGAGGGTGTCGTGGATGAAAGTAAGGACCGGGGGTTTGCTCACTATTCTGCTGCCAAGGTCGCCTCTATGGATGCGCTGGCCCTGCTCAGGACACTGTTCATATTTCTGCCGCGCCAGAGCGTTATCTGAATAGTTTCATTTTAAATAACATGCAAATGTGCGCGTCTGGTGTGCCGTGTCGTGGCTCTGAGCGGCGCATCCGGTGTATGATGCCTTTTAGTTATAGCCTCAAGCAGGTTGTACACCAGAAGCGCCGCTCGGCGACAAGCAGCGTCGTGCCACGCAGCGGCATGCATTTCTGAATTCTAAACACAAGTTTCTATCAGGTGACACACACCGGTGCCGCAAGTGTGCGATACTTTCAACTGTCATGTGCGCGCCGTGTCGCGGTGCATCCGGTGTGTGATGCCCTTCAGTCAAAGTTAATTCAGTGTGCTTGGTTATAAGTCTCGGTGTAGGCTACAAGCTCGGAGCTTTAAACTAGCACACAGTTGGCTGTAAAACTATACAAAGACACAAATGATTTTGTACTCTCTGCTTGGTCTGTGTCCGAGTCGTACATGTACGGCTGAATGCTGGTCCTCTCACTCATGTTGCTTCTCTCTGTCTGCCTGTCTGTAGCCATAGACAAAGCGGGGGAGCTCTTGGCTCCGCCCCCTTGTTAAATTGGGCGGGAAGTCGAATCTAATTTTCATGTGAAGCAACATGCCCCTAAAACGACAAACTGTGTACACGCCCCCAAAATGACACTTTTTAACACATAATAAAAAATCTGAATTGTGTTTTGAACTAAACCTAAACTGGCACACTCAGAAGAACCATAATATTAATATAACATCTTAAAAAAAGGGGTAAAATAGGTGCCCTTTAAAAGAAATTAATCCTTTTATTCAACAAGGATGCTTTAAAGTGATCAAACCTGACAGAAATGACATTTAAGCATAAAACAATTAAGCAGCACAACTTTTTTTAGCATTAATAATAACAATAATTCCTTTTTTTTTTTAAATGAATGAAGATATTAAAATGATTTCCAAAAGATTACGTGACATCGTAGACAATTCAGCTTTGCCATCCGAGGAATGAATTACATTTATATTAATGGCATATCTATATTCATATAAGCTTTATAAATGTTCTATAAACTGAAATATATAGCAGGGTTCCCACTCTTTCATGAACAGCAGATTCAAGAACTTTTTTAAAATTAAGTAACTTTGTACTTCATACTAGCGCTGCACAATATATCGTTTCAGTATCGATATCGCAATGTGCACATTTTCAATAGTCACACCTCAAGACATGTAATGTTACGTCTGAATTGTAGTTGACCAAGAGCTGCAGAATTGTATTCAATTATTATTATATAAAATTCATACAATTTATGCAAAAAAAAAAAAAAAAAATTGTTTTTCGTGTTTGTTTCTAGTCCAAATATCTACATTTCAAAGCAAAAACAAGATTTTTTTTTTACCTAGCCCACTGGCACTGGATAATTTTATTTATTTTAAGGAAAAACTTTTAATTTTGACTTATTTCTTATGAAGTTGAAAACAAAACTTCCAAATCTTTAGATATTTTGACTAAAAACCAGACAAAGCAAAGTAGGAAAAGCATGTTTTTGCATTTTGACTATTCAATTTCTGTAGCTGTTAAATACTGTTAGACTCCCCAGAAAACCGTCAAATAGTGCTATTTAAGTTATCTGTAATAAACTGTATTCATATCACAATATTTATTGCAGAAATATAAAATAAAACTTTCCAATATTGTGCAGCCCTACTTCATACCCCTGCATATGTATGAAAGTCCTTACTGTATTTAACACTTCACTTACACTTAATATTTACATGAAAATATCTATAATAATAACAACTTCAATACAATTTGTTGACTTCAATACTGGTAATATTCAAATGTGCTCTGAAATATTGATCAAATGTGTATTCATTGTGTGTCATAGTTCTTGTGCAAGATTTTTAAATGAAGAATTTCTCAGTGTTTTTGTTCAGTTTTTAAAAGCAGAACAGTACAATTGTTGAAATAACAGCATAAACCTTTAATTCAAGCATGTTAAAGAACCTATGTTTGATTTTAAGTTCTTTCCAGGCCTTGAATTCATATGTCTGAAATTCAAGCACTTTCAAGAAGCCTGGGAACCCTGATATAAGCTCAATTGCAATACTATTACTTTTTAATATAATTTTAATTAAAGATGTTCAGATCCGATAACGTGATCAGAAATCGGGCCCGATCATGCGGTTTCAGACTCAATTAGAATTGGACGTTAATTTATATACATAAATTTATATATATTTATTTATATATTTAAGCAGAACACGTAAGCAGGTTAAAGCGGAAAGCACAAGTATGTCTGTGGTCTGGAGGGATTATAAAGTAGATGACAACAACATTGCCATAGCAAACTGTGAGATATATAAACTTGGGATTGCCTGCAGGGTATTTTAGGTTGAGGTGCTCTTAGTTTTTATAGTAGATATTTTTTTATATTTACTGTTGCACTAAAGTCCAAAAGTGAAGAATTCAAGTTATTTTTTTTACTTGATTGTTCAAGCTACCTCACAGAAGGGTTCTATTTGTTAACAGAGTTGTTAAATGTTAAAATAAGATGAATTAAATAAAAAATAAGGAACATTCTGGATCTGTTTCTTCGCTCTTCTTTATTCTTTTTTATGTATCATAAAAGTATCGAAGCAGGCTTCGGTATCGGTAAATACTCAAAATCAAATGACTTGGACTCGGACTCAAGGGCAAAAAAACCTTATCAGACATCCCTACTTTTAATAGTATTACTGCATATTTAAACAAATAAACAAAGACATTCTGAGAGTATTTGATTTGTCAAACACTTCTATGAAGTAGTTCACAAAAAAGAAATGCATAAATCAATGAATAAATGTATATTATTTATTAAAAGTGCTTATAATGTCTAAAATAAAATACATAAATATTTTATATATATATATAAATTTTTTATTTAGACAATCTTACCAGCCATCCTCTTCCTGTGGTGAGTTTCAGGATGCCCTCTGCAGTGCGATTCCGGTAGCCGCCGGGTGTGCTGGATGGGCCATCCAGAAAACGCTGGGCCCTGATGTCATAGAAGAGCAAGGAACCCTGACCAGTGCCTACCGTCACTATGTGCTCATAGAAGCTCACAGAGCGAATACCTAAAAAGTCCACCAAACATGGCTTTAGAACTTTGTATAAATCATTTTTTTAGGGGCTGAAAAAAAAAGTAGTAAACGTCATACCGCTGCCACGCTCTCTGGAGCTCACGGATTTGATGTTCTGAGAAGATTGCCTGGGGTCGAGGAAGGAAACGTGTGCCTGAGAACCGACTGCATAAACAGACCAGTCCAGCCCATAAGCCAGACAAACATTCTCCTTACAGTAAGGGAGTTTTGTGGAAAGCTCCTGAAAAATCATATTAAACAAAATAAGACAATAGACTGCATTAGTGCCCACCCACTTTTTCCTGTTGTATTGCAGTCAACAGCAGTGCAGAGCAGTGCCAGGTTAGGTTTGTTTACATGTGGATTGGTCTCGAATCGATCATGTGACAAGGAAAAAAAAAAGAGAGACATGAAATACGTGACCAGCTCTAAAGAGGGCCAGCAATCTTTTTGTGTTTATTAAAGCAATTTTATGCAGCAAAGTGGCACAGAAACCAAAACTGAAAAAAAACTAAATTCACAAAAATGTGTATTAACCAAGCGGCAACATCCCGCTCTCCCATGTAAAGCTAATGCAGAAGTAACTAAAACTACAATTCATCAAAATTCCGCTAGGCCTGGATCCAAAATAGAGTACAATTCTATTGACCTCAATGTTAAAATGGCCAACTTTACAGCAGAAAAAAAAAGATGTTTACAGCCTGCTACAAAGAACAAATTTTGGTGTGTATAGCTAAAACTACATTTTATGACAACTGTGAAGGGGTAAATTTGTTTTTATAACTCATTTGTTTCATTTATATTAAGTCTGCTGAATTAAGGGAAATGGTTACTTGAGTGACAGCTAGGTCTCGCTGGTCGCCGTCACCTCACCTCAGCTGATTCTGGCTGATTAGCCGCTGAACTTGGCATATACATGGTATTTTTGTTTTGTTTTATGTGGCTTTACACAGTCAGTTACCTTTTACAATTATTTCTTACAGGTATCAGATAATATGGCATGCTGTGTGCTATTAATTGGGTTCACAAACCATTCAAGAGGCCTCCCATTTCCCAGGTGAGTGAAATTCTCATATCATTATATATTATAGCTATAAATGTTTTTTTTTTATTAAGATAATTTATCACTTATAATTTTCTTTAGAACCTGAATGCTCCCCAGAATCTGACAGATTGATTAGCAGTAGGCTGTAGAACAGTCATCTGAAACATTGTCATACAGTGTTGTGCCTGAATTATATTAATAACCTTTCATTTACTAACACTGACTATATTTTAAGTGTTTGGAAGTACTTCACATTTTCCTCCTGTAGAAAAATGTCCTAAGAACAATGCTTATTGGCTAAATGACGGTCTAAGCCAGGGGTGTCCAAACTCGGTCCTGGTGGGCCGGTGTCCTGGAGAGTTTAGCTCCAACCCTAATCAAACACACCTGAAGCAGCTAATCAAGCTCTTACTAGATAAACTTCCTGACAGGTGTTTTGAATCAAGTTGGAGCTAAACTCAGCAGGACACCAGCCCTCCAGGACAACCCTGGTCCAAGCAAAATGCTAGAAGGCATCTGTAGCTCAGCTCAGGCTCTCCCTCTTTTTGGTTACCTCCGGTTGATGCGATGACGCACAAACAAAATAACGATGGTTTGCCACGCCCACTTGTAGCCTAATTTGCGCTTTTCAGAAACCTATGGGTGATGTCACGGATACTACCTCCATATTTTTTACAGTCTATGGTATTTACGCAGAACGTTTAATAAGGCATAATGACTTTACACTGAATTCTGAGCAGACACAGACCTGCTTTAGGGCTTTCTTAAATCAACTGTGTCAAGATGCCTATAGACCTTTAAACATAGACGTATTGGATTAACCAGGCTTAATTTGGGCTGTAGGTGAAAATCTAATAGACATTTAACAACCGTACAAAATTAGACCAGTCAAATTGACATTGAAAATGAGTGTGTAATCTGTCTACTTGATGACTAGTATAATTTTGGAATATTAACTATTGTAAGATCATTGACAGCACAGATGCAGTCTTGTTTTAGACAAGACATGTTTGTTTAGATGACTATTAGATGTCTATTAAAAACAAAATGGCTTGGTTGAGAAGCACTTGAATTTAATGAAGTACACTAATGTTTTTGTGGATTAGTTTACAGTCCCTGTGAAATCAAAATAGTGTTTAAGTGATAGTATCAGTATGTCAGTCCTAATGCTGATAAAACACAGGAAAACCTTTTGAGCAATGTTGGTAACAAATTAGGTCAATGGGTTAAAGATACAATATTTTTTCCCATTCTTAGTAGAAAAGTAGCCAAGCAATATCACCCTGCAACATTGCCCAAAAAGTTGTCCTGTGTATCATCAGCATCAGGATATCTATAAACTAGGGTGCTCCAAAACAAAATTCTTATTTAGAAGATATAAACATCCAAAGCTTGCAGTTTTTCAATGATTCTTTTTTGTCACCTTAGTCATACTTCAGTTTCCAATCAAATCTTCTGACCAATCAAATGCTCTACAGTATCGATACGTCCCACCCCCTTCAAGACGCTTCTCATTTGATGCGCTTGAGCTTAACCACTCTCACTGGCAGAGCTGTGATTAAAAAAGCACTGACATTATGGCACTAACTTATGATCAGGAGAAACACTGTGCAATGAATGAACCATACAGTTAGAAGTCTATTCTGTGAATTTTTTTTACTGTAATACCAGAAACTGTAGCACAGTAACATGGCAGGATTTAAAGAAATACGTATACATTTAGTTAGATTATTAATGTAGACATGTATTAAACATATTAACCCTTGTGTACTGTTAAGGATATTTCAGAGTTTTACTTTCTCTGTGTTTCAGCAAATGGAATGATTATTGGTGATAAATCTTATTTTTTCCAAAAATTCAACAATACATTCTGGGCAAGTTTACTACCATTTCGTTGTGTTAGTGGCTCATTTATGTTTTGCCCCATTGACTTCCATTATAACGACATTTTTTTATTACAAAGCCATGACAGCAGATAATCATGCATTTTAGATTGTTGGTGGTTTTCCCTGTTTGGAAGACTAATAATCAACAGTAAAAATTACAAATTGTACCGCTTCCCAAGAGAGAAAACCCCCATGATTAGTTGGTGTTATGGCTTCGCAATTAAAAAAATGTAATGGAATATAATGGAAGTCAATGGGGCAAAAATAGCCACTAACATAACGAAACTGTAATCAATTTGAACAATACACAGGAGTTAATGAAGTAATTAAATATAATTAAAATAACTTTATAGCATTTGTACTTGTATTCATATTAGTGTTTCTCATAAAAGTATCATAGTAGATATTAATTTCTCTGGTTAGAAATTTTCTAAAAGGAATAGTTTACCCTAAAATTATTTACTGACCTTACACCTGCCACAAACTGCTAGAGTTCATTTCTTCTGATAAAAACAAAAGAAAATATTCTGAATAACGTCAGTGGACTTTGACTTCTATAGTGTTTGTTTTTCCTACTGTGGATGTCAATTCGTATCCATTTCCAACATTCTTGAAAATATCTTCAATTGTGTTTAATAGAAGAAAGAACTTCCAAGATATATAAATGGTGATTAAATGTTCATTTTTGGGTGAACTACCCCTTCAAGCAAAAGATTTACTCAACTGAGTCAGTCATATATTTGTCAGACTTGTTATATGTCAGCTAGTAGTAATTGTACCTTAGACAGGTTGTCTTCTGCCTTCCACAAATGGAAATATCCATCTAAAGAGACGGCACCCAACTCCTAATGGACGAAAATAAGAATTGGAGAATTGAATAACACAAAGACAAAGTCAACATAAAGTCAATACATTCAAGCACAGCCACTGACCTTATGGCTGTTGTTGAAGGCCAGTGCGCGCACTTTGCAATTGTAGGGGTGAGTGTATTCTTTTGGGATGTCCTTAAGAGCCCGGTGAGAGATGTGGGAGTAACCAGGAAGACCTTCCACATTCTGACGCTTCTCAGCTTGAGACAGAACCTCCTCTGAAATCTCCCACAGACCCATGGAACCATCACGAGATCCTGCACCGGGAAATAAAACCGTCATTCTCTTTTAATGGAGCGGTACTAAATGTGTGCAATGCATAACAGATAACGTATAATACAACACAAAATAAACCCTACTTAGGAAGAAGAGGAGTCTTATTTATTTAGCAATGACTGGCTGGCTTTTCATTATTCTGCTTATTACACAGTAATGTGAAGAACAAATAAAGAATATTAAGGGAAACACTGAATTGGATGCCTGAGATAAAGTCAACCGTACAGAATAGCAGACATTTTACAATAATAACTGACTACAGACATCTCTTAAACATAACAAGGTGATTAAAAACTGATATTAAACCAGCTCTTCTTCACAATGTAATCAAAAAGCTTTCTCTGTTTGATAGTGAAAAACTATGCATGATGACATGCATGTTATTTTGATGAAGAACATGTATGATGATTTGTATGAAAGTACAGTCAAATCATATATTCATATAAATCATATCTCTGGGTTCAGAGGCATCTGAGATGAACCATCACGCAGTAGAAACGTGTACTGTGGTCAGATGAATCAGTATTTCAAGTATTTTTTGGAAGAAATGGACGACGTGTGCTCTGGACAAAAGTACAAAAGGATCATCAAGAGCGTTACCATATATTTATTTTACTAGAGGGTGTAGAACACTTTAGTTTATTTATTTAAGTGAAGACAGCCAAATGCAGTAAACAGTGACACTAAAAATCTTCATACAGCAGACTAAAAGCCAACAGGAACTGCTGTCAACAAGGATTGATCAGATAAATGGACTTCAAGAGAGGAGATGAAGTAGAATTTGGATGTGCTTTCATGCCTTCCCATGTTTAGAGCTTTCAGGCTAGTGCTAGTCATACTAAGTATTCAGTTTTCTGAATTGTTTTCGGTTGATTGTAATCCATTACATAGTGTACCTTTCAAATTTATCTGACATAAGATGAATTCGGGGGTGACACGGTGGCTCAGTGGTTAGCACTGTTGCCTTACAGCAAGAGGGTCGCTGGTTCGAGCCCCGGCTGGGTCGGTTGGCATTTCTGTGTGGAGTTTGCATGTTCTCCCAGTATTCATGTGAATTTCCTCCGGGTGCTCCGGTTTCCCCCACAGTCCAAACACATGTGCTATAGGTGAACTGAATAAACTAAATTGGCTGTAGTGTATGTGTGTGCATGTGAAAGTGTATGGGTGTTTCCCAGTACTGGGTTGCAACTGAAAGGGCATCCGCTGTGTAAAATATATGCTGGATAAGTTGGCGATTTATTTTGCTGTGGCGACCCCTAATAAATAAAGGGACTGAGCCAAAGGAAAATTAATGAAGATATTTCGTTATGACAGAGTTTGACAGAGTTTGACAGAGTTCTTGTCATATTTTACACAGATTCCTTTTTTTTAGTCCAGCCTGAGTTATTAACAACATTATCTTGGGTTTTTACGATCTAAAATAGGAATTGTTGGCTGCTTTTTAATCAGCAGTCCAAAAGAAGTCAAAGTGCATCCATCTGTAATATAAAAACGCCTCACATGGCTCCTGGGGTGAATAAAGGTCTCCTTTAGCAAAGATAACTCTTAACATAACTCCTAGGATTCCTTGAGGGGGAGTAAATCATGAGATTATTTGGCAAACTAACCCTTTACAAGGTTCCCACTCTAAGACAAATATCAAATTCCTTAACTAAAATGCTGAATTTACATGACCTATAATGAACAGGAAAGCAGGCCACTGGTTTTAGCCTGAATATCATTTTTTTTAACTCTCTGAGCCACTATGAGAACAACAATGCATCATTTACCTCAGATTTTGAGTACTTGCTGTTTGTTGGCTGTGAAGTGCTCCCATACTATATTTGATAGCTCAACAGTAGTTTAGAAACTTGACATTTAGTTTTTCTCTCATCTACTTTTTAACACTCAATCATTTAAGTGGTCATTTTGAAGCCAAAGCTCCTAAAATGTATATTATCCTGATATGTTAATCTTAATTATCAGGTACAGTATGGTGGGTGACTGCATTTAAATTGAGTGAATCCCAGTTGATGATCATGAAAGGAATACCATGGAGTTTAAAAAAGCAGCCTAAGAGGCTGTTCATACATCACGCCTTATGCATGTGCAAGTTTGTTATTTCCAATGGAGGCGCGCAGCTTGTGAATGGATATTGGGAGCAAAACTCGCATTTTCCTGGCACGCCTAGTTGAAAACATCTCCACTTTTTAAAATGCCACAAGCGCACCGCAAGTCAGGTGACAAAAACTGACCAATCAGCTTCATACTTTGTATGGAATATACACATTTTGGTAGACTAATTACCTCAGACAAACACAGAACACCCAAACACTGCCGTGCTTTTTATTTTCTCCATAAATAAAACATGTATCAGAGCTGCAGCAATGTTTTGTCAGCTTGTCATTCTCTGAGAAAATGGCTGATGGTTGCCTAGCAATGATGGACGACATGGAAGAGCGAGTGCAAATTGCGTTGAAAAGAGTGAAGGAAGCAACAGGCCTTGCACTTTTTTAGACAAGACGTGAATGCCCCCCTAACAATACAATAGACATGAAACAGTGCAATAAAAATATGGTATAGATACAATGACATTTTGACAAAAGAAAACTAACATTTAAAGAGCCCCTATTATACATTAACAAGGGTCATATTTCGGTTTTATGGGTCTCCAACAACAGGCTGATATGCATGCAAGGTCAAAAAACACTTTCATGGTCTTATAATATGCATTTATTTTACCTAATTATCCCAGCGACTCCCATATGAATCATTCAGCGATTCATTTGTTCCCAAACCCCTCCTTAGCGCGAAGCTAATCTGCGCTGATTGGACCGATGACAGCCTGTTGCGATTGGTCGACAGCGGTCAGCGCGAGACAGTAAAATGCCCAGCGCAGTTTATCAAGCTCCGGGTCGCCAACATTGGTATAGGATCCGAACGCAGCAGACGCCCGAAACACGCTTCAAAGTAAACTTACTAACACCACAGTAAAGAGGACCCAGTTCTCAACAGTGTTATTCAGACACCTCACCCCAGAAAGCAGTGCAGCTAAAAACCACAAACTTATTTAAAACCGTAAACAAAGCAGCACGCGTCGCGTTTTCAACATGGCATTAGATGCGATATGGAAATATAGAGTTAACCTGATACTGTGCAAGCGGTTACAAGTAACAACACAATTAAATACATACTTTACAAACTAGAGAAAACAAGGCAGCTATTTACTTGCACTTATGAAATGTGTCATGGGCCAGGTCTGATTTCATTAATTATCTTTCATTTTGCAGCTTTTCTCCCTTCTCAGCTGTAGATCATTTCTATTTGCAATCATTGCTGTGGCACCTCTTGCATGAAATGTTATGTTCTCAGGGCTTACCTGTACTCTGCTTTGCCCAACAATCACTATCTTTGCAGGCTCCTATCTCCTTTCCAGTGCTGTGCACCAGCCCGAAGTCCAGCGTGCCTTTGTTTGACTTGTACCTAATAATTTGTCCTTATTTTGCACGTGTTACACCAAATTATGTTACCATCCTATTCTGTGAACCTAGTACGCGCTGTTCTCACTGTTTGGCTTGAACTCGCTCCCACAGCATACATACTCTCACATGAAAGTGCTGGAATTAACGGTTCAATAGAGGAAGAAACTAATTCATGAGCTGTGTACTGAAAGTTCATTGTAAGCGTGTAGATGCTGAAGCACTTCTTTCCCTCACACTTCCAATAATAGCCAGGTAAGCACAGTGTCTTTATGACTCATGACTTCAGGATCTGTCTGTCTTTGCTGCTGAGGCAGGGCCGCAGGTTTAAATTTTGTGGGTCTGCGCACAACCATTATGTTTCGTATCGAGGTCACGCCAAAATGGCTAAAGACTCGTTATCAAGACGATTCATTTAAACCACCATGAGTCGACTCTTTTTTTTTTTTTTAGATGAATCAATAGTTTTAATAGTTCCACTTTCAGATTTAAGCTTTAGCTGGATATTTCACTTCACTAAGAGCGGTGTTACACACTACATGGAAGGTCAATTTCAAAAACCCATAATAGGGGCTCTTTAAAGTGACAAAAAAAATGCCTGATTTTCAAAGTTTGGAATAGACCTATTAATATTCCAGAAACTCCATGATCTGAGGAAACGCTGCCTTTAAGTTTTTTTGTAGTATCAAAGTCACGTGCGTAAAATAATGAAATATGTCCTGCGTGCTCACGGTTTTTAAGGAAACTTTTCGGTGCGGTAATCAAGTCAATATTATTGTTCAAAAGGGTAATGATTCGCACTTATCAAGTATTTACTTCATGCTGTTTTATTTTTACATTCTACGGATGACTCAGAAAACACAAACGTTTCGGCAAAATGCCTTCCTCAGTGTGTAACACAAATTCCTTACTCCACCCCTTTATCCCACAGTCAATCACATTGCGTCATTAGACGATCACTCCAAACCAATCTCATTTTCATTTCAACATTCCATAATTAACCCCTTAGGGACTATTTACCTTCATATTCAAAAATATCATTTCACAAAGAATACACCAATTGTGCACCAACACATTGTAAATTCAACAGTCCATAACATGAAAAATTACAGTTTGACAATCATTTAATGATTAAAAACAGTCTTACTACACTGAGGAAGGCATTGTGCCGAAACGTTTGTTTTCTGAGTCACCCGTAGAATGTAAAAATAAAACAGCATGAAGTAAATACTTGATGAGTGCGAATCATTACCCTTTTGAACAGTAGTATCAAAGTCAAAATAATCTAATAATTTTAATGACTACATATATATACATATATACAATGACTACATATACATATCTGTCTGTCTATCGATCTCAATCTATATTACAGCATGTTATCGAATACTAGCGTAAAGGATGTGTAAACTGTAATTAAAATAATATCAAAGAATCTCAATGTTTCTAAACCAGGCTTTCTTCAAGCAGAACATGCTTTCAATTTCTTTTCCCCTTTTTGCGCTTGGAATATGACACTATATAACTGATGGAAAATACACCCAATGTGTGTTTGGACAAGGTATAAAGCTCAAAACTGGATCTGCAAGCTTCTTACCCGAGACTGCCATGGTATCACTGATCCACGCAATGGAAAATATCCAGTCATTGTGGCCATCCTGTTCAAAATAAAAACAGATCAGAATTAAGACTGCACGATATTGGACAAATCTGACATATCAATGTTTTGAATATGAATACGATTTCGCTAGATGATTTAAATAGCTCTATTCGTAAAGATTTCATGAATTTAGATTGACTGGTCTGATCAATTTCCCAGAGATGGGTTGCGGCTGGAAGGGCATCCGCTGCGTAAAATCGTGCTGGATAAGTTGGCGGTTCATTTCGCTGTGGCGACCCCAGATTAATAAAGGGACTAAGCCGACAAGAAAATGAATGAATGAATGGTCTGATCAACTCAGTTTTCTATGCAGTAAAACGTAATAAGCACATTTAAATATGAGAGAGCACAAATACAAAAATTTTTATACGTTTCTGGCGAGTCAAACAGTACAGAAATTGAACAATCAAATTTAAAATAACATGTTTATTATTGTATAAATAATTAAAAAACAATAATATTGTTATCTTTACATCTTTAACAAGTAATCTAATCCTGTGACGGGACTATTGCGGATACACGCATTGCAAAAAATATTGTACAGCCCTAATCAGAATCTAAAAAACCCTTTAGCCTTACATAACAGAAAAAGTTTTCAATTATTCTACCCAAAGGGAAGCACTAAAGCCAATAAACTTTCTGACATTTGCACTGCTTGCACAACTAGACAGGGAGCAAAGGCCAGACTCACATCCCCGACGCAGACTGGGTCGAGTGTGGGAAGTCTGTACACCGCCAGGCTGTTAGGATTGTCTCCGCCAGTGGCCAGAAGTGTTCGAGAAGGGTTCAGCTCGATGGCATGGATGCCACATCCCTGCTGGACATCGAGACCGCCAACTGATCCTGGATTGTGGAAATGGAAAGGGTTTCCCACTCCACCCAAACTCTGGGAGACTTCTCCATGGCCCTCTCTGTCTTTCAGCATGGGTATCCTGGTTATCTGTCCTGAGAGGACGTCCACCACAAACAGCTACATGGAGTAAAGAGCAAAAATAATAAAGTCATCCTTGTGAGCATTGTGTTTCGCTATACAATTTTAAACATACTAGTGCTGCTGGGCAAAGCTTACTCGCATTTTAAAATATAAAAGTTTGTTGTTTTGACAAAATGCATGTGTATTATATATATTTATTATGTATATCTAATATCTGAAATTATATACGTTTATAAATAATTTTTTAATCATGCATACATATTTAATACCTAAATATAAATAAAAAAATTCTTAAACATATGCATGCAGGTGTGTATTTATATACACTACAGATAATAAATATACATAGCACACACATAATGTAAAAAAAACCTTTTATTTAGGACGCAATTAATCATGATTAATCTTTGCCCAGCACTAGAATACACACAATGCTTTCCACACATAGACTTGGGCGGGCCGCCCAGTTTCATTAACAGCTGCCCAAGTATATTTAGTGACAAGTTGTTTTCACTATTATTATCGTTCTTTAACACTATTTTGCACTTGCCTAGTACAACCAAACATCCGCGATCGATTAAGTAGAGGAAAATTCTCTCGTTTACCCATTTCATTCTGTGTGCACGGCAGACCCACAGAGACGCTCCTTTCGTATGGCCGGAGTTTCTAAATCTCCTAAAATATCTGGGATTCAGCTTTTGCTTTCTTCTTGCTTTCTTTAAATTTATTTTTTTTGTCGTTCGTTAATCGTATGTGTTTTTGCATTACCTTTTTACTTTACCTTTTCAGCTGGCACAGTCGCGAGGGCGAGAGAAAAATTTACTAATTCATTCTTGAATCTAAACGACTCAGAAAAACATTACCATGGACTCGGAGAGGATGAAATGACTGGTCTAAACTGGCTGCAAAATATATGTACACTATAAAGGTTAATCAATGTATTTGCCTTATTTAAATAATCTACACGTTTTAATCTTATAATTATGATAATTTTTGATGATATTGTCTGTTTTTAATTCCTTTTTCTGTCATTTTCTGTAGATTTGATTAATTTGATGATGTCGTTAGGCTATATTGTATAGGCTATTTTATACAAATATCTAAATGCTTTGGCATTCAAGTTTGCTTTGAACTTGAAAGAGAGAGAAAGAAGCAGATTTTACCTGACAGCGGGTGCACAAGGCTCCTAAATAGCATAAAACTAAGAGAAAGTGGATTTCTTTTTTTATTTCAACAGTCTTTTTTTTTTTTTTACTTTAACCCATTGAAAAGACATATACAGTGTATTACAGTTTTATTAATAAATAAAATTATTGTTAAAAATTAAATTAATGTTTTGTTTGTTGCATATACAGTATAGCAATGCTCATAATAACTGATTAACCGTTAAGGGTGAGTATTTAACCGATTAATGGTATCAGTTAAATGAATTAATATTTAAATTTATAATATTCCTTTTTTATTATTCTTAAAGTTTGGCTGCATAATGGGCTGATCACAGCGAACTTGCTTTTTGCATTAAGAGGGGCATGTTTTAAATGGTTTAATAACGGCCGCGAGCACTTTTGTCATTGCGTGCTGTTTGCTCACAGTTGAAAAAAGTGAACTGAGCGGTAAAGGCGTTACATCAGTCGTGTCTTTTTCATTCTTCAATCCAATGAAAGCAGAGGTGGAGTTTTCTGTTGAGAGTGATCTATTTGAGGTAGCCTACTATTTTTCTTTGACGGGGGAAAAAAAAAACATACGATTGGACAAACAGCATATGCCAGTTCTTAAAAAGAATTCAGTTTTCGTTTTGTAATCTAAACTAGGTGCTTGAAGATGTGCTGTTGTTCTGTATGCTGTTGTTCACGTGTTAAAATAAAACTTTTTTTATGCAATATTTTATGTCAAACACAAAATAGACAGGTCAATAATTTTTTATTAAATAATAATTTAACATTAATCTGACCAGTTAACCGTTAATATTCGGTTAACGAGCGCCGGTTGTCAGTAGGCAAAATGAACCGAAATGAGCATCCCTAATACAGCAGTTAACTATTTATGTGATGTGGGTAAATGGTGTATTTCAATCTGGCTACCACAGCAAGTGTATTTCAAACCTATGTATAGCACTGAAACTTATCCTAAAAAAACATTTAAATTGATAAAATCATAATATAATGTTTTCTAAAAGAGGATAGAGACTACCAAATGAATTCTGGGATGCATTTTAGATAATGTTTTTACACTAAAAAAAGCTATCAAAATCAAATGCATTTACACTAACTTTGGAAAGATTAAAAAAAAAATGGACAAACAATGGACAAAATATTTCAGATCACACTGACACCACTATTTAGTGTTGACTGTCCAAAAACATATCGTAATACCTGGGCCTTTGTGTACTAGTTGGTTCCGCTATTATATTGTTTATTGAGATCCAATTATAACTGTTTTTAAGAAATTACATTTTATTGTCATATTTTCCATTTTCATTCTAATTTTATATTTTAATAATTTAATACGGGTGGCATGGTGGTACAGCCCTGTTGCCTCACAGCAAGAAGGTTGTTGGTTCAAGCCTCGGTTAAGTCAGTTGTCATTTGTGTGTGGAGTTTGAATGTTTTCCCCATATTGGCATGTTTCCTTCGGGTGCCCCGGTTTCAGACATGTGCTCTAGGTGAATTGGGTAAGCTAAATTGTCCGTAGTGTATGTGTGTGAACAAGTGTGTGTGTTGGGTGATATCAGTGATGGGTTGCGGCTGGAAGGGCATCTGCAGTGTAAAACATATGCTGGATAAGTTGGCGGTTCATTCCACTGTGGCGACCCTTGATTAATAAAGGGACTAAGCCGAAAAGAAAATGAATGAATGGATGGATATAATATGTCAAACTTTGCAATAAGGTTTTATTATTAATTATTATCATAGTTCAACATTTACTAATGTAATATTAAAATCCAATTCATTCATTAATTTTCCTTCGGTTTAGTCCCTTATTTATCAGGGGTTACCACAGCAGAATGACACGCCAACTATTGCAGCATACGTTTTACGCAGTGGATGCCCTTCCAGCTGCAACCCAGTACTGGGAAACACACTCACATTCTCACACACACTCATACACTACGGGCAATTTAGTTCATCCAATTCACTTATAGCGCATGCCTTTGGACTGTGGGGGAAACTGCAGCACCCAAAGGAAACCCACGAGAACACAGGGAGAACGTGCAAATTCCACACAGAAATGCCAACTGTTCTAGCCGGGATTCGAACCAGTGGCCTTTCTGCTGTAAGGCGACAGTGCTAACCACTGAGCCACCCTTAAAATCCAAATTCTTGCTTGTTAAGATTAGTTAATGCACTACAAGTTCACATGAACTAACAATGGATATAAAATAGTTTTAGCTATTTCAGCAGTTGTTATTTTAGCACATTGAGTTAAACTAACAAAAATGACAAATGTTTCCTATGCAACTACCAAATGTTTTTTAGTTTTAGATCGACTTTTACACTAGGAAAATGTATGTTTTGCACTTCACAAATTCAATAACCTAACTCAAAGATAAAGGTAAATAAAATGGTTTGCTTTTCTACTAAAGAAGTAAAGAATAAAAATAACTTGCATCTTGCATGTGTGGAAAGTGAAAACCAAAAACAAATCTCAAAACACACGTGTATTCTAATTTACGATGAATTTACGATTAAGTTTTTTTAATGTTACTATCAGTATTGTTCATTTTTAGGATATCTATAAGCTAGTGTGCTCCAAAACTGTGACAAAATTCACATTTAGAAGATATGAAACAGATTTAAACATGTAAAGCGTGTAGTTTGTCACTTCTGCCTAAATGCATCAACGGTTTTATTCATACTTTAGTTTCTCATCAAATCGTGACCAATCAAATGCTCTCTAGTATCTGACATGCCCCGCCCCTACAAGATTCACATTTGATGCATTTGAGCTCAGCCACTCTCACTGGCAGACCAGCTGGTGATAAAACAAAATGCTATTGGCTGTTTTTTTCTTTTTTAAACGAGGAGGAGCTACACCATCTCCCACCCTCTCTTCATGAGATTACATCAGACATCAAAAAAAAAAAATGCACATTTCAAACCACTTCATTGAAGTTTTAAAATGTACAATTTAAAGAATTAGATGATAAAGACATTGCGGATCATATACCGCCATTGTTTTACACTAAAGCACTAATTAAAACCCCTCACCGTGTTGCATTTGGTCCCGCACACCACCTGTCTGTGGTTGAGCCATTGGGAAGCGAACACCTTATTGAGTCGGCCGAGGGAGAACTCTCTCTCTCTGAGGATTCCTGGGATGCGTCCGGCGGCAAATCCCCGCAGACTCCTCTGAAAGCTCCACTCATGCTGCTGCTGCGGCCGGAACTCTCTGCCTCTCACAGAGCACACCACTGACCGCCGGCTCTGCCACCAGTGCTGGGCATGACGCACAGAGCTGGACACGTGGGGACGCTTAAACGCAGACTGACACCAGTCAAACTGTCAGGGAAGAAAAAAAAATAAAAAAAGATCAACAGACGAAGTCAAAATGAAACCAATTTACTTTGATAACCATCAATGTTTTTTTTTTACTTGCAGCAAATGCAATTATTAGCCCCCCTGTATATTTTTTCTCATTTTTCAGATGAATTTCTGTAACACATTCACAAACATAATAGTTTTAATAACTCATTTCTAATAACCGATTTCCTTTATCTTTGCCATGATGACAGTACATGATACTTTCCTAGACATTTTTCAAGATACTATAATTCAGCTTAAAGTGACATTTAAAAGGCTTAACTAGGTTAATTAGGCAGGTTAGGCTAATCAGGCAAATCATTGTTTAACAGTTCTGTAGACAATTGAAAAAAATATTGCCTAATGGGGTTAATAATACTGACCTTAAAATAGGTTTTTTTTTATTATAAACTGCTTTTATTCTAGCCAAAATAAAACAAATAATAAAAAAATATTACAGGATTATATAATACAATATGAAAATACATTATTCTTCTTTCTTCAGAAGAAAAAATATTATAGGAAATACTGTGAAAAATTCTTTGCTCTATTAAACATCATTTAGGAAATATTTGAAAAAGAAAAGAAAAAATTCACAGGAGGGCAAGTTCAACTGTACAGTATACATGTTTGGTTGTTAAAAAACATTGAAATAGTTTAAATAATATTCAAATAGTTAAATTATTTTTCTCGTTAATAGCATTTTTTTTATTTCAACAAACAAAACTGTGATTAAAAAATTAAAAAGCTAAAATTATGCAAATTAATCCATGCACCACAGCATTATAATGTACAACACCAAAATATGGATATTAGCTTGAAAACAAATTATGCTTTATTCTAAAATTTATTAAAACATTGCAACTAAAATGCTACATATCGGATTACTATATCAAACAAAAAATAATAAATATGTATACACATAAATTTATTATGTATTCTTTTTTATTTAAAAGCAATTCAAGCATTACAATGCAATGTACAGCACAAAAACATGGATATTATTGACCTATAAATAAAAATTATCTTTTCACTCATTCATTCATTCTCCTTCGGCTTAGTCCCTTATTTATCAGAGGTCACCACAGCGGAATGAATTGCTAACTATTGCAGCATATGTCTGACACAACAGATGCCCTTCCAGCGACAACCCAGTATTGGGAAACACCCATATATTTTCACATTCAGACACGCACTCGTACACTACGGTCAATTTAATTAATCCAATTCACATATAGCGCATGTCTTTGGACTGTGGGGCAAACCGGAGCATTTGGAGGAACCCCACACGAACACGGGGAGAACATGCAAACTCCACACAGAAACGCCAACTGGCCCAGCCAGGGCTCAAACTAGTGACCTTCTTGCTCTAAGGCCACTGTGCTAAACACTGAGCCACAGGACTGCCCAAATTATATATAAATATGACTGACAATTTTTTTTTATAATTTCAATTGCTATTAATTAATTCAGGAATTGCAACATTATAACAGACAGCATGGAAATACTGATCATAAATTAGAGATTTTTTAATAAATCTAAATAAAAACTTTATTAAAATAACCCAAGCATCAAAACACAGGGAAGAATGAAATCGCTAGAAATTATGACAGTCTAACTAAACTATAT